>CM050170.1:203171216-203504526 GCA_027410445.1 Discoglossus pictus
ATGTTGTGCACATTCCTCTCTCTAGCTGTATATATAATGTATGTTTGTGCACATTCCTCTCTCTAGCTGTATATATAATGTATGTTGTGCACATTCCTCTCTCTAGCTGTATATATAATGTATGTTGTGCACATTCCTCTCTAGCTGTATATATAATGTATGTTGTGCACATTCCCTCTCTAGCTGTATATATAATGTATGTTGTGCACATTCCTCTCTCTAGCTGTATATATAATGTATGTTGTGCACATTCCTCTCTCTAGCTGTATATATAATGTATGTTGTGCACATTCCTCTCTCTAGCTGTATATATAATGTATGTTGTGCACATTCCCTCTCTAGCTGTATATATAATGTATGTTGTGCACATTCCTCTCTCTAGCTGTATATATAATGTATGTTGTGCACATTCCTCTCTCTAGCTGTATATATAATGTATGTTGTGCACATTCCCTCTCTAGCTGTATATATAATGTATGTTGTGCACATTCCCTCTCTAGCTGTATATATAATGTATGTTGTGCACATTCCCCTCTCTAGCTGTATATATAATGTATGTTGTGCACATTCCCCTCTCTAGCTGTATATATAATGTATGTTGTGCACATTCCCTCTCTAGCTGTATATATAATGTATGTTGTGCACATTCCCCTCTCTAGCTGTATATATAATGTATGTTGTGCACATTCCCTCTCTAGCTGTATATATAATGTATGTTGTGCACATTCCCTCTCTAGCTGTATATATAATGTATGTTGTGCACATTCCTCTCTCTAGCTGTATATATAATGTATGTTGTGCACATCCCCTCTCTCTAGCTGTATATATAATGTATGTTGTGCACATTCCCCTCTCTAGCTGTATATATAATGTATGTTGTGCACATTCCTCTCTCTAGCTGTATATATAATGTATGTTGTGCACATTCCTCTCTAGCTGTATATATAATGTATGTTGTGCACATTCCCCTCTCTAGCTGTATATATAATGTATGTTGTGCACATTCCTCTCTCTAGCTGTATATATAATGTATGTTGTGCACATTCCTCTCTCTAGCTGTATATATAATGTATGTTGTGCACATTCCTCTCTCTAGCTGTATATATAATGTATGTTGTGCACATTCCCTCTCTAGCTGTATATATAATGTATGTTGTGCACATTCCTCTCTCTAGCTGTATATATAATGTATGTTGTGCACATTCCTCTCTCTAGCTGTATATATAATGTATGTTGTGCACATCCCCTCTCTAGCTGTATATATAATGTATGTTGTGCACATTCCCTCTCTAGCTGTATATATAATGTATGTTGTGCACATTCCTCTCTCTAGCTGTATATATAATGTATGTTGTGCACATTCCTCTCTCTAGCTGTATATATAATGTATGTTGTGCACATTCCTCTCTAGCTGTATATATAATGTATGTTGTGCACATCCCCTCTCTCTAGCTGTATATATAATGTATGTTGTGCACATTCCTCTCTCTAGCTGTATATATAATGTATGTTGTGCACATTCCTCTCTCTAGCTGTATATATAATGTATGTTGTGCACATTCCCCTCTCTAGCTGTATATATAATGTATGTTGTGCACATTCCTCTCTAGCTGTATATATAATGTATGTTGTGCACATTCCCCTCTCTAGCTGTATATATAATGTATGTTGTGCACATTCCCTCTCTAGCTGTATATATAATGTATGTTGTGCACATTCCTCTCTCTAGCTGTATATATAATGTATGTTGTGCACATTCCCCTCTCTAGCTGTATATATAATGTATGTTGTGCACATTCCTCTCTCTAGCTGTATATATAATGTATGTTGTGCACATTCCTCTCTCTAGCTGTATATATAATGTATGTTGTGCACATTCCCCTCTCTAGCTGTATATATAATGTATGTTGTGCACATTCCCCTCTCTAGCTGTATATATAATGTATGTTGTGCACATTCCTCTCTCTAGCTGTATATATAATGTATGTTGTGCACATTCCTCTCTCTAGCTGTATATATAATGTATGTTGTGCACATTCCCTCTCTAGCTGTATATATAATGTATGTTGTGCACATTCCCCTCTCTAGCTGTATATATAATGTATGTTGTGCACATTCCCCTCTCTAGCTGTATATATAATGTATGTTGTGCACATTCCTCTCTCTAGCTGTATATATAATGTATGTTGTGCACATTCCCCTCTCTAGCTGTATATATAATGTATGTTGTGCACATTCCCCTCTCTAGCTGTATATATAATGTATGTTGTGCACATTCCCCTCTCTAGCTGTATATATAATGTATGTTGTGCACATTCCTCTCTCTAGCTGTATATATAATGTATGTTGTGCACATTCCCCTCTCTAGCTGTATATATAATGTATGTTGTGCACATTCCCCTCTCTAGCTGTATATATAATTTATGTTGTGCACATTCCTCTCTCTAGCTGTATATATAATGTATGTTGTGCACATTCCTCTCTCTAGCTGTATATATAATGTATGTTGTGCACATTCCTCTCTAGCTGTATATATAATGTATGTTGTGCACATTCCTCTCTCTAGCTGTATATATAATGTATGTTGTGCACATTCCTCTCTCTAGCTGTATATATAATGTATGTTGTGCACATTCCCCTCTCTAGCTGTATATATAATGTATGTTGTGCACATTCCTCTCTCTAGCTGTATATATAATGTATGTTGTGCACATTCCTCTCTCTAGCTGTATATATAATGTATGTTGTGCACATTCCTCTCTCTAGCTGTATATATAATGTATGTTGTGCACATTCCCCTCTCTAGCTGTATATATAATGTATGTTGTGCACATTCCCCTCTCTAGCTGTATATATAATGTATGTTGTGCACATTCCTCTCTAGCTGTATATATAATGTATGTTGTGCACATTCCTCTCTCTAGCTGTATATATAATGTATGTTGTGCACATTCCTCTCTAGCTGTATATATAATGTATGTTGTGCACATTCCCCTCTCTAGCTGTATATATAATGTATGTTGTGCACATTCCCCTCTCTAGCTGTATATATAATGTATGTTGTGCACATTCCTCTCTCTAGCTGTATATATAATGTATGTTGTGCACATTCCTCTCTCTAGCTGTATATATAATGTATGTTGTGCACATTCCTCTCTCTAGCTGTATATATAATGTATGTTGTGCACATTCCTCTCTCTAGCTGTATATATAATGTATGTTGTGCACATTCCTCTCTCTAGCTGTATATATAATGTATGTTGTGCACATTCCTCTCTCTAGCTGTATATATAATGTATGTTGTGCACATTCCTCTCTCTAGCTGTATATATAATGTATGTTGTGCACATTCCTCTCTAGCTGTATATATAATGTATGTTGTGCACATTCCCCTCTCTAGCTGTATATATAATGTATGTTGTGCACATTCCCTCTCTAGCTGTATATATAATGTATGTTGTGCACATTCTCTCTCTAGCTGTATATATAATGTATGTTGTGCACATTCCTCTCTCTAGCTGTATATATAATGTATGTTGTGCACATTCCTCTCTCTAGCTGTATATATAATGTATGTTGTGCACATTCCTCTCTCTAGCTGTATATATAATGTATGTTGTGCACATTCCCCTCTCTAGCTGTATATATAATGTATGTTGTGCACATTCCTCTCTCTAGCTGTATATATAATGTATGTTGTGCACATTCCCCTCTCTAGCTGTATATATAATGTATGTTGTGCACATTCCTCTCTCTAGCTGTATATATAATGTATGTTGTGCACATTCCCCTCTCTAGCTGTATATATAATGTATGTTGTGCACATTCCCCTCTCTAGCTGTATATATAATGTATGTTGTGCACATTCCCCTCTCTAGCTGTATATATAATGTATGTTGTGCACATTCCTCTCTCTAGCTGTATATATAATGTATGTTGTGCACATTCCTCTCTAGCTGTATATATAATGTATGTTGTGCACATTCCTCTCTAGCTGTATATATAATGTATGTTGTGTACATTCCTCTCTCTAGCTGTATATATAATGTATGTTGTGCACATTCCTCTCTCTAGCTGTATATATAATGTATGTTGTGCACATTCCTCTCTCTCTAGCTGTATATATAATGTATGTTGTGCACATTCCTCTCTAGCTGTATATATAATGTATGTTGTGCACATTCCTCTCTCTAGCTGTATATATAATGTATGTTGTGCACATTCCTCTCTCTAGCTGTATATATAATGTATGTTGTGCACATTCCTCTCTAGCTGTATATATAATGTATGTTGTGCACATTCCTCTCTCTAGCTGTATATATAATGTATGTTGTGCACATTCCCCTCTCTAGCTGTATATATAATGTATGTTGTGCACATTCCCCTCTAGCTGTATATATAATGTATGTTGTGCACATTCCCCTCTAGCTGTATATATAATGTATGTTGTGCACATTCCCCTCTCTAGCTGTATATATAATGTATGTTGTGCACATTCCCCTCTCTAGCTGTATATATAATGTATGTTGTGCACATTCCCCTCTCTAGCTGTATATATAATGTATGTTGTGCACATTCCCCTCTCTAGCTGTATATATAATGTATGTTGTGCACATTCCTCTCTCTAGCTGTATATATAATGTATGTTGTGCACATTCCTCTCTCTAGCTGTATATATAATGTATGTTGTGCACATTCCTCTCTCTAGCTGTATATATAATGTATGTTGTACACATTCCCCTCTCTAGCTGTATATATAATGTATGTTGTGCACATTCCCCTCTCTAGCTGTATATATAATGTATGTTGTGCACATTCCTCTCTCTAGCTGTATATATAATGTATGTTGTGCACATTCCTCTCTCTAGCTGTATATATAATGTATGTTGTGCACATTCCTCTCTAGCTGTATATATAATGTATGTTGTGCACATTCCTCTCTCTAGCTGTATATATAATGTATGTTGTGCACATTCCCCTCTCTAGCTGTATATATAATGTATGTTGTGCACATTCCCCTCTC
Organism: Discoglossus pictus; assembly: GCA_027410445.1. Taxonomy (NCBI): domain Eukaryota; kingdom Metazoa; phylum Chordata; class Amphibia; order Anura; family Alytidae; genus Discoglossus; species Discoglossus pictus. The sequence continues at coordinate 203,176,240 of CM050170.1, forward strand.
TAGCTGTATATATAATGTATGTTGTGCACATTCCCCTCTCTAGCTGTATATATAATGTATGTTGTGCACATTCCCCTCTCTAGCTGTATATATAATGTATGTTGTGCACATTCCCCTCTCTAGCTGTATATATAATGTATGTTGTGCACATTCCCCTCTCTAGCTGTATATATAATGTATGTTGTGCACATTCCTCTCTCTAGCTGTATATATAATGTATGTTGTGCACATTCCTCTCTCTAGCTGTATATATAATGTATGTTGTGCACATTCCTCTCTCTAGCTGTATATATAATGTATGTTGTGCACATTCCCCTCTCTAGCTGTATATATAATGTATGTTGTGCACATTCCCCTCTCTAGCTGTATATATAATGTATGTTGTGCACATTCCCCTCTCTAGCTGTATATATAATGTATGTTGTGCACATTCCCCTCTCTAGCTGTATATATAATGTATGTTGTGCACATTCCTCTCTAGCTGTATATATAATGTATGTTGTGCACATTCCTCTCTCTAGCTGTATATATAATGTATGTTGTGCACATTCCTCTCTCTCTAGCTGTATATATAATGTATGTTGTGCACATTCCTCTCTCTAGCTGTATATATAATGTATGTTGTGCACATTCCTCTCTAGCTGTATATATAATGTATGTTGTGCACATTCCTCTCTAGCTGTATATATAATGTATGTTGTGCACATTCCCCTCTCTAGCTGTATATATAATGTATGTTGTGCACATTCCCCTCTCTAGCTGTATATATAATGTATGTTGTGCACATTCCCCTCTAGCTGTATATATAATGTATGTTGTGCACATTCCCCTCTCTAGCTGTATATATAATGTATGTTGTGCACATTCCTCTCTAGCTGTATATATATTGTATGTTGTGCACATTCCCCTCTCTAGCTGTATATATAATGTATGTTGTGCACATTCCCCTCTCTAGCTGTATATATAATGTATGTTGTGCACATTCCCCTCTAGCTGTATATATAATGTATGTTGTGCACATTCCCCTCTCTAGCTGTATATATAATGTATGTTGTGCACATTCCCCTCTCTAGCTGTATATATAATGTATGTTGTGCACATTCCCCTCTCTAGCTGTATATATAATGTATGTTGTGCACATTCCCCTCTCTAGCTGTATATATAATGTATGTTGTGCACATTCCCCTCTCTAGCTGTATATATAATGTATGTTGTGCACATTCCTCTCTCTAGCTGTATATATAATGTATGTTGTGCACATTCCTCTCTAGCTGTATATATAATGTATGTTGTGCACATTCCCCTCTCTAGCTGTATATATAATGTATGTTGTGCACATTCCCCTCTCTAGCTGTATATATAATGTATGTTGTGCACATTCCTCTCTCTAGCTGTATATATAATGTATGTTGTGCACATTCCTCTCTCTAGCTGTATATATAATGTATGTTGTGCACATTCCCCTCTCTAGCTGTATATATAATGTATGTTGTGCACATTCCCCTCTCTAGCTGTATATATAATGTATGTTGTGCACATTCCTCTCTCTAGCTGTATATATAATGTATGTTGTGCACATTCCTCTCTCTAGCTGTATATATAATGTATGTTGTGCACATTCCTCTCTCTAGCTGTATATATAATGTATGTTGTGCACATTCCTCTCTCTAGCTGTATATATAATGTATGTTGTGCACATTCCCCTCTAGCTGTATATATAATGTATGTTGTGCACATTCCTCTCTCTAGCTGTATATATAATGTATGTTGTGCACATTCCCCTCTAGCTGTATATATAATGTATGTTGTGCACATTCCCCTCTCTAGCTGTATATATAATGTATGTTGTGCACATTCCCCTCTAGCTGTATATATAATGTATGTTGTGCACATTCCTCTCTCTAGCTGTATATATAATGTATGTTGTGCACATTCCTCTCTCTAGCTGTATATATAATGTATGTTGTGCACATTCCTCTCTCTAGCTGTATATATAATGTATGTTGTGCACATTCCCCTCTCTAGCTGTATATATAATGTATGTTGTGCACATTCCTCTCTCTAGCTGTATATATAATGTATGTTGTGCACATTCCTCTCTAGCTGTATATATAATGTATGTTGTGCACATTCCTCTCTCTAGCTGTATATATAATGTATGTTGTGCACATTCCTCTCTCTCTAGCTGTATATATAATGTATGTTGTGCACATTCCTCTCTCTAGCTGTATATATAATGTATGTTGTGCACATTCCTCTCTCTAGCTGTATATATAATGTATGTTGTGCACATTCCTCTCTCTAGCTGTATATATAATGTATGTTGTGCACATTCCTCTCTAGCTGTATATATAATGTATGTTGTGCACATTCCTCTCTCTAGCTGTATATATAATGTATGTTGTGCACATTCCTCTCTCTAGCTGTATATATAATGTATGTTGTGCACATTCCTCTCTCTAGCTGTATATATAATGTATGTTGTGCACATTCCCCTCTAGCTGTATATATAATGTATGTTGTGCACATTCCCCTCTCTAGCTGTATATATAATGTATGTTGTGCACATTCCTCTCTCTAGCTGTATATATAATGTATGTTGTGCACATTCCCCTCTCTAGCTGTATATATAATGTATGTTGTGCACATTCCCCTCTCTAGCTGTATATATAATGTATGTTGTGCACATTCCTCTCTCTAGCTGTATATATAATGTATGTTGTGCACATTCCTCTCTCTAGCTGTATATATAATGTATGTTGTGCACATTCCCCTCTCTAGCTGTATATATAATGTATGTTGTGCACATTCCTCTCTCTAGCTGTATATATAATGTATGTTGTGCACATTCCCCTCTAGCTGTATATATAATGTATGTTGTGCACATTCCCCTCTCTAGCTGTATATATAATGTATGTTGTGCACATTCCCCTCTCTAGCTGTATATATAATGTATGTTGTGCACATTCCCCTCTCTAGCTGTATATATAATGTATGTTGTGCACATTCCTCTCTCTAGCTGTATATATAATGTATGTTGTGCACATTCCTCTCTCTAGCTGTATATATAATGTATGTTGTGCACATTCCCCTCTCTAGCTGTATATATAATGTATGTTGTGCACATTCCTCTCTCTAGCTGTATATATAATGTATGTTGTGCACATTCCTCTCTCTAGCTGTATATATAATGTATGTTGTGCACATTCCTCTCTCTAGCTGTATATATAATGTATGTTGTGCACATTCCCCTCTCTAGCTGTATATATAATGTATGTTGTGCACATTCCCCTCTCTAGCTGTATATATAATGTATGTTGTGCACATTCCCCTCTCTAGCTGTATATATAATGTATGTTGTGCACATTCCTCTCTAGCTGTATATATAATGTATGTTGTGCACATTCCTCTCTCTAGCTGTATATATAATGTATGTTGTGCACATTCCCCTCTCTAGCTGTATATATAATGTATGTTGTGCACATTCCCCTCTCTAGCTGTATATATAATGTATGTTGTGCACATTCCTCTCTCTAGCTGTATATATAATGTATGTTGTGCACATTCCCCTCTCTAGCTGTATATATAATGTATGTTGTGCACATTCCCCTCTCTAGCTGTATATATAATGTATGTTGTGCACATTCCTCTCTAGCTGTATATATAATGTATGTTGTGCACATTCCTCTCTCTAGCTGTATATATAATGTATGTTGTGCACATTCCCCTCTCTAGCTGTATATATAATGTATGTTGTGCACATTCCTCTCTCTAGCTGTATATATAATGTATGTTGTGCACATTCCTCTCTCTAGCTGTATATATAATGTATGTTGTGCACATTCCTCTCTCTAGCTGTATATATAATGTATGTTGTGCACATTCCTCTCTCTAGCTGTATATATAATGTATGTTGTGCACATTCCCCTCTAGCTGTATATATAATGTATGTTGTGCACATTCCCCTCTCTAGCTGTATATATAATGTATGTTGTGCACATTCCCCTCTCTAGCTGTATATATAATGTATGTTGTGCACATTCCTCTCTCTAGCTGTATATATAATGTATGTTGTGCACATTCCCCTCTCTAGCTGTATATATAATGTATGTTGTGCACATTCCCCTCTCTAGCTGTATATATAATGTATGTTGTGCACATTCCTCTCTCTAGCTGTATATATAATGTATGTTGTGCACATTCCCCTCTCTAGCTGTATATATAATGTATGTTGTGCACATTCCTCTCTCTAGCTGTATATATAATGTATGTTGTGCACATTCCCCTCTCTAGCTGTATATATAATGTATGTTGTGCACATTCCTCTCTCTAGCTGTATATATAATGTATGTTGTGCACATTCCTCTCTCTAGCTGTATATATAATGTATGTTGTGCACATTCCCCTCTCTAGCTGTATATATAATGTATGTTGTGCACATTCCTCTCTCTAGCTGTATATATAATGTATGTTGTGCACATTCCCCTCTCTAGCTGTATATATAATGTATGTTGTGCACATTCCCCTCTCTAGCTGTATATATAATGTATGTTGTGCACATTCCTCTCTCTAGCTGTATATATAATGTATGTTGTGCACATTCCTCTCTCTAGCTGTATATATAATGTATGTTGTGCACATTCCTCTCTCTAGCTGTATATATAATGTATGTTGTGCACATTCCCCTCTCTAGCTGTATATATAATGTATGTTGTGCACATTCCTCTCTAGCTGTATATATAATGTATGTTGTGCACATTCCCCTCTCTAGCTGTATATATAATGTATGTTGTGCACATTCCCCTCTCTAGCTGTATATATAATGTATGTTGTGCACATTCCTCTCTCTAGCTGTATATATAATGTATGTTGTGCACATTCCCCTCTCTAGCTGTATATATAATGTATGTTGTGCACATTCCTCTCTCTAGCTGTATATATAATGTATGTTGTGCACATTCCCCTCTCTAGCTGTATATATAATGTATGTTGTGCACATTCCCCTCTCTAGCTGTATATATAATGTATGTTGTGCACATTCCCCTCTCTAGCTGTATATATAATGTATGTTGTGCACATTCCTCTCTCTAGCTGTATATATAATGTATGTTGTGCACATTCCTCTCTCTAGCTGTATATATAATGTATGTTGTGCACATTCCCCTCTCTAGCTGTATATATAATGTATGTTGTGCACATTCCTCTCTCTAGCTGTATATATAATGTATGTTGTGCACATTCCTCTCTAGCTGTATATATAATGTATGTTGTGCACATTCCCCTCTCTAGCTGTATATATAATGTATGTTGTGCACATTCCCCTCTCTAGCTGTATATATAATGTATGTTGTGCACATTCCTCTCTCTAGCTGTATATATAATGTATGTTGTGCACATTCCTCTCTAGCTGTATATATAATGTATGTTGTGCACATTCCTCTCTAGCTGTATATATAATGTATGTTGTGCACATTCCTCCCTCTAGCTGTATATATAATGTATGTTGTGCACATTCCTCTCTAGCTGTATATATAATGTATGTTGTGCACATTCCTCTCTAGCTGTATATATAATGTATGTTGTGCACATTCCTCTCTCTAGCTGTATATATAATGTATGTTGTGCACATTCCTCTCTAGCTGTATATATAATGTATGTTGTGCACATTCCTCTCTAGCTGTATATATAATGTATGTTGTGCACATTCCTCTCTCTAGCTGTATATATAATGTATGTTGTGCACATTCCCCTCTCTAGCTGTATATATAATGTATGTTGTGCACATTCCCCTCTCTAGCTGTATATATAATGTATGTTGTGCACATTCCTCTCTCTAGCTGTATATATAATGTATGTTGTGCACATTCCTCTCTCTAGCTGTATATATAATGTATGTTGTGCACATTCCTCTCTAGCTGTATATATAATGTATGTTGTGCACATTCCTCTCTCTAGCTGTATATATAATGTATGTTGTGCACATTCCCCTCTCTAGCTGTATATATAATGTATGTTGTGCACATTCCCCTCTCTAGCTGTATATATAATGTATGTTGTGCACATTCCCCTCTCTAGCTGTATATATAATGTATGTTGTGCACATTCCTCCCTCTAGCTGTATATATAATGTATGTTGTGCACATTCCCCTCTCTAGCTGTATATATAATGTATGTTGTGCACATTCCTCTCTCTAGCTGTATATATAATGTATGTTGTGCACATTCCTTTCTCTAGCTGTATATATAATGTATGTTGTGCACATTCCTCTCTCTAGCTGTATATATAATGTATGTTGTGCACATTCCTCTCTCTAGCTGTATATATAATGTATGTTGTGCACATTCCTCTCTCTAGCTGTATATATAATGTATGTTGTGCACATTCCCCTCTCTAGCTGTATATATAATGTATGTTGTGCACATTCCCCTCTCTAGCTGTATATATAATGTATGTTGTGCACATTCCCCTCTCTAGCTGTATATATAATGTATGTTGTGCACATTCCCCTCTCTAGCTGTATATATAATGTATGTTGTGCACATTCCCCTCTCTAGCTGTATATATAATGTATGTTGTGCACATTCCCCTCTCTAGCTGTATATATAATGTATGTTGTGCACATTCCTCTCTAGCTGTATATATAATGTATGTTGTGCACATTCCCCTCTCTAGCTGTATATATAATGTATGTTGTGCACATTCCTCTCTCTAGCTGTATATATAATGTATGTTGTGCACATTCCTCTCTCTAGCTGTATATATAATGTATGTTGTGCACATTCCCCTCTCTAGCTGTATATATAATGTATGTTGTGCACATTCCTCTCTCTAGCTGTATATATAATGTATGTTGTGCACATTCCTCTCTAGCTGTATATATAATGTATGTTGTGCACATTCCTCTCTCTAGCTGTATATATAATGTATGTTGTGCACATTCCCCTCTAGCTGTATATATATTGTATGTTGTGCACATTCCCCTCTCTAGCTGTATATATAATGTATGTTGTGCACATTCCCCTCTCTAGCTGTATATATAATGTATGTTGTGCACATTCCCCTCTCTAGCTGTATATATAATGTATGTTGTGCACATTCCCCTCTCTAGCTGTATATATAATGTATGTTGTGCACATTCCCCTCTCTAGCTGTATATATAATGTATGTTGTGCACATTCCTCTCTCTAGCTGTATATATAATGTATGTTGTGCACATTCCCCTCTCTAGCTGTATATATAATGTATGTTGTGCACATTCCCCTCTAGCTGTATATATAATGTATGTTGTGCACATTCCTCCCTCTAGCTGTATATATAATGTATGTTGTGCACATTCCCCTCTCTAGCTGTATATATAATGTATGTTGTGCACATTCCCCTCTCTAGCTGTATATATAATGTATGTTGTGCACATTCCCCTCTCTAGCTGTATATATAATGTATGTTGTGCACATTCCTCTCTCTAGCTGTATATATAATGTATGTTGTGCACATTCCCCTCTCTAGCTGTATATATAATGTATGTTGTGCACATTCCCCTCTCTAGCTGTGTATATAATGTATGTTGTGCACATTCCTCTCTCTAGCTGTATATATAATGTATGTTGTGCACATTCCTCTCTCTAGCTGTATATATAATGTATGTTGTGCACATTCCTCTCTAGCTGTATATATAATGTATGTTGTGCACATTCCCCTCTCTACCTGTATATATAATGTATGTTGTGCACATTCCTCTCTCTAGCTGTATATATAATGTATGTTGTGCACATTCCTCTCTAGCTGTATATATAATGTATGTTGTGCACATTCCTCTCTCTAGCTGTATATATAATGTATGTTGTGCACATTCCCCTCTCTAGCTGTATATATAATGTATGTTGTGCACATTCCTCTCTAGCTGTATATATAATGTATGTTGTGCACATTCCTCCCTCTAGCTGTATATATAATGTATGTTGTGCACATTCCCCTCTCTAGCTGTATATATAATGTATGTTGTGCACATTCCTCTCTCTAGCTGTATATATAATGTATGTTGTGCACATTCCTCTCTAGCTGTATATATAATGTATGTTGTGCACATTCCTCTCTCTAGCTGTATATATAATGTATGTTGTGCACATTCCTCTCTCTAGCTGTATATATAATGTATGTTGTGCACATTCCTCTCTCTCTAGCTGTATATATAATGTATGTTGTGCACATTCCTCTCTCTAGCTGTATATATAATGTATGTTGTGCACATTCCCCTCTAGCTGTATATATAATGTATGTTGTGCACATTCCTCTCTCTAGCTGTATATATAATGTATGTTGTGCACATTCCCCTCTCTAGCTGTATATATAATGTATGTTGTGCACATTCCTCTCTCTAGCTGTATATATAATGTATGTTGTGCACATTCCTCTCTCTAGCTGTATATATAATGTATGTTGTGCACATTCCCCTCTAGCTGTATATATAATGTATGTTGTGCACATTCCTCTCTCTAGCTGTATATATAATGTATGTTGTGCACATTCCCCTCTCTAGCTGTATATATAATGTATGTTGTGCACATTCCTCTCTCTAGCTGTATATATAATGTATGTTGTGCACATTCCTCTCTAGCTGTATATATAATGTATGTTGTGCACATTCCTCTCTCTAGCTGTATATATAATGTATGTTGTGCACATTCCTCTCTAGCTGTATATATAATGTATGTTGTGCACATTCCCCTCTCTAGCTGTATATATAATGTATGTTGTGCACATTCCTCTCTAGCTGTATATATAATGTATGTTGTGCACATTCCCCTCTCTAGCTGTATATATAATGTATGTTGTGCACATTCCCCTCTCTAGCTGTATATATAATGTATGTTGTGCACATTCCCCTCTCTAGCTGTATATATAATGTATGTTGTGCACATTCCCCTCTCTAGCTGTATATATAATGTATGTTGTGTACATTCCTCTCTCTAGCTGTATATATAATGTATGTTGTGCACATTCCTCTCTAGCTGTATATATAATGTATGTTGTGCACATTCCTCCCTCTAGCTGTATATATAATGTATGTTGTGCACATTCCCCTCTCTAGCTGTATATATAATGTATGTTGTGCACATTCCCCTCTCTAGCTGTATATATAATGTATGTTGTGCACATTCCCCTCTCTAGCTGTATATATAATGTATGTTGTGCACATTCCTCTCTAGCTGTATATATAATGTATGTTGTGCACATTCCTCTCTAGCTGTATATATAATGTATGTTGTGCACATTCCTCCCTCTAGCTGTATATATAATGTATGTTGTGCACATTCCTCTCTCTAGCTGTATATATAATGTATGTTGTGCACATTCCTCTCTCTAGCTGTATATATAATGTATGTTGTGCACATTCCCCTCTCTAGCTGTATATATAATGTATGTTGTGCACATTCCTCTCTCTAGCTGTATATATAATGTATGTTGTGCACATTCCCCTCTCTAGCTGTATATATAATGTATGTTGTGCACATTCCCCTCTCTAGCTGTATATATAATGTATGTTGTGCACATTCCCCTCTCTAGCTGTATATATAATGTATGTTGTGCACATTCCTCTCTAGCTGTATATATAATGTATGTTGTGCACATTCCCCTCTAGCTGTATATATAATGTATGTTGTGCACATTCCTCTCTAGCTGTATATATAATGTATGTTGTGCACATTCCCCTCTCTAGCTGTATATATAATGTATGTTGTGCACATTCCCCTCTCTAGCTGTATATATAATGTATGTTGTGCACATTCCTCTCTCTAGCTGTATATATAATGTATGTTGTGCACATTCCTCTCTAGCTGTATATATAATGTATGTTGTGCACATTCCTCCCTCTAGCTGTATATATAATGTATGTTGTGCACATTCCCCTCTCTAGCTGTATATATAATGTATGTTGTGCACATTCCTCTCTCTAGCTGTATATATAATGTATGTTGTGCACATTCCCCTCTCTAGCTGTATATATAATGTATGTTGTGCACATTCCTCTCTCTAGCTGTATATATAATGTATGTTGTGCACATTCCCCTCTCTAGCTGTATATATAATGTATGTTGTGCACATTCCCCTCTCTAGCTGTATATATAATGTATGTTGTGCACATTCCCCTCTCTAGCTGTATATATAATGTATGTTGTGCACATTCCTCTCTAGCTGTATATATAATGTATGTTGTGCACATTCCCCTCTAGCTGTATATATAATGTATGTTGTGCACATTCCTCTCTAGCTGTATATATAATGTATGTTGTGCACATTCCCCTCTCTAGCTGTATATATAATGTATGTTGTGCACATTCCCCTCTCTAGCTGTATATATATTGTATGTTGTGCACATTCCCCTCTCTAGCTGTATATATAATGTATGTTGTGCACATTCCCCTCTCTAGCTGTATATATAATGTATGTTGTGCACATTCCCCTCTCTAGCTGTATATATAATGTATGTTGTGCACATTCCCCTCTCTAGCTGTATATATAATGTATGTTGTGCACATTCCTCTCTCTAGCTGTATATATAATGTATGTTGTGCACATTCCTCTCTCTAGCTGTATATATAATGTATGTTGTGCACATTCCCCTCTCTAGCTGTATATATAATGTATGTTGTGCACATTCCTCTCTCTAGCTGTATATATAATGTATGTTGTGCACATTCCCCTCTCTAGCTGTATATATAATGTATGTTGTGCACATTCCTCTCTAGCTGTATATATAATGTATGTTGTGCACATTCCTCTCTCTAGCTGTATATATAATGTATGTTGTGCACATTCCTCTCTCTAGCTGTATATATAATGTATGTTGTGCACATTCCTCTCTCTAGCTGTATATATAATGTATGTTGTGCACATTCCTCCCTCTAGCTGTATATATAATGTATGTTGTGCACATTCCCCTCTCTAGCTGTATATATAATGTATGTTGTGCACATTCCTCTCTCTAGCTGTATATATAATGTATGTTGTGCACATTCCTCTCTCTAGCTGTATATATAATGTATGTTGTGCACATTCCCCTCTCTAGCTGTATATATAATGTATGTTGTGCACATTCCCCTCTAGCTGTATATATAATGTATGTTGTGCACATTCCTCTCTAGCTGTATATATAATGTATGTTGTGCACATTCCTCTCTCTAGCTGTATATATAATGTATGTTGTGCACATTCCCCTCTCTAGCTGTATATATAATGTATGTTGTGCACATTCCTCTCTCTAGCTGTATATATAATGTATGTTGTGCACATTCCCCTCTCTAGCTGTATATATAATGTATGTTGTGCACATTCCCCTCTAGCTGTATATATAATGTATGTTGTGCACATTCCTCTCTCTAGCTGTATATATAATGTATGTTGTGCACATTCCTCTCTAGCTGTATATATAATGTATGTTGTGCACATTCCCCTCTCTAGCTGTATATATAATGTATGTTGTGCACATTCCCCTCTAGCTGTATATATAATGTATGTTGTGCACATTCCTCTCTCTAGCTGTATATATAATGTATGTTGTGCACATTCCTCTCTCTAGCTGTATATATAATGTATGTTGTGCACATTCCTCTCTCTAGCTGTATATATAATGTATGTTGTGCACATTCCTCTCTCTAGCTGTATATATAATGTATGTTGTGCACATTCCCCTCTCTAGCTGTATATATAATGTATGTTGTGCACATTCCTCTCTCTAGCTGTATATATAATGTATGTTGTGTACATTCCCCTCTCTAGCTGTATATATAATGTATGTTGTGCACATTCCCCTCTCTAGCTGTATATATAATGTATGTTGTGCACATTCCTCTCTCTAGCTGTATATATAATGTATGTTGTGCACATTCCTCTCTCTAGCTGTATATATAATGTATGTTGTGCACATTCCTCTCTAGCTGTATATATAATGTATGTTGTGCACATTCCCCTCTCTAGCTGTATATATAATGTATGTTGTGCACATTCCTCTCTCTAGCTGTATATATAATGTATGTTGTGCACATTCCCCTCTCTAGCTGTATATATAATGTATGTTGTGCACATTCCTCCCTCTAGCTGTATATATAATGTATGTTGTGCACATTCCCCTCTCTAGCTGTATATATAATGTATGTTGTGCACATTCCTCTCTAGCTGTATATATAATGTATGTTGTGCACATTCCTCTCTAGCTGTATATATAATGTATGTTGTGCACATTCCCCTCTCTAGCTGTATATATAATGTATGTTGTGCACATTCCTCTCTCTAGCTGTATATATAATGTATGTTGTGCACATTCCTCTCTCTAGCTGTATATATAATGTATGTTGTGCACATTCCTCTCTAGCTGTATATATAATGTATGTTGTGCACATTCCCCTCTCTAGCTGTATATATAATGTATGTTGTGCACATTCCTCTCTCTAGCTGTATATATAATGTATGTTGTGCACATTCCCCTCTCTAGCTGTATATATAATGTATGTTGTGCACATTCCCCTCTCTAGCTGTATATATAATGTATGTTGTGCACATTCCCCTCTCTAGCTGTATATATAATGTATGTTGTGCACATTCCCCTCTCTAGCTGTATATATAATGTATGTTGTGCACATTCCCCTCTCTAGCTGTATATATAATGTATGTTGTGCACATTCCCCTCTCTAGCTGTATATATAATGTATGTTGTGCACATTCCCCTCTCTAGCTGTATATATAATGTATGTTGTGCACATTCCCCTCTAGCTGTATATATAATGTATGTTGTGCACATTCCTCTCTAGCTGTATATATAATGTATGTTGTGCACATTCCCCTCTAGCTGTATATATAATGTATGTTGTGCACATTCCTCCCTCTAGCTGTATATATAATGTATGTTGTGCACATTCCTCTCTCTAGCTGTATATATAATGTATGTTGTGCACATTCCTCCCTCTCTAGCTGTATATATAATGTATGTTGTGCACATTCCTCTCTCTATCTGTATATATAATGTATGTTGTGCACATTCCTCTCTCTAGCTGTATATATAATGTATGTTGTGCACATTCCTCTCTAGCTGTATATATAATGTATGTTGTGCACATTCCCCTCTCTAGCTGTATATATAATGTATGTTGTGCACATTCCTCTCTAGCTGTATATATAATGTATGTTGTGCACATTCCTCTCTAGCTGTATATATAATGTATGTTGTGCACATTCCTCTCTCTAGCTGTATATATAATGTATGTTGTGCACATTCCTCTCTCTAGCTGTATATATAATGTATGTTGTGCACATTCCTCTCTAGCTGTATATATAATGTATGTTGTGCACATTCCTCTCTCTAGCTGTATATATAATGTATGTTGTGCACATTCCTCTCTAGCTGTATATATAATGTATGTTGTGCACATTCCCCTCTCTAGCTGTATATATAATGTATGTTGTGCACATTCCTCTCTCTAGCTGTATATATAATGTATGTTGTGCACATTCCTCTCTCTAGCTGTATATATAATGTATGTTGTGCACATTCCTCTCTCTAGCTGTATATATAATGTATGTTGTGCACATTCCCCTCTCTAGCTGTATATATAATGTATGTTGTGCACATTCCCCTCTCTAGCTGTATATATAATGTATGTTGTGCACATTCCTCTCTCTAGCTGTATATATAATGTATGTTGTGCACATTCCTCTCTCTAGCTGTATATATAATGTATGTTGTGCACATTCCTCTCTCTAGCTGTATATATAATGTATGTTGTGCACATTCCCCTCTCTAGCTGTATATATAATGTATGTTGTGCACATTCCTCTCTCTAGCTGTATATATAATGTATGTTGTGCACATTCCTCTCTCTAGCTGTATATATAATGTATGTTGTGCACATTCCTCTCTCTAGCTGTATATATAATGTATGTTGTGCACATTCCCCTCTCTAGCTGTATATATAATGTATGTTGTGCACATTCCTCTCTAGTTGTATATATAATGTATGTTGTGCACATTCCCCTCTCTAGCTGTATATATAATGTATGTTGTGCACATTCCTCTCTAGCTGTATATATAATGTATGTTGTGCACATTCCCCTCTCTAGCTGTATATATAATGTATGTTGTGCACATTCCCCTCTCTAGCTGTATATATAATGTATGTTGTGCACATTCCCCTCTAGCTGTATATATAATGTATGTTGTGCACATTCCTCTCTCTAGCTGTATATATAATGTATGTTGTGCACATTCCCCTCTCTAGCTGTATATATAATGTATGTTGTGTACATTCCTCTCTAGTTGTATATATAATGTATGTTGTGCACATTCCTCTCTAGTTGTATATATAATGTATGTTGTGCACATTCCCCTCTCTAGCTGTATATATAATGTATGTTGTGCACATTCCTCTCTCTAGCTGTATATATAATGTATGTTGTGCACATTCCCCTTTCTCTAGCTGTATATATAATGTATGTTGTGCACATTCCTCTCTCTAGCTGTATATATAATGTATGTTGTGCACATTCCTCTCTCTCTAGCTGTATATATAATGTATGTTGTGCACATTCCCCTCTCTAGCTGTATATATAATGTATGTTGTGCACATTCCCCTCTCTAGCTGTATATATAATGTATGTTGTGCACATTCCTCTCTCTAGCTGTATATATAATGTATGTTGTGCACATTCCTCTCTCTAGCTGTATATATAATGTATGTTGTGCACATTCCTCTCTCTCTAGCTGTATATATAATGTATGTTGTGCACATTCCTCTCTAGCTGTATATATAATGTATGTTGTGCACATTCCCCTCTCTAGCTGTATATATAATGTATGTTGTGCACATTCCTCTCTCTAGCTGTATATATAATGTATGTTGTGCACATTCCCCTCTCTAGCTGTATATATAATGTATGTTGTGCACATTCCTCTCTCTAGCTGTATATATAATGTATGTTGTGCACATTCCTCTCTCTAGCTGTATATATAATGTATGTTGTGCACATTCCTCTCTCTCTAGCTGTATATATAATGTATGTTGTGCACATTCCTCTCTAGCTGTATATATAATGTATGTTGTGCACATTCCCCTCTCTAGCTGTATATATAATGTATGTTGTGCACATTCCTCTCTCTAGCTGTATATATAATGTATGTTGTGCACATTCCCCTCTCTAGCTGTATATATAATGTATGTTGTGCACATTCCTCTCTCTAGCTGTATATATAATGTATGTTGTGCACATTCCTCTCTCTAGCTGTATATATAATGTATGTTGTGCACATTCCTCTCTCTAGCTGTATATGTAATGTATGTTGTGCACATTCCTCTCTAGCTGTATATATAATGTATGTTGTGCACATTCCCCTCTCTAGCTGTATATATAATGTATGTTGTGCACATTCCTCTCTCTAGCTGTATATATAATGTATGTTGTGCACATTCCCCTCTCTAGCTGTATATATAATGTATGTTGTGCACATTCCCCCCTCTAGCTGTATATATAATGTATGTTGTGCACATTCCCCTCTCTAGCTGTATATATAATGTATGTTGTGCACATTCCTCTCTCTAGCTGTATATATAATGTATGTTGTGCACATTCCCCTCTCTAGCTGTATATATAATGTATGTTGTGCACATTCCCCTCTAGCTGTATATATAATGTATGTTGTGCACATTCCTCTCTCTAGCTGTATATATAATGTATGTTGTGCACATTCCCCTCTCTAGCTGTATATATAATGTATGTTGTGCACATTCCTCTCTAGTTGTATATATAATGTATGTTGTGCACATTCCCCTCTCTAGCTGTATATATAATGTATGTTGTGCACATTCCCCTCTCTAGCTGTATATATAATGTATGTTGTGCACATTCCCCTCTCTAGCTGTATATATAATGTATGTTGTGCACATTCCCCTCTCTAGCTGTATATATAATGTATGTTGTGCACATTCCCCTCTCTAGCTGTATATATAATGTATGTTGTGCACATTCCTCTCTCTAGCTGTATATATAATGTATGTTGTGCACATTCCTCTCTAGCTGTATATATAATGTATGTTGTGCACATTCCTCTCTAGCTGTATATATAATGTATGTTGTGCACATTCCTCTCTCTAGCTGTATATATAATGTATGTTGTGCACATTCCCCTCTCTAGCTGTATATATAATGTATGTTGTGCACATTCCTCTCTAGCTGTATATATAATGTATGTTGTGCACATTCCTCTCTCTAGCTGTATATATAATGTATGTTGTGCACATTCCTCTCTAGCTGTATATATAATGTATGTTGTGCACATTCCCCTCTCTAGCTGTATATATAATGTATGTTGTGCACATTCCTCTCTCTAGCTGTATATATAATGTATGTTGTGCACATTCCCCTCTCTAGCTGTATATATAATGTATGTTGTGCACATTCCTCTCTAGCTGTATATATAATGTATGTTGTGCACATTCCCCTCTCTAGCTGTATATATAATGTATGTTGTGCACATTCCTCCCTCTAGCTGTATATATAATGTATGTTGTGCACATTCCTCTCTCTAGCTGTATATATAATGTATGTTGTGCACATTCCCCTCTCTAGCTGTATATATAATGTATGTTGTGCACATTCCTCTCTCTAGCTGTATATATAATGTATGTTGTGCACATTCCTCTCTAGCTGTATATATAATGTATGTTGTGCACATTCCTCTCTCTAGCTGTATATATAATGTATGTTGTGCACATTCCCCTCTCTAGCTGTATATATAATGTATGTTGTGCACATTCCTCTCTCTAGCTGTATATATAATGTATGTTGTGCACATTCCCCTCTCTAGCTGTATATATAATGTATGTTGTGCACATTCCTCTCTAGCTGTATATATAATGTATGTTGTGCACATTCCTCTCTCTAGCTGTATATATAATGTATGTTGTGCACATTCCCCTCTCTAGCTGTATATATAATGTATGTTGTGCACATTCCCCTCTCTAGCTGTATATATAATGTATGTTGTGCACATTCCTCTCTCTAGCTGTATATATAATGTATGTTGTGCACATTCCTCTCTCTAGCTGTATATATAATGTATGTTGTGCACATTCCCCTCTCTAGCTGTATATATAATGTATGTTGTGCACATTCCCCTCTCTAGCTGTATATATAATGTATGTTGTGCACATTCCCCTCTCTAGCTGTATATATAATGTATGTTGTGCACATTCCTCTCTAGCTGTATATATAATGTATGTTGTGCACATTCCCCTCTCTAGCTGTATATATAATGTATGTTGTGCACATTCCTCTCTCTAGCTGTATATATAATGTATGTTGTGCACATTCCTCTCTAGCTGTATATATAATGTATGTTGTGCACATTCCTCTCTAGCTGTATATATAATGTATGTTGTGCACATTCCCCTCTCTAGCTGTATATATAATGTATGTTGTGCACATTCCCCTCTCTAGCTGTATATATAATGTATGTTGTGCACATTCCCCTCTAGCTGTATATATAATGTATGTTGTGCACATTCCCCTCTCTAGCTGTATATATAATGTATGTTGTGCACATTCCTCTCTCTAGCTGTATATATAATGTATGTTGTGCACATTCCTCTCTCTAGCTGTATATATAATGTATGTTGTGCACATTCCTCTCTCTAGCTGTATATATAATGTATGTTGTGCACATTCCCCTCTCTAGCTGTATATATAATGTATGTTGTGCACATTCCTCTCTCTAGCTGTATATATAATGTATGTTGTGCACATTCCTCTCTCTAGCTGTATATATAATGTATGTTGTGCACATTCCCCTCTAGCTGTATATATAATGTATGTTGTGCACATTCCTCTCTCTAGCTGTATATATAATGTATGTTGTGCACATTCCCCTCTCTAGCTGTATATATAATGTATGTTGTGCACATTCCCCTCTCTAGCTGTATATATAATGTATGTTGTGCACATTCCTCTCTAGCTGTATATATAATGTATGTTGTGCACATTCCTCTCTCTAGCTGTATATATAATGTATGTTGTGCACATTCCCCTCTCTAGCTGTATATATAATGTATGTTGTGCACATTCCTCTCTCTAGCTGTATATATAATGTATGTTGTGCACATTCCTCTCTCTAGCTGTATATATAATGTATGTTGTGCACATTCCCCTCTCTAGCTGTATATATAATGTATGTTGTGCACATTCCCCTCTAGCTGTATATATAATGTATGTTGTGCACATTCCCCTCTCTAGCTGTATATATAATGTATGTTGTGCACATTCCTCTCTCTAGCTGTATATATAATGTATGTTGTGCACATTCCCCTCTCTAGCTGTATATATAATGTATGTTGTGCACATTCCTCTCTCTAGCTGTATATATAATGTATGTTGTGCACATTCCTCTCTCTAGCTGTATATATAATGTATGTTGTGCACATTCCCCTCTCTAGCTGTATATATAATGTATGTTGTGCACATTCCCCTCTCTAGCTGTATATATAATGTATGTTGTGCACATTCCTCTCTAGCTGTATATATAATGTATGTTGTGCACATTCCTCTCTCTAGCTGTATATATAATGTATGTTGTGCACATTCCCCTCTCTAGCTGTATATATAATGTATGTTGTGCACATTCCCCTCTCTAGCTGTATATATAATGTATGTTGTGCACATTCCTCTCTCTAGCTGTATATATAATGTATGTTGTGCACATTCCCCTCTCTAGCTGTATATATAATGTATGTTGTGCACATTCCCCTCTCTAGCTGTATATATAATGTATGTTGTGCACATTCCCCTCTCTAGCTGTATATATAATGTATGTTGTGCACATTCCTCTCTCTAGCTGTATATATAATGTATGTTGTGCACATTCCCCTCTCTAGCTGTATATATAATGTATGTTGTGCACATTCCCCTCTAGCTGTATATATAATGTATGTTGTGCACATTCCCCCCTCTAGCTGTATATATAATGTATGTTGTGCACATTCCCCTCTCTAGCTGTATATATAATGTATGTTGTGCACATTCCTCTCTCTAGCTGTATATATAATGTATGTTGTGCACATTCCCCTCTCTAGCTGTATATATAATGTATGTTGTGCACATTCCCCTCTCTAGCTGTATATATAATGTATGTTGTGCACATTCCTCTCTCTAGCTGTATATATAATGTATGTTGTGCACATTCCCCTCTCTAGCTGTATATATAATGTATGTTGTGCACATTCCCCTCTCTAGCTGTATATATAATGTATGTTGTGCACATTCCTCTCTCTAGCTGTATATATAATGTATGTTGTGCACATTCCCCTCTCTAGCTGTATATATAATGTATGTTGTGCACATTCCCCTCTCTAGCTGTATATATAATGTATGTTGTGCACATTCCTCTCTCTAGCTGTATATATAATGTATGTTGTGCACATTCCCCTCTCTAGCTGTATATATAATGTATGTTGTGCACATTCCCCTCTCTAGCTGTATATATAATGTATACTGTCATACGTGTGACGTGTGTATTCCTGGTGTCCTCCTC
The DNA here is from genome assembly GCA_027410445.1 of Discoglossus pictus. NCBI lineage: Eukaryota > Metazoa > Chordata > Amphibia > Anura > Alytidae > Discoglossus > Discoglossus pictus. The sequence continues at coordinate 203,195,811 of CM050170.1, forward strand.
TGACCTTCTCCTAGTGGTGGTCACATTTTCGTGCCCGGTTTCTATCTTTAGATGTCACAATAACAACAATCATGGCCGGTGTTTACGTGTTTTTTTGGGTGTACTCAGGTCTTTCCGGCGTGTGCCGAGCTCCCTAATCTCCTGTCCGGCTTCTGGTGATGAGGTCAATAATAGGATTGGGTATTAGTGCCGGCTGTGAGGCTGGTGGGTGAGGGGTGACCTTGCAGCTTGGTCAGGCAGCGCTGGCTTTGATCTGATCTCTGGGGACGTGAGCTTGTTTGTCCCTGAGTGGCGCAGTCCCTCTGCGGGACACTGACCCCCCAGGACACTATTTGGTCATAATGGCTGGGGCGCTGGATGCAGTACTGGCCAGAGCAAAGGATGTGTGCAAGAGGAACGGGCTCCTCATTCTCTCCGTGTTATCCGTCATTGTGGGCTGTCTTTTGGGCTTCTTCCTTAGGACCAGGCGGCTTTCAGAGCAGGTCAGTTGTACAGATACGCTTGGGCATAACCTCTTGTTTGGACCTTACTGCTGGGGAAACTCTACACCCTGGTTACAGCTTTGTCTGAAGAACAAATGGTCACTGACGGTCACAGACCTAACTAGCGGTGCTGCTGTGTTGACATGTAAAGAGCAGTAACTAGGAGGGGTAATAATACAGAGATCCGCATAGATTATTTTATTTGTAACCTGTTGTGAATGAAGGTGCTCATGGGTAGAGATGATGGCTGATGGTGCTGATGAGTGCAGAACTTTCATTGGAAGTGCCTTTAGCTACTTCTTTGGGGAGCGTTACTTGATGGTACTGATGACCACAGAGCCCAATCTGGTGGTACTGCTAAGTACAGAGTGTTTGTTGGACCTATTGGTATAGAGGGCTGGCTTATGGTACTGATGGGTACAGAGATCTCTCTATCATTGCTGATACATCTTCCTACTCTGACTAAGTAATCGCATTTCTTTCTTATCTTATGCCACACCACTGCAAAGGAGCTGCTACCTGAAAAGTATTTGACCCCTCCCGGTGTCAATGTTTATTTGAAGCCATTTTAGCATCTGCATGGATCATGTGTGTTTTGTCTGCACAATTGTGAGCAGCTTTATGTAGACGGCTAATCAGTTCAATAGAGCTGGAATAGGTGAGACCTTAAGAGAGAAAGACGTCTGCAAGGACCAGCAATAGACGCTCTCTCTGTTCCTTGTTACACATTGTATCCGTGTGCCAGGCTACGTATCATAAGGAAAATATAAAACATAATTGGGATGATTTATTGTGTTCCAGTTTTGAAGGAGGGAAATGATGTTCTGTAAGTTGTGTGAAGAGTAATCCACCGCCTGTGTGTAGGGGACGAGTGACGATGACTGTCAATACACTGCAGATTCCAGATTTACCTTATTTTTGTGAAACCAAATGAACATTATTAGAAGAGACAGAGAGTGCACATGGGTTTGAACCAACAGACATCAGTATTTGTACTAAGCTGTGTCTTCACATGACTGATATCAGGACACCAACAACACACAACTGAAGCCGACACAGCCTACAGCACAAAATAAGTCTTTCTTATTAGTAACAAGCCAAATACAACACTATTGAAGAACAGTCAACTAAATCACAATGCAAATTAGAAATACCGGCTCACACAATTACACTTATACACACAAATGCTAGGTTATACCTGGTTAGTACAGAACCCCAGGGGTTAATGGTTATCCACGAACCACCTATCCACCCTTCCATTTAACATCATATAATACATTAGAAATGAACATATAATATGATATATCTAAACTGCAATGTTCATATAAGAAGAATAATATACGGGATCAATATGCCAATGGTGGAGTGGGAAATACATCTCTATATAGAAGCTATATTGTAATATTTACCAATGTTCTTTACCTTTATTGGGGTTGCTATGAGTTTCTGGGATCCAACTTCATACTCAAAAGGACTCTTGCAAGACTCGTAAGCCGTTTCCCTTTATGTATCAGTAAGTCCTGGGGGAGCCATGTAATAGCTTTCTTTGCTGCGAGCACGCCTTATGGGAGATCTTACGGGAGCCATATGATCGGGCTCAGAGTTTGGAGGATTATACTCACTCCAAATGTATTTCTACAATGTTTAATAAATAGATTCATCTAAAATAAGCCGTAATCTTCTTCAGAACAAGGACATTCATTTCTGTCTGGTTGCTCTCCAAGAATTAGATGTAAACAAGTGACTATATGGCGTGGGAAATGTTCTGTAATATAAACTCATAAGACCATCACGTTTAAGGGGTTTGCTTGGCTTTAGAGTCTTCATTACTGTGGGTTGAGTTAAAAAGCGGAGCAGCAAATTCCAAAAGAATATTAGTTGGAATATGGTATAAACCCCCAAATATAGCTGAAAGTGAGGAAATACAATTATTGTTACAGATTGAAAATGCAGCTAGTCACGGGCAAGTTCTAATAATGGGAGATTATAATTACCCTGAAATAAACTGGATAAATGAGACCAGCAGCTCAGCTAAGGGGAGAAGGTTCTTGAGTACACTCAGGAATCATTATCTGGCCCAGGTTATACAGGAACCTACTAGAAAGGACGCCATCTTGGATTTAGTCATCACAAATAATATTGATATGGTATCAAATGTTGGAGTAGAGCAACCTTTGGGAAACAGTGATCATTACATTATTATTATTATTATTATAGTTCATTTATAACAACATATTCCGTAGCGCTGTACATAAGTAAGTTCAGACAATTAACATATAGCAGAGCAAGGAGGGCCGCGTGTCTGAGCGAGGAACCCGATGTCCATGGCGCATTCCCAATGTACGTAGGATAGAAACTCCCAGACTTACAATCTAAGGTATAGTGAGAGGTAAAAGAGGGAGAGAGGTGATAAGTGTGTTAGGGTGGAAGTGATTGAATAAATAAAACATAACTGTAAGGGGCCGACAAAAATCTGAATTTTAAAAGGGCACATTTTAACGGTCTAAGGGCAGCGATACAAAGTATAGACAGAGGCATGATGGGTAATAATACTGACCATAAATGGACAACTTTTAAATCCTTACTAAATATACATACACATCAGCATATACCGTGCGGGAATAAAAGTAAAGGAGTAAATCACAACCCATGTGGCTTAACAATGATTTAAAGATCAAGATACGAAGTAAAAAACAGACATTTATATTATACACACAAGAGGGGACAGAGACGGCTTTACAGGGGTACAAGGAAATCACCAAGGAAAGGGCTATTAGACTGGCTAACATAGAAAATGGCAAGTTATATGTAAAAGAGTAAGACTAACCCTAAACATGTGTATAAATATATTAATGGGAAGAAGGCGAGGAAGGAAGCTATAGGAACATTACAATGTGACACAGTCTGATAATTAGTGACCAAGAAAAAGCAGATGAGCTAAATAGGTTATTTTCTTCGGTGTACACAAGGGAGGTACCAGTGGTTGGGACACGGCAACATAATGGGGCTACACTACCTTCACTAAATAATTGGTTAACACAGGAAGTAATCCAAAAGAGGTTGGAAAAAAATAAATGTTAATAAAGCCCCGGGTCCTGATGGAATACATCCAAGGGTACTGAGGGAGCTGGGCTCTGTAATAGCCAAACCATTATATATAACCTATCAGGACTCACTCAACACAGGGTCTCTACCAGATGACTGGAGAAAAGCTGATGTGATACCTATATATAAGAAGGGAGCAAGAGCAAACCCGGGGAATTATAGACCAGTGAGCCTCACTTCTGTAGTGGGGAAGCTTTTAGAGGGTTAATAAGGGATAATATACAAGAATATGTCTATTTGAACAGGATTATAAGTAGGAGTCAACATGGGTTTATGAGGGATAGGTCATGTCAAACAAATCTAATTAGTTTCTATGAGGAGGTTAGTAGGAACCTGGATCAGGGCAACTCAGTGGATGTAGTCTATTTGGATTTTGCAAAGGCTTTTGATACAGTGCCACATGGGAGACTATTGTGCAAACTAAGAGATACAGGAGTTGCAGTAAATATCTGCTCATGGATCGAGAGCTAAAAGACAGGAAGCAAAGGGTTGTTGTAAATGGAACATACTCCGATTGGACTAATGTGGTAAGTGGGGTTCCTCAGGGTTCAGTATTAGGTCCTCTCCTCTTTTATTTATTAATGACTTAGAGGTAGGATTGGAGTGTGGTGTCTCCATTTTCGCTGATGACACTAAGTTGTGCAAGGTAATTAAATCAGATAATGATGTGCATTCCCTACAAAGGGATTTACATAAAATTGAGGAATGGGCATCTAAATGGCAGATGAGATTTACTATGAATAAATGTAAGGTTATGCATCTGGGAAGGAACAATAGCCATGCAATTTATAATTTTAATGGAGCAAATCTCGGGGTATCAGATATTGAAAGGGATTTGGGAGCTTGTGGACAACCACCTAGGTAACAGTGCTCAAAGCCAAGCAGCAGCTGCAAAGGCAAATAAAATATTAGCATGTATTAAGAAGGGTATAGAAGCCAGGGAAGCAAATATAATTCTGCCACTATACAAATCTCTAGTACGCCCTCATTTGGAATATGGAGGACAATTTTGGGCACCACTTCATAAAAAGGAAGTTTTAGAGCTGGAAAAAGTACAGAGGAGGGCAACAAAACTAATAAGGGGAATGGAGGGGCTAAGTTATGAAGAAAGACTAACCAGATTACACGTATTTTCTCTAGAAAAAAGGCGTCTAAGAGGAGATATGATTACCTTATATAAATACATCCAGGGTCAGTATAAAGATTTGTCACGGGAGCTTTTTGTGCCAAGAGATTTCCAACTGACAAGAGGACATCCTGAGGTTAGAAGTAAAAAGATTCCACCTTAAAGAAAGAAAAGGGTTCTTCACAGTAAGGGTGGTTAATCTGTGGAATTCTCTACCAAAGGAGGTGGTGACAGCGGATTCGATAGATAACTTTAAAAAGGGGACTGGATTTATTTGTAATTAAAAATGGAATTCAGGGTTATCCTGGATAATTAGAGAGACAGTATTGATCCAGGGAGAAGTCCGGTCGCCGGTGTCTGGGATCAGGAGGGAATTGTTTTTTTTTTTTTTTTTTATACAACTAATTAATCAATAATTAATCTGTATATTGCAGATCAGAGGAGATCTTAAAAGGTTGAACTTGATGGACTGAAAGTCTTTTTTCAACCTTAAATACTATGTAACTATGTAATAATTACCTCTGAGACTTCTTCTGATGTAATAGTTTGTGGAGACTTAAGAGATATGGTTAATCTAATTAAGCATTTTGTTTATAAAACTAAAATTATAATATTACTAGTAATATCATTAGATACTCTCCTCCATATCCTCTTCTCCCTCGGTATTCGAGACACTGCTCTCTCGTGGCTCCCATCATACCTCCAAGAACGATCATTCAGTATCTCCTTCTCTAACACCTCTTCTTCTCCTCACCCTGTCTGTTGGTGTACCCCAAGGATCAGTCCTAGGCCCCCTCCTCTTCTCCATCTACACTTCCTCACTTGGTACCATCATAAACTCTTTTGGGCTTCATTATCATCTCTATGCAGATGACACCCAATCTACCTCTCCGCACCAGATCTATCCCCCTCTCTTCTAACACACGTCTCCAACTGCCTCTCTAGTATATCGTCTTGGATGTCCACCCACCATCTCAAACTCAACATGTCTAAGACTGAACTCCTAATCTTCCCTCCCTCTCCCACAGCGTCAGTTCCTCACATCTCTGTCACTGTCAACAACGACATCATCGCCCCCTCCTCCCAAGCCCGTTGTCTTGGGGTTCTACTGGACCCCGCTCTGTCTTTCATCCCTCACATACAGTCACTAACTAAATCTGGCCTTCTCCATCTAAAAAACATCTCCAGAACTCGTCACTTTCTTACACAAGACACAACTAAAATCCTTATACACTCTCTCATCATCTCTCGACTAGACTACTGCAACTCGCTTCTTGTTGGCCTACCCACCACCCGACTGTCTCCACTTCAATCCATTATGAACGCCTCTGCTAGACTCATCTTCCATACACAACGCTCAGTGTCGGCATCACCTCTCTGTCCCCCCACTGGCTTCCCATAGCCTCAAGAATAAGATTTAAAATCCTGACCCTAACTTACAAAGCCCCCAACAATAACGCTCCCCCATACATCTCTGCTCTCATCTCCAAATACTCCCCTATCCACCCTCTTCATTCTGCTAATGACCTTCTTCTTTCTACAACTCTTGTCACCGCCTCTCACTCCCACCTCCAGGACTTTTCTTGTCCTGCCTCTAGTCTCTGGAACTCCTTGCCTCGCTCCACCAGATTATCCTCTTGCCTCAAAACATTTAAATCCTCACTTAAAAATGCATCTCTTCAAAGAAGCGTATCACCTTCCACCCTAACACACTTATCACCTCTCTCTCCCTCTTTTACCTCTCACTATACCTTAGATTGTAAGTCTGTAAGTTTCTATCTTGCAGGGTGCTTTGGGGGAAGCCCCATGGACATTGGATTCCGAGCTCAAAGACACGGCCTCCTTGCTTTGTTATGGGTTCATTTGTATTTATCTTTGTCTTGAACTTACAGCGCTACGGAATATGTCGGCGTGTTATAAATAAACAATAACAAATAATAATGATGGGAGCTGGAGTTTGAGTTTCTTACCTAACTACTGGTCAGTTTTATTTGTTATATCTGATCATTAGGCAGAGTAGGCAGGTGCCCGGGAGTTCATGATGTGGGGAGTCCCAGCTTCCGCCACTGAAAAATGATAAAGTACTGCCGGAGTCACCCGTGGCTTTATCCAGGAAGAACTTCATGCTCTCTACAATGTTATCTGCAAAGCATGCTGGGATATATAGTCCACAAACCCAAACATTTCATTTGCATAACTAAGAATTCAGTCACTCGGTGATCACTTTCTTAAGGTAGCGTTTCTGTAACAGAGGCTGATGGTGGCGAGAAGCTGAGAGCAGCGCGGAAATTGAAGGTTGGATAGAGGGGAGTTTGGATCCAATGAGGTGTTTATTTATCTATCTAATATCCCCCAAGGTGGCCTCGATGCTTTATACACGAGCCGCTCATTTACATGGAGGAATCTTTTTTTAATTCCAAGGTTATTATTATACTGTGGTCCAGATTGTGATTAAACTTCTATAATACTTTAATTTAACAAAAAATGGTAGATATTGCCAGATAGCAATAACTGAACCAGGATGTATAAAATATATTAGATATATTGATGCCTTCACTAATCGTTCCAAATGTCATCTAGTTACGCTACACGATGAAATCACATTATTATGACCACCACCTACTATTGACGTCAGCCGCTCGTAGACAATTAAATATGGCACGTGTCGTGAGCTGGCTTGGTGGGTATTTGAGGTGACATGTAGGCATTGTGCAAACATATCAACCATCACTGTCATGGGTAAAACATGCCATTTTTCCGACTTTGAAAAGGGGATGGTCTTTAGCTTTTGGGCCAGGAGTGGCAGTATTTCTGAAACAGAGCAGTTTGTGACCTGCTTGCGTGCTGCGGTGACAGGACATATGGCACCATTGAGAATTAAAAACAGTATGGTAAGTTCAGAGCACCATGTGCCACTGATGTTAAACAGCAAAGGTGAGGGCCAACCGAAACGCCACAGTTGAGCAACTCACCGTCCAAACGTACCAGGGGGCTACCGGACGAGTGTCTACAACCACAGTACAGCCAACCCTGTTGCATATGGGGCTCCAAAGCAAACGACTGGTTGGTGTGTCAGGCATGAGACCTCCGAGAACAAACACTCTGCAACCAATGTTGGAAGAACACAAGCTGGTGGCGGCAGCGTTATGGTCTGGGGAATGTTTTCATGGCATTGTATGGGTACACTCATACCTCTGGAAGGCACTCTCAATCGATTGGGTTATCTATCTATCCTTGCAGAGCAAGTTCACCCATACATGGTGACTGTCTTCCCTGGTGCAGATGGGACCTTTCAGCAGGACAAAGCAACATGTCATACGGACAGAATTGTCTGGGAGTGGTTGGAGGAGCATGATGAAGACTTCCAAGTCCTTCCCTGGCCCCCAAATTCCCCGGACTTAAACCCCATCGAGCACCTGTGGGACCACCTCGATCACTGTATCAATCCTCCACCTCGCACTCCTCATCAGCTGTCGGATGCACCGCAGTCTGCATGGCTCCAGATACACTTGCCAACCTTCCAGCATCTTATTTACTCACTATCACACCGTCTAGCTGCTGTCAGTGCTGCACATGGTGGTTATTGGGGATATTAGCTGGTGGTCATAATAATGTGACTCGATGTGTATATAACTGGTTTTAGCACAGAATACTGTATCCATTGCATTCTAGGAATTCTTGGTGTCAACACACAATAGGTATGTTATTATATACATACATGTAATTCTATACATACATTGTTATACATATTTACACATTTCATGGCACATGTATTCCTTACCTTCTTCTGGGCTGATTACAACAAGATGTAGTATTAGTACACGTGTGTACAGGGGGCTGAGGAGTCTTTGCCCGGGACGTCTCAGATATAAATCTGGCTCTGTCTGATTGAACCCAAGGCCTTCTGTTCGTACCGCTGCGCAGGTCGTGTTGTTGGCGCAGTTCTAGTTATACGCCTGATATTTCACTTTGTCTCAATAATTTAAATAACATTTTAAAATGACACCGTATTTGGGACCTTCGCTGTGTCCTTTATTGGCATTGGTTGCTGAATGGCTCTTCCATAGCTCTGACTGGACAGTAAAGTGTTAATAATGTCATTTTCTTTCTGTCACTTTAGGGGTTCTGTTATATTATTCCATCAAATTCATGTTCATTGCTTCAATGGCCTCATCTATCCATTTCTGTGAGCACCTTCTTCACTTGCTTTCAGTCTTTCCAGTATCCGAGCGCGTCTTCTGGGATTCCGTTCCAGTAAAACCAGCAATAAAAAAAACACTTAGAGAGCCACCAGTAAGAAATGCCCGGAGACAAGAAGCCGAATGATGCTAAGCCCGCGATCCAATCACCAACTAGACATTAGATTTGCCAGGTCCCACAGCAACAACATGCTCACGTAGGTCCTGTGAAGCCATGATGCTAATACTCCGAGATAAGCGTCCATGTTGTGTGTGGCAGCGAATGTGTTTTTGTCAGGTGCGTAGATAAGACCTGGATGTAAACGCTGCCCGTACCTTATTACCCACATCATTTGGATAGAGGCGGAGTGGATAAGTTACGTGAAATTATCTGCATTTCTGGTCAGTAACTCAAGCCGTATTGCTGAATGCTGTTACGTGTTGTCTAATAGACTGAGGGCCCGCGATTCAATTCCAAGCCCGCAACTCGTGTGATGTATACCGTATGTCTGCGGGTGTTCTGTGAGCTTCTGTTCATCTCCGATTATGATGCTATTCAATTCCTCAAGACTGCAAGTTACTGGCCCAAAGCTGACTCCGTAAACTTTGCACTGGTCCAGAGCAGTTCAGGGCGGGAACATGATCAATTAAGCAAGCCCGTAGCCTCCCATTTCGAAACGGCCAATAGAAAATGAGACTGTCACTATTACGGCAGTAAAACATGGAGGTTACATGTCAATCAATTAGGTTTTGGGGTCCGATATGCGATCAGACTCGCAAACCCGCAAAATACAAAATTATGAAAATGAATGCCAATACTGTTCTAGTCCATGTGGGTGGCCTGATATGTATTAACTCATTGATACCCAAGGTCAATTTAACTCCGAAATTAATCATAAAAATAAATATTACATACTGCTGATTTGCGGGCTTGAGACTGTTGTGCAATTAATTCTAATGTCTGTCATCGCTTTCCCGTTATTTACAGTGCAGTCGTGATTTGTTATTTGCATTAACAGTGCTGCGGACAGGTGTTTAACCCCTTTCGCGGTCCTCTCTAGTACCTGTAGGATTTTCTCCTTCTTTTGCCATTTACAGGTGTGAAACCATTTACGGGCTTGGGGAATTGGAGCAATTGAATAGCGATTTGCGATTTTGCAATCTAACTCTTAAGGGTTTGGAAGGCTGTAAGTTACGGGTTTAACCACCGCAAAGATTTCAAGGCAATAACCCCTAACCCATTTGGAGCCCGCCAATTGAATAACAACTTAACTTGCAACCTCACTTACGGGCTACAGTAACTTGCGAAAGCTCAATTGAATCGGGCTCTGAGTAAGCCAACAAATTGTTATTTCAGTGTTTTTTTCCACCAGGCAAGATTTTTTTGAGCTTGAAGGAGTTGTTGTAAGTTACTAAATGTCTTTCTTTTCAAGGAAAGTTCCAAATTTAAAGACAAATCCATGTTTTCTGGCTTTGATGATGTTCCACTTTCTTTCTCCTCTTGTTCCTTTTGTTTGCTCTTTAATTCCAAGAGAAAGAATGAGGCCAATAACGTGTCCTGTCTTGTGACATATTGATAGTTGACTGTCGAGACTGATTTTGGGACCCCCTGAACCCCAAAAGCATCCCTGTTATTTGGAGCTTTGGCACGCTGGCTTGCTAATATCCAAGACTATTAGAATGGGCAAGATACTTGGAAGGACTGTGACATGTTGTTTTTGTGTGTAGTGCGACACAATAATTGTTGGGGTTTCAATATGGTATTATATACAGTGTAATTATGTTATTTTACCTGTAAACTAACAGAGATAAACTTTCTGCCATATTATGTTTGTGGGTCAGCAAAGGGTTAAACCCAAGGTTTCTGCAAGAATTTATATGGCCCCTCAGAGCGGCCAGACATTCACTCTCTAAAGTGATACGCTTCACCTAACAGCAAAACACAGGCCTGGGATAGGAAGTGACCTGGCCAGATAACCCCCAGGCTCTGGTGTGTCTGGTCATGTGAGGGGGTTTACTGCCTGGTGGCGGGGTGAGGAGGTCACACTAAGAATTCAGGCTCCCCTCTTACAGGGAGGGGAATTATGAAGGGGTATGGGGAAATAGTTTTGCGTTTGTGTAAGTAAAATAAAGTTGCCAGTCTGCTGTCTGCACTAAGGGTGCATGTGTCCGATTTTCCTGCTTCTCCATAAATGATGTTCTAATCTGAATTGCTGGAGGTGAGATGAATATAAAGTCACAACCTGGAGATTGCTCCTGTAAACTAAGGCATGAGAATTAGGGGTACACCGAGACCCTCATGTCTAGGTCGTGACTGTGACTTATTCTAGTCAATGGCTTTAACACTTTTTTCAACAACATAAGTTCTATTTTTTGGCCATTTGAAATTACATGCGGTATCCTAAATGGCTAGCATGATCACTCAAATTAATGGGTAATTTCAGTTTGATTATGTATCGGATTATATACAGAACTGTGTGTGCCGTGTGGAAACTGGAAATATATTCCTGGGCATTTTTTTAAGATTATTTCTAAGGTAAATTTTAGCATTGAATACTTGCATTGCTCTCTTACTTTAAGATTTTTTGAAACTTAAACAAAAAAGCATAAAGATGCTTAATGTAATAAACATTGATATTTGTCTCTTTTTATATCCTTTATACATCTGGTGTGACCCCTTCCATCTCAGTACATTATCACTTTCCAACCCTTCTCCAATGCTGTGATAATCACCAGAGAGCGAGTACATGGGCGGCCATGATGAGCCGCAGGATGGGAAGTGCTAGTAGTTGTGTGGGCAATATATTGTCCAGGAATGTTCCAGTGTGACCACAGCTTTGTCCTGCCTATATGATCCACTTCTATACCTCAAAGGTAGACCAAGAACCCCTGGTCTTACTAAATAACAATGTTAGGTTTTACAGATCTCTCCTTAAGAAACCAGTGCGCCAGCTTCCACTTACTGTTCACTTGGCTCCCAAGTGCCGGACAATCCAAATAAGAGATAAATACTCTCCCTAACGATCAAGAGTAGGGTCTTTTGATTTGGAGTATAGCCTGGTTGTATGACCATCACCGACTGTCCCCTGGGACTTTCCATCCTGATTTCCATAGGGAGTAAGGTAGAATCAGAAAAATATGACATATTTAAAGATAATCCTTAAGTCACACTAACAATGTCATTATGTACGACCGGATATCTCCAATCTGAAAGGCTAATGCCTCGCAAGACTATTAACCAGGCCATAGTGTCCATTAATGTCCGAGTTTATTTATCCAGAGTCTTTTGCATCCCGAAGTGAATACAAACAGTCTGCACGCCATTATTGAAATTGCAACAAGGTTTTAATGTAAAAGCAGAAATCCAGATAAATCATGTAAGACATTTTTCCATCTTAATGTAACCTTGAAACCAACAAAACTCAAGAGAAAAACAAGTAGATAATTATTAGGAATAATCATTGACATTGAAAGCCTACAGCATCCTTTGTTGGATCGTCTTTGCATGTATTATAGCAGTAAGTACTTGTGTATAAGTCTCTATCATCTGTGAACAGAACTTTGCAATTATATCTCACTCTTCCTTGTAAAAAACGTCTGTCCGGGGATCTCCTGGCCACAGCCCTCCTTAGGTCACTCCAGTGGTTTTCTATGGGATTGAAATCTGGACTCTGATTGGACCATTTTTTTAAAACCAATCTTGGAGCTAGTCATTATCCCATCTATCTTGACTAGAGTCCCTGTCCCAGCAGAAGAGAAGCAGCCCCAAAGCATGATGGGCCACCACCATACCGTCTGGATGAAGTTGTCTTTGCACCAAAAATATCTTTTTAGAATTAAGGCCAAACATTTAAGCCTTTGTCTCATCAGACCATAAGACATTTTCCCACATGATTTGAGGTGATTGAATGTATGTTTTGCAAAATGTAGATAGGCTTCCATCTTCCTATCATAATTCAGACATTTACAGAATGTGGGACATTGTTGTCACATGCAAGGAGTGACCAGACATTCCTACAGCTCCTCTAATGTTGTTGGTGGCTTCTTGGTAGCCTCCCTGATAAGTTTTCTCCTTGTCCTGCTATCTACTTTGAAGGATCGTACTGATCTTGGTAATGTCCTTGCCACATTTTCTCCACTTATTGATGATAGTTTTCGCAGTGCTCCGTGGAACATCCAAAGCCTTTGCAAATCTTTTATACCTATGTCCTGATCGGTATTGTTCAACAATAAGATCCTGTAGATGTTTCGTCGTCTCCTTACAGACCACGGCTATCCCATTACTTGGGGTTAATCATAATCAGTTTAACTGATTGTAGGTGTCCGGTACTTACCTTGGGATATGGTTTTGAATGTGATTGGTTAACTCTGAACAGTTACAGCCTCGATTACAAAACGTTGTGCGCACTTATGCAACTGGGTGTTGCAGATTGTAAAAATGTCTGACCTGACTTATTCTGACTTCTGGCTTTACATCATAGAGCTGCATTTGCATTAATGGTTTGTAGACCCTTTATATCCACTGTGACCTCCCAGGGACAGGAGGAGGTCCCATCATGGCAGCTTTATATACCGGCTTGGATGCTTTACAATTGTTTAGGTAATGTTATCACCTGCAAACAGGTAACGAGACCTCTCTGCTCCCTAGGTAACCATGGGTATATGTTTGTTTGTTGTTGTTCACTTGTGTCTGATTCTCCATAACCCTATGGACCACAGCACGCCAGACACATCTTGTCTAGTTGTGCTCATCCATATGGTTTTCATAGCAAAGATACTGGATTGGCTTGCCATTTCCTTCTCCAGCGGACCTCAATTTGTCTGACCTCTCTGTGATGACCCACCCATATGTTCAGGGAGAAGTCAAGTATTTGGTATAAGAAAGGATTGTTTTTTTTCATTACAAGAGATACATTTTCCAAGGAGATTCCCTAGGTTTGTGTTGCCTTCCTGTGAACACAACATATGTAGTAGACCTCCATCTGGGCAATGCTAGTGTCCTGGGGAAAAGATGAAGAACTGGAAGGTTGGAGGAAACATCTCTCTAGTAATGACTGTGATGGACATTTGGTTATGGTGACCTAATGGCTTCTATGACCCGAGTCCTGTATCTAGTTAAGTTGTTGAATTTGCCTTCTTGATTGGGGACATTACGGGGACCTTTGACCAATGTGTTCTGCCAAACCACACGACTCCTCTCACAGACTCCTCTTTCTTTCTGTGTTTTTTAGGAGATAAGTTATTTCCAGTTTCCCGGAGAGCTGCTCATGCGGATGCTGAAAATGCTGATCCTGCCCCTTGTGGTATCAAGGTAATAATGGGCAACTTGTGGCTCAATAGTTATTTTAATTAGCATTGAAGTGTGCCGCCCTACCAGAGGGCCAGTAAATGTGCCATTTTAAGACATTTTTCAAGTCGATGTGTCCCTTAGTTAAAACAAAAATGCTATTAAGAAGAAAACTTTAATGGCCAACTGATGAGCTTTTGGAACACTACAGTCCCTTCTTCTGACCTTGCTTTATGTTGACCATTACAGGTACCATCTTGTACAAGTTTCTTAGTTTTATTGTGTAATGCAGCTGGTTAACATTAAATTGCCCTCTGCGTGAAGTGAATGTTTGTAGTCTCGGTGGCTTTGTTCTGAGAATGGCGCCTGTAAGTTATTTTGCTATTCAATTGGCATTTTTTTGCGGGCTCCGATCGCGTTACCGGTTCCGGACTCCGATTCATTGCGATGGTTAACATTGCAAGTAATTGCCCCTCCCAAGCCTTTGATCTTTCACGGGCGCAAGACTTCCGAACGCTAAAATTGCAAATCGCTATACAATTGCTCTGATTCCCCCTCGCTAACCACCCGTCAAGGCTGCAAATGGCAAAAGTCGAACCACAAGTTATGGGTTCCAAGGAGGACTCGCAAAGGGCTTAATGACATGTCCGGAGCACTTCAAATGCAAATAAAAAATCAATACTATATGTCAAAATACGGGGAAAGTGATCAAGTCTCAAGCTCGCAAATATGGAATATAAATGTTATATTTTCATGTGTACATTTCGGGGTTATATCAATCTCGGGAATCAATGAGTTAATACATATCAGGCCACCCACATGTACTATTACATTGGCTTCATTCATATTTAATATTTAGTCATTTGCTATTTGATTGACATGTCACCTCCATCAGCCCTATTGAATGCCAAACCCGCTACGGCTGCAGGCAAAAAATGTGTCCCTGTTACAGAGCTATTAAATTTGAGCTGAGCGCGAGTTACAAGCTTGAGATGCAAGCCCGTAAACCTTAGCAGCGCTCACAAGCTGTAAAGGGGAGAGACTAGCCACGATCGCCCGTAGCCATCCAATTGTGGAATAACGCAGTGCGACACAGGCCTCTCAGCCAATCAAAAGTGGTCGAGACGGATATGATTGACAGTGGGAGCTTATAAATTTGATTGACACACGTGGGTGTTTATACTGAGAGACAGAGAGAGCAGGAGTTATTTGGAGAGAGGTAGTTTGCGTTTTTAATCGATATATATTCTAACTCATACGGATTTAAACTCAAGACTTACACATATTTACAATACACATAGGTTAAAGAACACACATACACACACACAGTATCTCACACAAGTCAGTACACCCCTCACATGTTTGTGCATATTTTAATTAATCTTTTCATGTGACAACACTGAAGACATGCCCCTCTGCTTCAATGTGAAGTAGTAAGTGTACGGCCTGTATAACAGTGTCAATTTGCTGTCCCCTCAAAATAACTCAACACACCGCCATTAATGTCTAAACCATTGGCAACAAAAGTGAGTACACTCCTAAGTGTAAATGTCCAAATTGGGCCAAAAGTGTCAATATTTTGTGGGGCCACCATTATTTTCCAGCACGGCCTTAACCCTCATGGGCATGGAGTTCACCAGAGCTTCACAGGTTGCCACTGGAGTCCTCTTCCACTCCTCCACGGTGACATCACGGAGCTGGTGCATGTTAGAGACCTTGCACTCCCCCACCTTCCGTTTGAGGATGCCCCACAGATGCTCAGTAGGGTTTAGGTCTTGAAACATGCTTGGCCAGTCCATCACCTGTACCTTCAGCTTCTTTATCATCGTCTTGGAGGTGTGTTTGGGGTCGTTATCATGTTGGAATACTGCCTTGCTGCCCAGGCTCTGAAGGGAGGGGATCATGCTCTGCTTCAGTATATCACAGAACATGTTGGCATTCAGGGTTCCCTCAATGAACTGTAGCTCCCCAGTGCCGGCGGCACTCATACAGGCTGTACACTTACTACTTTACATTGTAGCAGAGCGTCATTTCTTCGGTGTTGTCACATGACAAGATATAATAAAATACAAAAATGTGAGGGGTGTACTCACTTTTATGACATACTGTATATAGTTAGGACACCCCCCACATCCCATGAATTATGAGGTCATTTGGGTGGTGGGGTCACCCACTGAACCTCTGGCCACCCTGCCGACATTTGACCCCACTATTCCCTTTCCTCGAAAGACTGCGGATTTCACCAGGGCCCTCCTACTTGCCGTCCAGCCATCCACCACCTCCTTCCCCCTCACAGCAGAGTGCCACCAGGCACACCAACACCACAAACATCACCACAGATTCCAGCTGGGCCCCAGACCCTCCCCACTCCAACACTGCCACCTTCTCACCCATCCCCACCACCACTGTCACCACCAAGCCAGGCTGCGCAGGCGGAGATGCTGGCCCTCATGCGTCAGCAGCTGGACTGTTTACAGAGGATCCAGGCCAGCGTCTCTACCAATCATCCTGAGGTTATGCGCAGCCTGGCCAGGCGCTCTAGGGAGGAGAGGAGGCATCATCTTATGACTGAGAGCTACCTGGTCGAGCTGCTATGGATAGGGCTGGTCCCCAGCCCCGCCTCCTGTACCCTGGAGGCATCCCCCAGCCTGCAGCAGCTTGGCCCCTCCTCTCCTCCCACCATGCCTCCGCCCCCGCCACTCGTGGTGCCGCTGCCTCCCCACCAGCAGGGAGACGGCGGCCGGCTGCGGGGGATGTTGGCCCTGTGGTGAGGCAGAGGAAGAAATAGGGGCTGCGGACATGTTTGTGCCTTCTCAACAGCACTCGTCAGTGACAATCTATTGGTCACAATGTTAACCTAATCTAGCCTGGCTACAGAGTCTTGGATCTTGGCCCATGTTATGGTGATATTTTGTATGCAGATGGCTACCTCCCATCACATGGCCCATGATCCTGTGGACACGTAGGGTTCTGTTGAACATGTCACCAATTGATGGTCACAGAGGAATGCCGTTGAGAAGAGATGCTACAGTCCCTATGATTTTTAAGGCCTTATTTTGTAGGTGTTATGTATGTTTGTTTTTTTCTTTAGGTACAATTCAGGTCCATGACGGCATCTTCTGCATCTGCAAGCATTGGGAAGGAAATGTATGAGGTGTAAGGTTTTCCCAGTGCCTCTCAGGTGGACATTCCTTTAATGACAGCCCCCCCCCCCCCCCCTTGACATGACACTCCCACAATCTTAAAGCTATCATATATCCAGATATCTAAGACATGATTGTTGTTAGCTTAAATGTAGCCTAATGCCGCAATGGCGGTGGACTTGCAAAGTCTCACAATGGCATGTTAATGACAGCCAGTATTAATATATGCACTAATGACGCATGTGATCCTGACCCCAATATCAGTCTGAGAACAGATCCTTGGGTCCGATGTAAGTGACTGTGGCTGCTGACCTTTGTGTCCTCTCCATATTAATGGGTATTTTCCCATATTACTGATTATCCAGATACCTAGCTAATAGTTAGTAATGCTTGCAGATGGGAATCAGGTGAGTTGGTATTTTGTTACAGTATTTAGCTCTGTACTGTACATGCATTGTGATTAGTTTTTTTTTATCCTCCTCCTTTTTTTAGTTGACCACATTTTGTCAGATTTTGTCTATATGTGTGAAACTGGATTGGATTACACAGTCCAGAGGTTTAATCATCTGTGTCATTGAGCAGATCTAGACAAAATGTAAGTGCTATGCACATTAATGGTTTCTTCAATTAAATGGAGTGGTTTGTGATGATCCTTTTATCCATCAGATTCCGGTTGCAGCGGTGTAGTGACCACATGTGACCCTGGTAGGTGCTATGCATCATGCTTATTCTAGACTATCACATTACGCCCAGTAGGTATCCCCTTTTTCCCACAAGCCTCTTGCCCTTCTGGGATCAGCCCTCAACACACCCATGATATTAATGCACAGTCTTGTCCATGTCTGATTGTGCTCTGTGTATGAAATAAAGCTTTGTTATACGGTTATCACCATGTCAGTGTGTTGTCAATGTTTGGGGTTATGGCACATCCACATACATTACATTAGTGTCACATTCCTATAGATGTAAACTAGTGAGGACTAATTACTATGCATTAGATCAATACATAAAACAATAATAATAGTCATAATAGCATTAGATTTAATATAATACCAAATATCATATATAATAATAATAATACTAATAATAAAGGGTTAATACACAGACCAAGTCCAATTAGTGATACTGTGGAGTATCATCATTCCCCTGAGGGCCTAAAATTAATATGACAGGTGATACTGGAGTGGGTTGCCAGTTCCTTCTCTAGTGGACTGTGATTTTTCTGACCTCTTCTATGATGTGCCTACCTAGATTGGCCCTACATGGTATAGCTCACAGTTTCATTGAAGTACACAAGCCCCTTCACCACCACCATTTAGCATATTTTGTATTTATCAAATGTTGGAATGGTCATGCACAAGGGGCTTGTGTACTTCAATGAAGCTGTGAGCTATACCATGTAGGGCCACAGTAGGTGGGCACGTCATGGCAGAGAACTGGCAACCCATTCCAGTATTTTTGGCATGCAAACCTTATTGAACAGCACAGGCAGGGACCTATCTAAATGTGCTGCAGTCCATAGGGTCACAGAGAGTCGGACACGACTGATGGACTGAACAACAAATAATAAAATGTTCCCCGGATTCTTGATCTATGTGATGTGGCGGTGTAATTTGGCCACTATTTGTTTTCCCAATGTAGATGTGATGAGCGAGATGTATATGCAATTATATACAGTATATATATATATATTCCAGGGTCCACATTAGAGCCTCTGTGAGTGAGAAAGGGTTAATATGGCATGGGTTTCATGTTTTTGTGTTGCAATTCAATCAAGTAGTGTTTCTGTAATTGCTTTGTGCATGTTGTAGCTTGGCTTTTCATATTGTCATGTGCATGACTATTCCAACATATGATAAATAAAAAAAAACATTTAAATGCATTTTTATTATTTGGGGTATTATTGTGCAAGTAATTGTGACGCCTTTACATGCTTTCCATATATTTTATTCCACTGGTGTGTTTATATTGTCCTTTACAGTGTTTTGAAGTTGTCTGTAAACCTTTTGCGTGTCCTATTTGGAGGCTGTAATGTTTTGCCCTCCATTTGCGGCTTACGGGCTTGAACGCAACGGCATCTTTGGAAATTTGTTGCAATTTCATAGCCAAATTGATTTAAGCCTCAAGTCGTGCGCGGCTTGCTTTAAGGGTCTGATTTAATAGCTCTAAGTCTTGCAGGCTACGTTACGGGCTATGGTTTTACACGTTAGGGGAATTTAATAGGGCTGCATGTTCCACTGGCGTAATGTTGACAATCTCTGTTTCCATTGGCTGTTTCTAACTCTACATACGCCTACATACGATAGCGCAGTTCGTAAATCATGCTATCGGGCCGGGACTTGCGAGCTTGGCCAATTGAATAGCACTATAAGTCGCAGACGCTGTGGGCCCGCAGACATACGGCCTAAATCTCCTAATTTGCGGCCTCCGAATTGAACGAGGCTCTATGTGTCTAACTGTTTTCTGCATAGTGAAGTAGTGGTCTCAGTGACCATAGTGAAGTAGTGGCCTCAGTGACCATAGTGAAGTAGTGGACTCAGTGACCATAGTGAAGTAGTGGATTCAGTGACCATAGTGAAGTAGTGGTCTCGGTGACCATAGTGAAGTAGTGGTCTCGGTGACCATAGTGAAGTAGTGGTCTCGGTGCCCATAGTGAAGTAGTGGTCTCGGTGAACATAGTGAAGTAGTCATCTCAGTGACCATAGTGAAGTAGTCGTCTCAGTGCCCATAGTGAAGTAGTGGACTCGGTGACCATAGTGAAGTAGTGGACTCAGTGACCATAGTAAAGTAGTGGTCTCAGTGACCATAGTGAAGTAGTGGACTCAGTGACCATAGTGAAGTAGTCGTCTCAGTGACCATAGTGAAGTAGTGGACTCAGTGACCATAGTGAAGTAGTGGACTTAGTGATGGGGAAGTCTCTTTGCCGGTGGAGACAATACTTTTCAGTCATTACCAGAATATCTTGATTCCAATGGCGTAGCTCATTTTGTGGCTAGTGAATCATTCAATCTCTGTGACAACAATGTAATATTAGGAGTGCATTTTTTTCCAGTTCTGGTGCCATTTAGTTTTTAAAGACAGGCGAGAGGCCCATTGTGTGGATTACAGACGTCATCCAGAACCAGACAAGTTATTGAAGTCTTTCCTGAGACTAAACTGTTAATATTTAACGTATCTGCATTTTCTATAACTTTTTGCACATGGGACGATGTGCAAAGAGAACTCTGAAAAAATACCACAAAAATGTTTTCCAGTGGTCATTAAAAATTAAGATCGTGTTTCTGAGGCTGATTCATGGTACACAAACTCTAAAACTGCAGAGGATTGGAAATTGTGATGGACCCACGGGACAGAACGGTACTGAGAAACACCGGAAAGCGAGAGGGAGCTTGAGCCAGAACCGACACTTTCTAGCTGGACAGAGCATGATGGATGCCATAATACTATCTTTATTACGCGGCTGTATTTGTAAATAGTTTCTTACAAATAAAGGTGGAGGTCGGATGTCATGCACAAAGACTCCGACTAACACAAACAATAATGCAACAAAGCGTTGAGTGATAACATGCCCAAGATGGGGATTATTGCTTATAAGAACTTATCAACAAATTATAGAATGGGAATTACCAGTACAAAAAGAGACGCACTAATGTGACTCTACATACTCTTAGACGTGTTGTCTTGTTCTAGAAGCTATATCTCCACAAGGATATTACTAACTTAGAAGGGCCCTATGTAAATCCCCAATAGTGCCGTTTACACCATGTTTGGGGCCAAAGTAAATCCTACTAGCTATGTTAATCTCCCATCCTGAAAACATTGAGAGAAAACTGCTACGAGTGACTGCGGCACGACTAAACTGGAAAGCAGATCTCCATTGAATTTTGCACTGTTAAAAGATTACGAGTTACTCCTCTGCTAATACGACCAGGTTTGCACACATCTCAGGAGGGATTTTGTTCCACTCCTCTTTGTAGATCCTCTCCAAGTCATTAAGGTTTCGAGGCTGATGTTTGGCAACTTGAACCTTCAGCCCCCTCCACAGATTTTCTATGGGATTAAGGTATGGAGACTGGCTTTGCCACTCCAGGACCTTAATGTGCTTCTTCTTGAGCCACTCCTTTGTTGCCTTGGCTGTGTGTTTTGGGTCATTGTCATGCTGGAGTACCCATCCACGACCCATTTTCAATTCTCTGCTCTGGCTGAGGGAACAAGGTCCTCACCCAAGATTTGATGGTACATGGGCCCCCTCTCTACCCACAAAAGCATAATGTTTCCACCTCCATGTTTGACGGTGGAGATGGTGTTCTTGGGGTCATAGGCAGCATTCCTCCTCCTCCAAACACGGCGAGTTGAGTTGATGCCTAAGAGCTTGATTTTGGTCTCATCTGACCACAACACTATCACCCAGTTCTCCTCTGAATCATTCAGATGTTCATTGGCAAACTTCAGATGGGCCGTACATGTGCTTTCTTGAGCAGGGGGACCTTGCGGGTGCTGCAGGATTTCAGTCCTTCACGGCGTAGTGTGTTACCAATTCTTTTCTTGGTGACCATGGTCCCAGCTGCCTTGAGATCATTAACAAGATGCTCCCGTGTAGTTCTAGGCTGATTCCTCACCGTTCTCATGATCAATGAAACTCCACGAGGTGAGATCTTGCACGGAGCGCCAGACCGAGGGAGACTGGCAGTTATTTTGTGTTTCTTCCATTTGCGAATAATCGCACCAACTGTTGTCACCTTCTCACCAAGCTGCTTGGCGATGGTCTTGTAGACCATTCCAGCCTTGTGTAGGTCTACAATCTTGTCCCTGACATCCTTGGACAGCTCTTTGGTCTTGGCCATGGTGGAGAATTTTGAATCTGATTGATTGATTGCTTTTGTGGACAGGTGTCTTTTATACAGGTAACGAGATGAGATTAGGAGCATTCCCTTTAAGAGAGTGCTCTTAATCTCAGCTCATTATCTATATAAAAGACACCCGGGAGCCATAAATCTTGCTGATTGATAGGGGGTCAAATACTTATTTCCCTCACTGACCTGCAAATCAATTTATAACTTTTTTGACAGGCGTTTTTCTTGTTTTTTTGTTATTCTGTCTCTCACTGTTAAAATACACCGGCCATTAAAATGATAGACTGGTCATCAAAATCAGCAGGGGATCAAATAATTTCTTCCCTCACTGTATCAGCATATGTGTAATCCAAAAATATGATATTGTATTATTATGTCTGTTTCATTATACAATATCAAGGGTAACACACAACCCAGTACTCAAGGGGTTAATACATTTTAGGAAACCACGTTGCCTAGGAACAAATGCTCTAATGCATTGTCTATAGAGATGTCGCGGACAGTTCGCCCGTGGACTATTCGCGGCGATTTTGGCTCTTTCGCGCTCGCATCTTACGGCAGACACATGCGCTTTTCGGTCCGCCCCCTATTCTTTATCATTGAGGAAACTTTGACCCTGCACCTCACAGTCAGCAGACACATTCCAGCCAATCAGCAGCATACACTCCCTTCCAGAGCCTTCCATCTGAAGGACAGCATACATTTTAGAATCATTCTGAAGCTGCATTCGGGAAATAGATAGCCAGGCTGTGCATTTAGCTTCCACTACAGACCCGAAGGACTCATCTGATATCTGCTGCAAGGACAGCAACCCAAAAAGCCCTTTTTAGGGATAGAACATCATTTATTTTATTTTATAATTTTTTTCTGTGTAATCTAATTGCATATGCCTGCCTGCCAGCGTTTGTGTGTGACAGCTAACAGCTTATATTGTGCTTATTTTCACTACTCATACCTGGTGGTGTACCATACATTGAAAACAACCATTTTTTTCCTGTACTCTAATTTCAGTTGCCTGCCTGTGTCAGGCTCACAGCTTATATTGTGCTCAGTGAAATAAAACAACACTTTTTTGACTGTAATAGATTGAATAGCAATTGCCTGCCTACAGGCGTGTGTGTGAAGCCTATTGCATCTACTCTGCCAACTTTTGCCAGTGCACAGTGATCCGTCATATCTGGTGCAACCGTAGTGTACAGTGACATAAAACAACATTTTTTTGACTGTAATCGATTGAATATCAGTTGCCTGCCGACAGGCGTGTGTGTGAGGCCTACAGCGCCTACTCTGCCAACTTTTGCCAGTGCACAGTGACACTCATATCTGGTGGCACGCGCAGTGTCCCAAATTTGAAGTGGGAGGACCGACCAAGCATCTTTTTCCATCTCCCGCTTCCAAAAATCCATGCCATATACACGTCCCCTAATAGTGGACGTAACAGGGATTAAACCAATAGGAATAGTACTACTTAACAGTACACACCTTATAATAACGCAGACAGAGGCAACGCAGAGAGAGGACTCTGAAGAAGAGGAGTCAGAGGAGGAAGGTGGCTTTGAGGAGGTGGAAGACCAAACACAGCAGGCGTCCCAGGAGGAAGAGACCTTCAATTACATCAGTGAGGACAAGGAACGGGACATGGCTAGCTTGGTATCCAACCTTGTGCAAATGGGGAGTTTGCGGTTGTGCAAAGGGACTGTTTGCGTTTGTTTGCGGTGCATTAAACGGGGAGATTGGTCTGTTACTGTGAAGCGGGTGTAATTCTTACACTAACTGATCGATACAACATCATACCTGATGTTTTAAAGCATGTTATTCCAAATAATTTAGGAATGTTAGGTAATTTATGCCCTTTATGGCTTAAAACCAGACTCTGCATCAACTATGTAATTTTCCGTGGCAGTTTTGCCAGGGATCCCCCTCCGGCATTCCACAGTCCAGGTGTTAGTCCCCTTGAAACAACTTTCCCATCACTATTGTGGCCAGAAAGAGTCCCTGTGGGTTTTGAAATTTGCCTGCCCATTGAAGTCTATGGCGGTTCGCCCGTTTGCGAACATTTTGATGAAAATCGCGTCCGCGGTTCACAAACCGAAAATTTTATGTTCGCAACATCACTAATTGTCTATATATAATAATAAATAATAAACACAAAATAAACACATTTTCATGTATTAAAGCGATAAATACATTTGTCACATCTTTTTAATCACATATCACATATATAGTTCTGAGCGTACGAGTTGTTGCTAACGCTGCGGGCTCGCGCAGCGAGTCGCGGGCCTCGCAAAGCGAGGGCCGCGACTCGCGCAGCGAGTCGCGGGCCTCGCGTAGCGAGGGCCGCGGCTCGCGCAGCGAGTCGCGGGCCGCGCGTAGCGAGGGCACTGTGCCAGGTTCTCAGTTGCTGGCAGGGAGCGCCGAAGGCGCTCCTTGCCAGCAACTGAGGACCCTCGCGAAGCGAGGGCCTCAGTTGCTGGCATGGAGCGCCGCAGGCGCTCCTTGCCAGCAACTGAGGACCCTCGCGAAGCGAGGGCCTCAGTTGCTGGCATGGAGTGCCGCAGGCGCTCCTTGCCAGCAACTGAGGACCCTCGCGAAGCGAGGGCCTCAGTTGCTGGCTTGGAGCGCCGCAGGCGCTCCATGCCAGCACCTGAGGACCTCGCAAAGGGAGGTCTTCAGTTGCAGCAACTGCGACCCTTGCAAAAAAAAATTTACGTCGCAACACATTACGACACTCGCAAACAACATACGACACACGTTCACACACATTACGACACTCGCAAACAACATACGACACACGTTCACACACATTACGGCCTCGCAACACTCGGACGCAACTCGCGAACATTACAAAATTACAAACACAATACATACACACAGCACATACATAAAAAACTTACCTACACAAACAGGAAGCACCCAGGACCTCAAAAATGCAACTTACAACTTAATTGCACTCAAAATAAAAGAGTTTAGACACTAAATACTTTGTTAAGCGACACAAAAAATGGCCGACGAATAAAACGAAAACGAGGCTACACACGCAAACACCATACGAGACACGTTACTACACATTACGACTTCGCAAACATCGGACGCAACACGCCGACATACAAACATTTAAAACTTAAGAAAGACACACAACAAACACATAAAAAGCTTACCTACAGCAAGAGGAACCAGCCAGCACCTCAAAAAAACAAGTTACACCTACATTTAAATCAAAATAAACACTTTAGACACTAATACCATCGCTAAGCGAGAGAAAAAATGGCCGACGAACAAAACGAAAACGAGGCTTCAGACGTAACTACACTACACTTACTCGCAATAATGAAACACATACTATGCGGAACGTATCACAATCATATTAAACACCATTTTGAACAGTAATACGCCTAAAATGGCGGATGGAACGCAAATTGTAAGCTGGAACGCAAATAGCGCATGCGTATTGCGTTCTAACGGTCTCACTTTCCAGAACTTTCTACAAGTTTATAAATACTGCCTATTTCCAACTAAAAAATACATTTCTCCTCAGGTGATCAACGGAGTGACTTCTGCTTTTACTTGAGAAGACAATTCTTTACTAATTTACTACTTTACATTGTGCAAATTACGACTGACAGGTAAGCTATAATATATTACATTTTATTATCAGGTCAGGTCAAACAAATAAAAAAATAAACTAGGATTTATGTAGTCATCATGTATTGCACATTTATGTGTATAGGCTCACAAAAAAAAATAAACTGAGCTTTATGTATAGTGACCTCTGACACGCACATATATGTCTATAATGTATAGTCACATGTGACACGCACATATATGTCTATAATGTATAGTGACATCTGACACGCACATTTCTGTGTATTGCCCGTTCATAGTGACATGTGAGACGCACATATATGTCTATAATGTATAGTGACATGTGACACGCACATATATGTCTATAATGTATAGTGACATCTGACACGCACATTTCTGTGTATTGCCCCTTCATAGTGACATCTGACACCGACATATATGTCTATAATGTATAGTGACATGTGACACGCACATTTATGTGTATTGCCAATGCAACAAAATTAGCTTACAACAAAATCAGTAAACAACTACATTTAAATGACATTATATCTCATGTATACTGATATGTCACACGCACATATATGTGTAATCATCTATAGTTACATCTCACACACACACATTTATGTGTGTTAGAAAAAAATTAAAAATAAGGTTAATTTAACCATTTAAATTTGACTCATGTATACTAATATGTCACACGTACACTTCATGTATGTGACATATGTGTGTAGACACCAACAAAAAATAAGGTTAATTGAATTCATTTACTGCAATTCAATAGATCATATAAAGCTGAATCTTTCTATTTCTTTTAATATTCAAACAGACTCTGCATCAACAGCGTCTCTCAACAATTTGCACCGTGCACTGTGAAGCACAATCCCTTTTAAAGAACACCAACAAATTTGAAGAGGTAAGATACAACAAGACATTACATGCTCAAAAGGCCATGCTTTGCTAGATGACAAATTATAAATATACAAATAACTATTTCACTTTCTTTTTCAAACAGACACTACAAGAAGACCGGCGGATTAAGATTGCCAGGAGGGGACCGTCTGTCATTCAAAACTTCTATCAAGGTAAAGTATTAAGTATAAACAAGAAAGAACCATGAGCCTTATTCAATTGCAACTTTCTCAATTGAATAGAGCTCTATATAAGCACATAATATTTTTTTATACAGAACTTTTTAGTTACTGAACTTCTAACCACAATCAAGGTTTTCAATAACTAAAAAGTTTGCTCAAGAAATATGTTATGTGATTATATAGAGCCCTCTTCAATTAGCAAAATTGCAATTCAATGAGGACCTATATATCTTTAATGGCCAAGGGCCTCACTCAAATGTGATTTGCCCATTTCAATAGGGCTCTATATAAGCACAGAGCATATTTTTTAAAGGAAATTTTTCTTTTGTGAACACGTTCCTTTTGGATACAAGTTCACTAAATACAAAATTCTGTCAAAAATTATGCTCTGTGCTGATATTGAGCTCTATTCCATTGGTCAAAACACAATTGAATGAGGAGCTCACAATATAACAAATGCAGTAACCAAAGGCCCTCATTCAATTGCTATTTTGGACAATTAAATATGGCTATAAATAAGCACTTTTAGGCCCTTACTCTATTTTAACAAATATATGTCATGTGCTTATTTACAACCCTATTCAAATTTATACATTGCAATTCAATTACGGCCTTAGAGTACTATTACATTGTAAAATATGCAATTGAATGAGGGCCAAACTATGCAACATATGGTACACACAAAGGCCCTCATTCAATTGCAATTTGCCCAATTGAATAGGGCTCTAAATAACAACATAACAATTGCTTAAAACTAAGGTTTTACTTAATAAAAAAATATCAAAAATACAGTTTTTCAATGACTACAAAATTATTTTAAATAATATGCTATGTGCTTATTTAGGGCACAATTCAATTAGCCAAATCGCAATTCAATAACACACAAACTGCTACACACAAAACAGATTTTCTTATTAAATGTTTAACAACCTATAAGCCTTACAAAGAAGCCAAAATAAGAATAACAAAAGTGTTGTGCACCTAATAGCATTGTATAAAAAAGCACACAAACTCATAGCAAACTATATTAACATTCTTCTTTAATGTTTAACAACCTATAACCTGTACAATCAAGAAGAAATAAGTTTTGCACAAGTGATGCCCACCAAACAGGATTGTCAAAAACTAACACAAACACATAGCAAACTACATTAATTATATTATTTCATGTTTCACTAACTATAACCATCCCAATAAAGGTTAAATAAGTATACCACAAGTGGTGCGCACAAAACAGGATTGTACAAAAACTAACATAAACACATAGCAAAATAAATTCATATTCTTATTTAATATATCACAACCCACAAGCCTTACTAAGAACCTTAAATAACAATAACAAAAGTCGTGGGATTGTACAGAAAGTTACAAAAAATATTTTTGAAAAAAATAACCATAAATGATACAATACAGCCTAATTCATACATTTTTAACTTATTTAAAAGACATTTCACTCAAACAACATTTTCTATTTTACATTACAACAGATACTGCGTGAAGACAATCGGACGAGGACTTTTGCCACAGGACCGGACCATCGGACGAGGACTCGGACCAGACCAGCAGACGAGGAATTTCAACACAGGACCAGACCAGCAGACGAGGAATTTCAACACAGGACCAGACCATCGGACGAGGACTTTCACCAACGGACCACAACATCGGACGAGGGATATCGCTACAGGACCACAATATCGGACGGGGGCTATCGCCACAGGACCACACCATCGGGCGAGGACTTCCAACAGAGGACCACACCATTGGACAACGATTTTGAAACGAGGACCAACAAACATTCGGATTTAAATCACACTTCAACCAAGGTAAACTATAATAAGTACTAAAGTATAAAACTAAAGAAACTGCTTTCAGTTGCATCCGTGTCAACAGAAAAATAAAATAATTAATTTACTATCTCCCTTATTTTATTTCAATTGCTACTATGCAATACATAGCTCAATAACCACATCACTTTTTTTTTAAGCAAAGAAGTTTTGCAGTCGTAAATATGTATCCACAATATTTTAAATAAATATGTTACATGCTTATTTACAGCAGTATTCCATTGCCCAAATTCTGAGCCACTGAAGACAGGAATTATAAATTTAACTAAATATCAATGATACATTCATGATTTGCCTTTTATTTCAACAATTGTGCACAATAATCTTTAACAGGAATTACAAATTTAAATATACACAATTACATTTATTTGTTTCCGTTTACAGATTAATATGGCTGATAACGAGACCAAAGAAGACAAGAAAAGACGTCAAACTAGAGAAAGACAAGAGAGATGGGCCGCCCAGCAGACACCGGAGGAGAAAGAAATTCGAAGAGAAAAAGAACGCAAAAGACTTGCAAATAAAAGAATATCAGCTGCAAAAATGAAAGATAGAACCAAAAAAAATAAAAAAATAATAAAGCATTTACAAACTGTTCCTAAAACATCAGATGACATTTTACAACATACCAGTCAAGACAGACCAAAAAAAACAACTACAAAAAAAAAGCATTTACAAACTCTTACTAAAAACTTACAGGACATTTCAACCGAACAAGTCCAACATATACCAAGAAAAGCTACGAAAAAAACTAAACATTTAGAACCTGTTGTTGAAACATTTCAGGACTTTTCATCTGATGAATATCAAAGTCAACATCCAATATGCGTTGCAAATTGTCCTTTAATGAAGTCTTTAGCAGTAGAGGTTCATAGTTGTGGGGACATGACTACTCAATGTCAATTTTGTGAGGCTTATTATTTTAAACAGGAGAGACCTCGAGATGGACAATTTATTAGTTGTTGTCAAAAAGGAAAGTTCAAACTTCCACAAAGGAAACAATTTCCAACCTATTTACTAAATATTATGACTCAACCTACTTTTCCAAATTACAACAATTTTAAGACAAACATAAGATCCTACAATAGTGCCATATCATTTGCATCTATGGGGGCAACATTGGCTGCTAATGTACCAGGACATGGTCCTTACTGTTTTAAAGTCCAAGGACAAATTTATCATCGGACTTCACATTTACATCCAGAGGAAGGAGAGCAAAGAAAATTCGCTCAACTATATGTCCTAGATACAATGGAAGCTGTTGACCAACGTATGCAGATGGAAGAAAATAAAAAATGCTTACCCAGTGTTTTTATAGAGCTAAATAACATTATGGACAACAATCCCTACAGTAAAGCTTACAAAAAATTGGCAGAAGTAGAAAATGAACAACTACTTCATGCACAAAGACATCAATTACCCATGCCAAAGGTTAATATGGTGCTTAAAAGAGACAGACATACTGATAAACGTCGTTATAACTTGCCAACATCAAATGAGGTTGCAATGGTCTTTC
This sequence comes from Discoglossus pictus, assembly GCA_027410445.1. Lineage (NCBI taxonomy): Eukaryota > Metazoa > Chordata > Amphibia > Anura > Alytidae > Discoglossus > Discoglossus pictus. The sequence goes on from CM050170.1 coordinate 203,226,018, forward strand.
ACAATGATGAAGGAGAACCACCATTTCAAAGAGACATTAGAGTATATCCCAGAAATCAGGACCAACCATTTATTAATATTAATATCTTAAGTCCAAATTTAGATCCAATGACATATCCCATCTTTTTCCCACACGGAGAAGCAGGTTGGCAACCAAAATTAACCCTTCCCAGTTACCCAAATGCTAAAGCCAGAATCCGAAATAATGTTTCTATGCTTGAATTTAAAGTTGCTCAAATTGCCATTAGAGATGATTTTAATCCCATTTTATGTGGTGGAAAACTAACACAACAATGGATTATTGATTCATATTTGCAAGTTGAGGCAAATAATTTAAACTTTATAAAATATCAACAAGATAAACTACGTGTAGAACAATATTGTGGACTCATGGACTATGTTGCTGACGTGGCTACAAGCAGAGACATGACAGCTGGCAAAGCCATCATTTTACCATCTTCCTTTCAAGGATCTCCAAGAAATATGAGAGAAAGATACAATGATGCTATGGCTATTGTGACTAAATTTGGAAAACCCGATTTATTTGTGACATTTACATGTAATCCACAATGGCCAGAAATTCATCAAAATCTACTTCTTGGACAAAGTGCTTCAGATCGACCAGATTTAGTAGCCAGAGTTTTTAAGATAAAATTAAATGAATTAATACGTGACTTTACTATAAATCAGTTATTTGGCAAATGTCTTGCTTATGTATATACCATTGAATTTCAAAAAAGAGGCCTTCCACATGCACATCTTCTCATAATACTTCAAGAGAAAGATAAATTAGATACTTCGGCCAAAGTGGATGCAGTCATAGTTGCTGAACTACCGGATCCAGAACTATATGGTAGACTATATGAGATTGTTACTCATCGTATGATTCATGGACCCTGTGGAGACCTTAATCCACAATCACCATGTATGGAAAATAATCAATGTTCAAAAGATTTTCCCAAAGATTATAGAGACAAAACATATGCCAATTGTGATGGATATCCACTTTATAAAAGAAGAGAAGGAGATAGTGCCATTATTCGTGGAAAAAAAGTGGACAATAGATATGTAGTACCCTACAATCCACATTTACTCATGAAGTACAACGCCCACATCAACGTAGAAGCCTGCACTTCCATCAAATCAATTAAATATGTCTACAAATATATTTACAAAGGTTACGATGCAGCTACTGTAGTCGTCAAAAGTGCAGACAACCCTGAAAGTAGTGAGTTAGTACATGATGAACTTGCATCTCATGTAGATGCTCGCTATGTCAGTGCGCCAGAAGCTATGTGGCGGCTTTTAAAATTTGAAATGCATGATAGATCACATGCAGTATATAGGTTAGCAGTACATTTGCCACAACGACATTTAGTCTATTTCCATTCTGGAAATGAAATGAATGCATTGGCCCAAAGTGAAGATCGTCACACTACACTAACTGCATGGTTTGCATTAAATTCCACTGATGCTCAAGCAACACAATACTTATATATTGAAATTCCATATCACTATGTTTTTGTGAATGGATTATGGAGAGCAAGAAAAACCAGAGGCAATAAAATAATTCCACGAATTTACACAGTCAGTCCAAGAGATGTTGAACGATTTTGCTTACGGATATTACTTTTAAATGTTCCAGGAGCACAAAGTTTTGAACAATTAAGAACTGTTAATGACATTGTATATGAATCCTTCCATTTAGCTGCAAGAAATAGAAACTTACTCGCTGATGATACAGAGTGGGAAAGATGTTTAGAAGAAGCAGCACAATGTCAAATGCCACGACAGATGAGAGAACAATTTGCTTTTATTTGTATCTTCTCAAATGCTCCAAATGCATTAGCTTTGTGGGAGACTTTTAAAAGTAATATGGCTGAAGACTTTATGCGACGATACAATGAACCCATTGCACACTTAAAAGCCTTAATGGAAATTCAAGAAGTCTTTTTAACTCATGGATTAAGTTGTGCAAGTTTTAATTTGCCTGATCCAGGTCTAATAGATGACATTAACTTTGAAGACTATGACATTCAACTACAAGCAGAAAGAACACAAGAAAGACTTGCAACTTTAAATACACTACAATTGCAAGCATTTCATGCCATTAAAAATGCTATAGATGATGACATGGTGACAGAGCGTTATTTCTATCTTGATGGACCTGGCGGATCAGGGAAAACATATTTGTACAATTTATTAATGAGTTCAGTACGAGCACAAGGACAAATAGCAATGGCGTTTGCCACTACTGGAATTGCTGCACTTTTATTAGAAGGTGGAAGAACTGTTCATAGTGGATTCAAACTGCCAGTGCCTATTTTGGAAAATTCAGTGTCAGATATTCGCATGACATCCTTACAAGCAAAGAAATTGAAGAAATGTAAATTAATTATAATAGATGAGGCCACAATGATGTCATGCTATGCCCTCCAATGTATTGACCGTTTGCTTCGTGAAGTCATGGATAATATTTTTCCATTTGGTGGAAAGGTAATTTTGTTGGGTGGCGATTTTAGACAAACATTACCTGTCGTTGTACATGGAAATCGAACAGACATTATTGAAACATGTATAAAGTCAAGTACAGTATGGAAACATTTTACCCATCTTCAACTGCAACAAAATATGAGATCAGAAGGCCAAACTGATTTCAATGATTGGCTTATTAAAATTGGAGAAGGAAGAACAGAAAAAATACTACATTTACCTGACGACACTGTAGAGATCCCACCTCATATGATTTGTCAACAAGATATTATATCGGCTATATTTGAAGGGAGCATAAATAACGAAGAATATTCTGAGCTTGCCAACCAAGTCATACTGACGTGTAAAAATAAAGATGCATTAATACTCAATAATGAAATCTTAAAAAAAATTAATGCACCACAAAGAAATTATCACAGTGCTGATTCTGTACTTGCTGATGACAATGAAAGTCAGGCAAACTTTTCAACTGAATTCATTAACTCTTTAACTCCTTCTGGAATGCCACCACATATTTTGCAGCTAAAGAAAGGTGCAATTATCATGTTACTGCGAAATATGAACCCCAAAAAAGGCCTATGCAATGGCACAAGGTTAATTGTTCAACAATTAAAGGACCATTTTATAGATGCTGAAATTTTAACTGGGACCCATAAAGGAGAGAGAGTTTTCATACCAAGAATAGATTTAGCACCAAGTGAAAGTAGTCTCCCTTTTATACTTCAAAGAAGACAATTTCCCATTATTATGGCATTTGCCATGACCATTAATAAATCACAAGGTCAGACTTTCAAATCTGTGGGTATTTACTTGGAAGAACCAGTTTTTGCACATGGTCAATTGTACGTTGCGTTGTCACGGTGCAAAAATCCACAGGCTATTAAAGTTTACATTGAAAACAATGAAAGTCAAGGTGATTTATTAGAAGATGGACGTATTTTTACTAAAAACATTGTCTACTATGAAGTACTATAACTTTGCAGGATACAAACTAAAGCCATGCAAACATTTTGGAAAAACATTCAAAAATACAAAACTATTGGTTGTTTAATTCAGTCATAATTAATGGAAGTCATGTTTATGGATAATTCGCCTCACAAAATACTTGCCTTGCATTTCTATGAAAAATTATGTTAAAATGTTAAGTCACTATGTTAAGGTTTCATTCATGTTTATCGCCAGTTTATGTGCTCAGTAATGAATTACTTTAATTACGTACGGTTTAAGGAGAGTTTTTACTGTATGCCTTCCTCTACATTCAATGTATATTAAACTTAACAATTATTCTGATACAAATTGCATGTTAATACTGATTAATTTAAAGTTAAACTGTTTTTACATTCAAATGTTAATACTTTTAATTCAAAATTATGTTACAAAATGTATTTACTATGTTCCTGTTTATAATGTTCAAAATTACACAAATGTTTTGCAAAAATTCCAAAGTTACATAAAAAATAAAGTTCAATTTTAAAAATATATACTTTCAAGGTTATTCCTTACATATATTTTAAACTTCATGTTAAAATTCGGCACGTTGCAAAAAGTCTTTTTACTTTTTACTTTCCTCTGGATTCTATGTATATTAAAGTGAACAATTCTTCAGATACAAAATTCATTTTTAAAAACCATTACATCAACGTTTTACAAAAATACATCTTCATATCACAATACTTACAAGGGTCAAAAATATATTTAAATAACTAAACAACTTCACAAACATATACATCACATTGCCGTCATTTTTTGACGGGCAAGTCGCTAGTCACATATATAGTTGTGAGCAGCAGAAAATGTTGCTAACGCTGACATCATAAAGGGGGCGTGGCTATGATGTAAGTGGGGGTGGGCCTAACAACTGATTTTAACAGAAGCGTGGCGGCCATTTGCATTTCAGAGAAAGACAGCAAAGTGAGAGAGGGAGACAGGTACAGAGAGAGAGGGAGACAGCTACAGAGAGAGAAGAAGACAGGTACAGAGAGAGAAGGAGACAGGTACAGAGAGAGAGGGAGACAGGTACAGAGAGAGAGGGAGACAGCTACAGAGAGAGAAGGAGACAGGTACAGAGAGAGAGGGAGACAGGTACAGAGATGGAGACAGGTACAGAGAGGGAGAGAGACAGGTACAGAGAGAGAGGGAGACAGGTACAGAGAGAGAGGGAGACAGATACAGAGAGAGAGGGAGACAGGTACAGAGAGAGAGGGAGACAGGTACAGAGAGAGAGGGAGTCAGGTACAGAGAGAGAGGGAGACATAAAGAGAATTACAGAGCAAGAGCACACACAGACAGTGAGGGAGCACAAAGACAGCGCAGAGAGAGTTCACAGATAGAGCGCACAGAGAGTGCAGAGAGATTGACAAAGAGAGTGAGGGGTACAGAGACAGAGATTGCACACAGACAGCAGTGCACATAGGGTGCAGATAGAGAAAGCGTACACGCAGAGAGCATGCCCAGCCGGTACATCTACACATTGTATAGTAATAATAATAATAATAATGCACAAGAGCATGCCCAGCCGGTACATCTACACATTGTATAGTAATAATAATAATAATAATGCACAAGAGCATGCCCAGCCGGTACATCTACACATTATATAGTAATAATAATAATAATGCACAAGAGCATGCCCAGCCGGTACATCTACACATTATATAGTAATCACATATATTGTTGTGAGCGTACGAGTTGTTGCTAACGCTGCGGGCTCGCTACGCGAGTTGCGGCCCTTGCGTAGCGAGGGCCTTGGCTCGCGCAGCGAGCCAGTGCCCTCGCAAAGCGAGGGCACTGGGCGAGGGTCTCAGATGCTGGCATGGAGCGCCGAAGGCGCTCCATGCCAGCAACTGAGACCCTCGCCCAGTGCCCTCGCAAAGCAAAGCGAGGGCACTGGGCGAAGGTCTCAGTTGCTGGCATGGTGCACCGAAGGTGCTCCTTGCCAGCAACTGAGGACCTTTGCGAAGCGAGGGCCTCAGTTGCTGGCATGGAGTGCCGTAGGCGCTCCATGCCAGCACCTGAGGACCTCGCAAAGCGAGGGCCGCAGTTGCTGGCAAGGAGCGCCGAAGGCGCTCCATGCCAGCAACTGCGACCCTCGCAAAGTTCACGTCGCAACCCAAAGAGCACGACACACACATTACGGCCTCGCAACACTCGGACGCAACTCGCGAACATTACAAAATGTAAAACCCAATACATACACACAGCACATACATAAAAACCTTACCTACACCAAGAGGGAGCACCCAGGACCTCAAAAATGCCACTTAGACCTTCATTTTACTCGAAATAAAAGTGTTTAGAGACTAAAAAAAACTGTAAGCGAGAGAAAAAATGGCCGCCGAACAAAACGAAAACGAGGCTACAGCACTCTAAACTCGCAAAACAACACAAGAAACTCGCAAAACGCCACAAACGACCTACAGATATTCATACCACACAGTGCACACATTCAGCATGCTTACACAGCAGCTCCACACCACTAATGCTCCAGCAACATCAAAACAGATTGCCAGCTCTTCAACACAATGCTTCAAAATAGGTAAAGTATATTCATTTAGTAATCTATTACATATTTCAGTATTATACACCAAACAGCATTAGCTACCTTACAATTTCATTGCCGTCATTTTTTGACGGGCAATATTCTAGTTTCAAATAAAATAAATAATTAAAATATAATATATATATATATATATATATATATATATATATATATATATATATATATATACATGTACACAGTGGATATAAAAAGTCTACACACCCCTGTTAAAATGTCAGGTTTCTGTGCTGTAAAAAAAATAGACAAAGATTAATAATTTCAGAACTTTTTCCACCTTTAATGTGACCTATAAACTGTACAACTCAATTGAAAAACAAACTGAAATCTTTTAGGTGGAGGGAAGAAAAATAAAAAAATAAAAATAATGTGGTTGCATAAGTCTGCACACCCTCTTATAACTTGGGATGTAGCTGTGTTCAGAATTAAGCAATCACATCCCAAATCATGTTAAATAGGAGTCAGCATACACCTGCCATCATTTAAAGTGCCTCTGATTAACCCCAAATAAAGTTCAGCTGCTCTAGTTGGTCTTTCCTGAAATGTTCTTAGTCGCATCCCACAGCAAAACACATGGTCCACTGAGAGCTTCCAAAGCATCAGAGGGATCTCATTGTTAAAAGATATCAGTCAGGAGAAAAGGACAAAATAATTTCCAAGGCATTAGATATACCATGGAACACAGTGAAGACAGTCATCATCAAGTGGAGAAAATATGGCACAACAGTGACATTACCAAGAACTGGAGCTCCCTCCAAAATTGATGAAAAGACGAGAAGAAAACTGGTCTGGGAGGCTACCAAGAGGCCTACAGCAACATTAAAGGAGCTACAGGAATATCTGGCAAGTACTGGCTGTGTGGTACATGTGACAACAATCTCCTGTATTCTTCATATGTCTGGGCTATGGGGTAGCGTGGCAAGACGAAAGCCTTTTCTTAGGAAGAAAAACATCCAAGCCAGGCAAAAACACGTCTGAAATTTTCCAAAAGCATGTGGGAAAAGGTGTTATGGTCTGATGAAACCAAGGTTGAACTTTTTGGCCATAATTCCAAAAGATATGATTGGCGCAAAAACAACACTGCACATTAGCAAAAGAACACCATACCCACAGTGACGCATGGTGGTGGCAGCATCATGCTTTGGGGCTGGAACTTAGGCCTTAGTTAAGATGGAGGGAATTATGAACAGTTCCAAATACCAGTCAATATTGGCACAAAACCTTCAGGCTTCTGCTAGAAAGCTGAACATGAAGAGGAACTTCATCTTTCAGCATGACAACGACCCAAAGCATACATCCAAATCAACAAAGGAATGGCTTCACCAGAAGAAGATTAACGTTTTGGAATGGCCCAGCCAGAGCCCAGCCCTGAATCCGATTAAAAATCTGTGGGGTGATCTGAAGAGGGCTGTACCCAGGAGATGCCCTCGCAATCTGACAGATTTGGAGTGTTTTTGCAAAGAAGAGTGGGCAAATCTTGCCAAGTCAAAATGTGCCATGCTGATAGACTCATACCCAAAAAGACTGAGTGCTGTAATAAAATCACAAGGTGCTTCAACAAAGTATTAGTTTAAGGGTGTGCAGACTTTTGCAACCATATTATTTTATTTTTATATTTTTTCTTCCCTCTACCTAAAAGATTTCAGTTTGTTTTTCAATTGAGTTGTACAGTTTATAGGTCACATTAAAGGTGGAAAAAGTTCTGAAATGATTTATCTTTGTCTCATGTTTTTACAGCACAGAAACCTGACATTTTAACAGGGGTGTGTAGACTTTTTATATCCACTGTGTGTATATATATATATATATATATATATATATATATATATATATATATATATATATATATATACTTATGGTACCCCAACCCCTGCAGCAGGGGTTAACTTTAATTGTAGCGTGGGTCCCTTAAGGGAATTTGATTTTGATATGCTGTGGGGGTCCTGATTGGGACCCCCGCAGCAAGGGTGAATGTAGTGACCCCATTGTGGATTATTTTATGAAGTGGGGGGGGGGGGGGTTAGGAGCAGAGGGGAAGTTTAGGGACAGCATAAGTAAGGGCTTTTAAAGCCCTTGCGAGTCCTATTTTGAACCAGTAACATTTTGGGCTACGTTTGCTGTTTTTGGGTTTGAAGACAACTGCGTCCTTAGGGAATTGAAGTGATTGAGTAGCGATTTGCGATTTTAGCGATTGTAACTTTTGCGGGCTTGACAGATCACAGGCTTAGATGGGTTCTAAGTTACGATTTTGACAACAGCAGTGATTTTCAGCCTGTAACCTGTAGATTGTTTGCGGCTCGCAAAAAGATGCCAATTGAATAGCAAATTAATTTACGGGCTACATTACGGGCTCCTGTAAACAACCATTGATTAATTGAATCGAGGCACAAGACTCTCAAATACTTAAGTTGGCTGTTGAGAAAAAAAGTTTTGGAACCACAACCTGGTGGACAAAAGATGGTGGGGTTTAGTCCATTTAAGCGGACATTGTAAGATTGGATTTGTATGCTAATGTACAGCCTTATTAAATTGCAATTCGCCCAACTGAATAGGGCTCTATATAAGCACAGAGCATATCTTTATTACAGTAGTTTTTAATTACTGATCTTCTATCCAAAAGCCAGGTCGTCACTAACTAAAAACCTCTGTAAAAAAGATATTCTCTGTGCTTATATAGAGCCCTATTCTATTGGCGGAATCACAATTTAATGAGGCTGACTGTATATAGATTTATTTTTAGATACAGATTTATTTTTAGTTTTTTGAAAGTTGCCTGTCTGTAGGGGTCTCCATTTTCATGTAATTGTTTGCTCCCATCATTCCAAGTGCACTGTACATTCAATAATGATTCTGCTCAGAATAACAAAACTTCCAGCTCTTCACTTATGCCTCACCCTGCGACCTTCTGATTGGTACAGAGCAATGACAGAGACAACTTTAGCAAGAATCTGCCCCTTCAGATGAGCAAAAATTTGCCCTTAGAAATTAGCTTTTCTCGGCATCCCCTGCAATGAGCATTTTAAGAAGGAGGTAAGGGAAGAATCAACTATAATAGTTATCAATCTGCGAGTTGTCGTCACGCAGGCATGCCATGAGCGCCAAAGGCTGCAATGAAGGCACGTAGGAATTAGGTTACAATGATTCCCGGAGGCGGTCATTGGAGGGCTTGTGATGAGCGCCGCAGGCGCTCATTGCAAGGCACGCACGTAGGACTTTAAAACAGATTGAAGGCGACCAGATTGAAAAAGCGCTCATCGCTAGCCTCGCAGCACTTAGTGGCAATGAGCGCTGAAGACACTCATACCAGCTCTTGCAATAGTGCCTTTTCAGGGTCCCTCTAAGGGTCCTCTGTCCAGTCAGAGATGTAATTTGCCCCATTACGCTCCACCAATGGAGATTGAAGATGCCAAAACCAGTAACACTACCTAAGCTAATAACACTTTACCTAAACCAGTAACACTTTACCTAAACCAGTAACACTTTACATAAACCAGTAACACTTTACCTAAGCCAGTAACACTTTACCTAAACCAGTAACACTTTACCTAAGCCAGTAACACTTTTTACCTAAGCCAGTAACACTACCTACGCCAGTAACACTTTTACCTAAGCTAATAAAACTTTTTACCTAAACCAGTAACACTTTTACCTAAGCTAATAACACTTTACCTAAGCCAGTAACACTTTTACCTAAGCTAATAACACTTTTTACCTAAGCCAATAACACTTAACCGAAACCAGTAACACTTTACCTAAACCAGTAACACTTTTTACCTAAGCCAGTAACACATTTTACCTAAGCCAGTAACACTTTACCTAAGCTAATAACACTTTACCTAAGCTAATAACACTTTTTACATAAGCCAATAACACTTTTTACCTAAGCTAATAACACTTTTTACCTAAGCCAGTAACACTTTTTACCTAAGCCAGTAACACTTTACCTACGCTAATAACACTTTACCTAAGCTAATAACACTTTTTACCTAAGCCAGTAACACTTTTTACCTAAGCCAGTAACACTTTACCTACGCTAATAACACTTTACTTAAGCTAATAACACTTTTTACCTAAGCCAGTAACACTTTTTACCTAAGCTAATAACACTTTTTACCTAAGCCAGTAACACTTTACCTAAGCTAATAACACTTTTTACCTACAGTGCCTTGCAAAACTATTCACCCCCTTGGCATTTTTCATGTTTTGTTACCTCACAACCTGGAAATAACATGGATTGTTTAAGGATTTGCATCATTTGTTTTTTGTTTTATTGGGAAGCAAACCACAAATAGGACAAAATAACAGAACAAGTCCCTGTACATAACTATTCACCCCCTAAAGTCAATACTTTGTAGCGACACCTTTTGCGGCAATCACAGCTCCAACTCGCTTTGGATAAGTCTCTATGAGCTCGCCACATCTTACCACTGGGATTTTTGCCCATTCCTCCTTGTAAAACTGCTCCAGCTCCTTCAAGTTGGATGGTTTGCGCTTGTGAGCAGCAATCTTTAAGTCTGACCACAGATTTCCTATTGGATTGAGGTCTGGGCTGTGACTCGGCCATTCCAACACATTTACATGTTTCCCCTTAAACCCCCCAAGTGTTGCTTTAGCCGTGTGTTTGGGGTCATTATCCTGCTGGAAGGTGACCCTCCGTCCTAGACTCAAATCACGCACCGAGTGGTACAGGTTTTGCTCAAGAATATCCCTGTATTTAGCACCATCCATCTTTCCCTCAACTCTGACCAGTTTCCCAGTCCCGGCTGCTGAAAAACATCCCCACAGCATGATGCTGCCACCGCCATGTTTCAAGTTTCATCCCAGAGATCGGATAGAACGTGACTGAGAGGTCGGGTAGGAGGTGATGGAGAAGTTGTTGTTTAATCTGTTTTTGCCGCTTTTAAGCATTATTTCCTGCGATGTCCCAACGCTTTGGGTCAGTGGTCAGTACATTGAAGTCTGGAGGTCAGGGCTGTGGGTTTGATCCCTGGATCTGTTACTATGTCTGAAGTTAGTCCACATTAATAAGATGCAACGCAAGATGTCTTATGTTTGTTTAGGCCCAGGTCCTTATCTTTAAATTATTTTGGCATGAGCGGCCAGTGAGCATTGTGTAGCGTCAGCGAAGAAAGAGGAGACATGGCAGTCAGCTAGGGGAGACATGGCAGTCAGGTAGGGGAGACATGGCGGTCAGCTAGGGGGAGACATGGCGGTCAGCTACGGGGAGACATGGCGGTCAGCTAGGGAGAGACATGGCGGTCAGCTAGGGGAGACATGGCGGTCAGCTAGGGGGAGACGTGGCGGTCATCTAGGGGGAGACGTGGCGGTCAGCTAGGGGAGACGTGGCGGTCAGCTACGGGGAGACATGGCGGTCAGCTACGGGGAGACATGGCGGTCAGCTAGGGGGAGACATGGCGGTCAGGTAGGGGAGACATGGCGGTCAGGTAGGGTTACATGGCGGTCAGCTAGGGGGAGACATGGCGGTCAGCTAGGGGGAGACATGGCGGTCAGCGAGGGGGAGACATGGCGGTCAGCCAGGGGGAGACATGGCGGTCAGCCAGGGGGAGACATGGCGGTCAGCCAGGGGAGACATGGCGGTCAGCTAGGGGGAGACATGGCGGTCAGCTAGGGGGAGACATGGCGGTCAGCTAGCGGGAGACATGGGGGTCAGCTACGGGGAGACATGGCGGTCAGCTAGGGAGAGACATGGCGGTCAGCTAGGGGAAGACATGGCGGTCGGCTAGGGGGAGACATGGCGGTCGGCTAGGGGGAGACATGGCGGTCGGCTAGGGGGAGACATGGCGGTCGGCTAGGGGAGATATGGCGGTCGGCTAGGGGGAGACATGGCGGTCAGGTAGGGGAGACATGGCGGTCAGCTAGGGGGAGACATGGCGGTCAGGTAGGGGAGACATGGCGGTCAGGTAGGGGAGACATGGCGGTCAGTTAGGGGAGACATGGCGGTCAGTTAGGGGAGACATGGCGGTCAGCTACGGGGAAACATGGCGGTCAGCTACGGGGAGACATGGCGGTCAGCTAGGGGAGACATGGCGGTCAGGTAGGGGAGACATGGCGGTCAGCTACGGGGAGACATGGCGGTCAGGTAGGGGAGACATGGCGGTCAGGTAGGGGAGACATGGCGGTCAGGTAGGGGAGACATGGCGGTCAGGTAGGGGAGACAATCTTCAAATGAAATCTTCTTATCTGTTAAATGCACTTTATCGGCACTGGACGTCTTCACTAGCCGTGTCATGTGATCCTTGATTAGACGCAACATCTTTCGAGGCCTACTACATCTTATATGTATCTTCAACATGGCGGCTATGCAATATATATATATAATAGCGACATGGTGGTCAAAAAATGACGGGCATGAAATTGTAAGCCAGGAAATGCTGTTTTAGACATAATGTAAAGCGTCTTTTACTGTGAGGACCTTCGGCGCTCATTGCGCAGCTGTTGGATGTTTTTTTTATTCTTATTACAGGGGCTTTTGTCATTGTAAGGTCGGGGCTCATCTGCTTTTTGTGCTTATTGCAAGGCTGTCCCCTGGTGCATTTTGTGTGGTATGAGCAGCGTTGGCGCTCGTTGTGAGGCGCGCAGTGAATGTCTTTTGTGTTTATTGTAATAATATTTAAAAAAAACGTTTGTGTATATGTAGTTTGTGATGCCAATGAAATAATGAATAAATGAATATACTTTACCTATTTGTAATGAATATATGCAGGAAGCATTGTGCTGAAGAGCTGACAATCTGTTTTGATGTTCCTGCAGCATACAATGTCGGTTTGCAGTGTTGTGGAGCTGAGGTGTAAGTGTCAGCAATGTGCGCAGTGTGTAGTGTAAATAGGCTGCGTGCGCGAGGGGAAGCCGCTAGTGCAGCTGTGTACTTCTGCATTCTGTAAGTTAGTGTAAAATGGCGGCGATTGTGTATGTGACGCGGCTGTGTATGATTTAGCGTCCTTGGTAATGGTGCATGTTGTACCTTGTACAGGTTTTTTGAAATGCCGTAGGTGTTTGGTGGAGTTTTGCGTCTTTAGGGTCCTGTAGCCTTGTTTTCGTTTTTTTCAGCTGCCATTTTTTCTCTCGCTTCAGGGATTTTCGGGTGTGTAAACTCAGAAATTTGGAGTTACATCGTGGTGTAACTTCACTTGCAGAGGTCCTCGGTGCCCCCCCCCCCCCCCTTGCTTAAGCTTTTTATGTCTTTTTTGTGTTTTTAAAGTTTTCAGGGGCGCACGTTTCGCCCGTTGAGGTTGTATTTTTGCGAGGTTGTAATGTTTTTTTTTTGTAAGTCCTGCGTCTCGTATATTTTGATGCTAAGTCCGTAAATTTTCTGTTCTAAGTCCCGTGGTTCGTATTTTTTTGTGTAAGTCCGTATATAGTGATTGCGCGTTAGATGTATTTTGGTAAAGTGCCGCTTGTGTGGGTGTTTGTAACCGCGTGTGAGGCGCCGTAGAGCCTCCACCTCCGCAAATGCCGCCCAAACTGCATCTCTTGTTTGGGAGGGACGCAGTTCTTGCGAGCTCGCAAAGCGTGACGTCGATTCGTTGTTTCACAATTATTAGATATATTACGGTATTTGCTCATTATTTGTCTGGGTACATTTACAGTAAAATGGCCGCAGAGAGGACGTCCTGGAGGAACCTTCACAAGAATTTTATATAAGACGTTAGGACATCTGGCTCTAATTTATTTAATGAGCTCGGATTTGGATGTTTGAGTCACGCGGCGCACGCATAATGAGCGCGGGCACAGGGGCCCATCATAGCCATGGGTGCGTGAGAGACAGAAATGAACTGGCACCATGAGACATGACAACAAGACATGAGCGGATCAGTAAGGCCACTCGGAGTCGGACACAGGAGGGTCTCGAGACGTTATCCAGCAGGATAAACCAATGCGGCGACCAGAGAGCGCGACGGCTCCCACAGGGCTGGGTACACGTCATGTAGTATAAGATTTGTGTACCAACAGCGAGGGCCTGCTCACAAGAGCTTGCACTTTAAATATAAGCAAAGGGAGAGAAAAACAGCGCAAAAAGAAATATAATGGCAGCGAGAACACGACAAACTGCACAAAAAAAGCATCACATATATAATTCTGAGCATGCGGCCCTCGCAAAAAAGTACGAGACACGTCTCGCCAAGCGCTCCCCACTATCCCAACCCACCCACTCATAACCTGCATGGAGAATAAACACAGGATGCAGTGTATGGATCTGCCACCTCCAGGCTGCGCTGGGTAGATCTCCCCCTAATCAACAAGATCTAATAACCCGTCACCTGTCACTGCACGGGATCCCTGCCCTGAGCTTTATGGCTCCAGACCAAACCTCCTCACTGCACTCCTCTGTATCCCTCCACCCCAGGCTCCACCCCTGCACTCAATGCCGGAGCACCCCAGGCTCCGCCCCTTCCCTCCATGCAGGAGCACCCCAGGCTCCGCCCCTGCCCTCAATGCTGGAGCACCCCAGGCTCCGCCCCTGCCCTGTCACTCAGGCTCTACTATGGGCTCTTAAGGTGGATTTACACAATTACCGCTGAGATCCTGAGGAAAACAAACCAAATACAATAGAAACGTGACGTGAATATAAAATAATATAACATAGAATATAAGGAAATGCAACCCTCACAAAAAAGTACGACACACGTTACGACGAATTACGAGCTCGTAAAAATCGGCCGCAACCTGCGAAAATGAAAAAAATTCAAAACACATTACATACACACAGCACATACATAAAAAACTTACCTACAGCAAGAGGGAGCGCCCAGGACCTCAAAAAAGCAACTTACACCTTCATTTAACTCACAATAAAAGAGTTTAGACACTAAAAAATTATCTAAGCAAGAGAAAAAATGGCCGCTGAACAAAACGAGGCTACAGCAGTCTAAACACGCAAAACACCAGAAACGAACTACGGATAATCCGCGGAGACGCATACCACACATTACCTGCCATTTTAGAACAATGCGGAAGTACACGACTACGCTAACGGTTTCGCCTCGCGCACGCACACTATTACACTGCGCACATTCAGCACGCTTACACAGCAGCTCCACACCACTAATGCTGCAGCAACATGAAAACAGATTGCCAGCTCTTCAACACAATGCTTCAAAATAGGTCAAGTATATTCATTTATTAATGTATTATATATTTCATTATTATACCAAACAGCATTAGCTACCTTACAATCTCATTGCGTCATTTTTTGACGGGCAAGTCGCTAGTATATAATATAATATCCAATATTGAAGGAAATGTAAAATATAACTTTTGCTTCGGCTCCCATCCACTCCCCGAACTACTGGAAATAATAACGCTGGTTTGTGCGGATTTTACAGTATTTTGATTTAACTAAAGGAGAAAAATCCCCCAAGATGACCCGGCAGCAATCAAAGCGCAAGGACAGAAGTGGCCCAAAGGAAAATATTAGGACATCAGAAATAAAAGCAGATCCCTTAACTGATGAAGAACCGACGACTAGGTGCCGAGGCCTCCGGTACAGACGCCGCATTCAGTCTCTGCCCATCGCGCTGATGTGGTCAGTCTGCCGGTTCCACTGGGGGTGACTCGAGTCCTGACATCCTCTGCACTATGTCACGTGACTGCTGAATACTCAAGAAATAAATAGTACACGTGTGGTCACATTCAGACATCTAAAAGATAGTTAGAAAAACTTATTTCCAGCTCAGAATTCAGAGAAATACAGTTATTGCACTGCATTCTGGGAAACTGGGTAGGGATATGCAAATGAGTCCACAATGCATTTTTACCCTTTAATCCAATACCACTTTATATGTGGCTCCTTTTAGGCACTACATTAGACACCTTTATATGTAGCTTAGTGTGGACTATGCACACGTCCAATACCTAACTCTGCTATAGGTTTGTGGGAAGGTTATTATCAACAACCTCATTTAGCTTAGGGCGAGGAAAAGGGCGAGGGGAAGGGCGAGGAAAAGGGCGAGGAAAAGGGCGAGGAAAAGGGCAAGGAAAAGGGCGAGGAAAAGGGCGAGGAAAAGGGCGAGGAAAAGGGCAAGGAAAAGGGCGAGGGGAAGGGCGAGGAACAGGGCAAGGAAAAGGGCGAGGAAACAGACGAGGAAAAGGGCGAGGAAGCCTCCACCGGACAGGAAATAAGCAGGACATCGCGCTCAAGTAAAAATGACTGTACAATAATTGTATTTCTTGGAATTTGTTTTTATTGCTGATATTCAGCGTGCGCCATTTCTTATGATATCATTTGTCTCTGTTGGGTAGACTGACGAAGCCAATGCGGAGGCAATGAGGGGCTGTAATAAGAGGTCCTGAATAAAAGCACAGCTATAAATAGAAACAACAAATAGTATTCTCTTAAAAATAAATCATTTTAAGTTACTTTAAGGACTCTGTCACCCCAAAATTACTTTTTTTTTTAAAATTAATTCTTAAAGAGAAGGAAAACTGGATATACATTGGGCTTGCCCTTATTTGTAAAATAAACCATTCTTGAGATATTCAGCATTGTTTGTTGGGCATATATTTATACCTCCTAATTCTAAAATAATATTTCATTCCATCGATGTCCTATATCACATAGTGCGAGTTAGCATTACTTGTAATATATAACATTATGTCCAAGATACATAAATACATATGGGAGAAGCCAGGGAGCAGGCCCCGAGGGTGGGTCTCCTGTCTCGTGGGTCCCAGGCGAGCCCAAGGCTCCTTGGTCGGCACTCTGTTAGATTCTTCATGATCCTTGTGTTTTGAGCTCAGTGTCCAGATGGCTTCTCGTAGACGCCGGAGTCGGCTGTGTCTTCAGGTGGAGGAAGAGATAGACGTGAGGAAGAGACAGACACGATGAAGAGACAGAAGCGAGGAAGAGACAGAAGCGAGGAAGAGACAGAAGCGAGGATGAGACAGAAGCGAGGAAGAGACAGAAGCGAGGATGAGACAGAAGCGAGGAAGAGACAGAAGCGAGGAAGAGACAGAAGCGAGGAAGAGACAGAAGCGAGGATGAGACAGAAGCGAGGAAGAGACAGAAGCGAGGAAGAGACAGAAACGAGGAAGAGACAGACGCGAGGAAGAGACAGAAGCGAGGAAGAGACAGGCGCGAGGAAGAGACAGACGCGAGGAAGAGACAGACGCGAGGAAGAGACAGACGTGAGGAAGAGACAGACGCGAGGAAGAGACAGGCGCGAGGAAGAGACAGGCGCGAGGAAGAGACAGACGCGAGGCAGAGACAGACGCGAGGCAGAGACAGACGTGTTTCCTACATTCACAGACTGACAACAAAGAATAAATGTCTCTTCCATGTCCTTAAACTCAGGATGCAGAGCTCCTTGGGTCTGGTCTCAATATGGCGTCTTTGTTACTATTATAATATCTTTACTCGTTATATGGACAACACTCTACAGAAATACAATGACACGCGATAAACATGGCATACAAGGTCATATCAGTACTGATACGGGGGAGTATAAGCCCCAAGTGTCCCTGGGATAAGCATAAGACTGTCCTGAGGTAGATATAATGGGCAGATTAGATATGCCTTCTTGTTGGTGATCTGTGTTCCTACGTTCCCTCCAGGTGTCTCCTGGGTGATAATGATTGTTTCTACATAAAACGATGGCGCCTATACGTATTAGTCAGACTGATTCCTCTTTTGTGCCCAGATTATCTATAATTGACTTTATTGTTTGTATTGTTTACAATAGAAATAGGTTTAATGATGTTTTTAGCAATTTTGGTTTACTGAAAATAGTACAGGAGGTCCCCGGGTTAAAGACACCTGACTTACAGCGTTCTATAATTAAAGGGCCAGGTAGTTCAGCGCAACTTGGAGCACACCACTGTAAAGTTCTCCTAAAAACATGTTTACATTTTTTTTTTAATTAAATGAAATCTCTGTTTACATGAGTCACTGACTGCCCCCAGACAGACCAACAGCAACCGCTCCGTGCAGAGAGCAGACGCAGGAAGAGAGTTAACCCTTCCCAAATTCATCTGTGCAGGAAAATGACTGCTGGAATCACCTAAATATGACAGTTGGGGGTTAACATCTCCTGCTGTGTTCCTGAAGTTCAGTGACAAACTATAAATCTTGTGCTCACGGAACCTTCACCACTCGGGGTCGGCAGATGATGATAATCATGGAACAGCCAGTTGGGTGTTTTCAGCTGTTATTCGTGTAAATATAAAAATACAATAGATAATGTTTTGCTCTTTCACATCATGACTTATAGGGAGGTAAATGGCCCTTTAAGAACGGGCTGTTTTTATGTTCCGTTTGTTTGAATTAAAAGAAAGAGCCCAATGGATTCTGTAACTTATGATCACAATACAGGGGTAATATTATTACTACCACATATGAGCCATTATAGTACTGTTATTATTGGCTGTGGGGCTGGGCTACTGTTGGTCTCAATGGAACCATTAAATGCTGCTGAGTTTCTGAGTATGTTTCCTGCCATTTTGTTTGAACATGTTAATGTTCTGTGATAAACAACGTCATGTGCCCCATGTCCATGTTGGTACCACGCGTGTCTGGTTACTTTTATATGATCACAGACACCTAAACGCATTGTGTTTGTATAAATCATGGTGGCCAATCTCAGACGGAACTACTTCTTGTAGCAAGAAGGCAATACTCTCACTGACTATAGTACAAAGATGACCTCTGGTTCTCCCAGTCACATGGCCCCTGACAGTGACCACTAAACAGGACATCCCTTGCATTTCCCACTAGTCCCCCCCCCCCCCACATGTTTATACTGATTGATTGAAGCCATTCTCCACTTTCTGTATTCCAGTTTGATGTCCGGACTGGCTGCTCTAGACGCTAAAACATCCAGCCGCTTGGGCATTTTCACTATCGCTTACTATTTATGGACCACATTCGTGGCTGTGATAGTGGGTATCATCATGGTGTCCATAATCCACCCAGGAGGAGCTGCACAAAAAGAGAACACAGAGCAGAGTGGAAAACCAGTCATGAGCTCCGCAGATGCTCTGCTGGACCTAATCAGGTAAATAGAGCGATTTGTTGGGTAATGCTCATAGGTCGAGGATCAGCAGAGATTTAGGGTCACTTTAATCAGATTTATAGAGCAACGCTCAGCAAAGTCATAGACGGACACTCAACCAAGTAATAGAGCAACATTCAGTAGCTATAGATCAACGCAACTCTGTAGAGTTATAGAGCAATGTTCAGCAGAAACGCTCAGCAGAGTTAAAGCAATGATCACCCAAGTTATAGGGTGACGATCAGCAGAGTTAAAGCAATGATCACCCAAGTTATAGGGTGACGATCAGCAAAGTTAAAGCAATGATCACCCAAGTTATACGGTGACGCTCAGTAGAGTTAAAGCAATGATCACCCAAGTTATAGGGTGACGATCAGCAGAGTTAAAGCAATGATCACCCAGGTTATAGGGTGACGCTCAGCAGAGTTAAAGCAATGATCACCCAGGTTATAGGGTGACGCTCAGCAGAGTTAAAGCAATGATCACCCAAGTTATAGGGTGACGATCAGCAGAGTTAAAGCAATGATCACCCAGGTTATAGGGTGACGCTCAGCAGAGTTAAAGCAATGATCACCCAAGTTATAGGGTGACGATCAGCAGAGTTAAAGCAATGATCACCCAGGTTATAGGGTGACGCTCAGCAGAGTTAAAGCAATGATCACCCAAGTTATAGGGTGACGATCAGCAGAGTTAAAGCAATGATCACCCAGGTTATAGGGTGACGCTCAGCAGAGTTAAAGCAATGATCACCCAAGTTATAGGGTGACGATCAGTAGAGTTAAAGCAATGATCACCCAAGTTATAGGGTGACGATCAGCAGAGTTAAAGCAATGATCACCCAAGTTATAGGGTGACGATCAGTAGAGTTAAAGCAATGATCACCCAAGTTATAGGGTGACACTCAGCAGAGTTAGAGAGAGCCTGCGTCAATTTAGCAATCGTAAGTTACTGGAGCCCGTAAGTGAGGCCGTAAGTTAATTTGCTATTCAATGGGCTCCAAACAAGTTACGAGTTACGGCCTTGAAAACTTTGCGATGATTAAACCCGGAACTTACAACCTCCCGCAGCCTTTGATCTTTCCCGTTACAATGGCTAAAATCGCAAATCGCTGTTCAATTGCTACAATTCCCCAAGCCCGCAAATGTTTTCTCACCCGTAAATGGCAAATGTAGGAGAAAATCCCATGCATGCTATAGAGGACCCGCAAGGGGTTAAACACCTGATCGTAGCCCTGTAAATGCAAATAACAAATCACTACTGCACTGTAAATGACAGGGAAAACAATGACAGACATTAGAATTAATTGCACAACAGTCTCAAGCCCGCAAATCGGTAGTAAAATAAATGTAATTTTATGTTTGACTTTGGGGTTATATCGATCTCAGGAATCATAATATCAGGCCACCCACATGGACTAGAACAGTACTGGCATTGATTTATATAATTTTATTTTTTGAGGGTTTGCGAGTCCCATCGCATATTGGACCCCTGAACCTAATTGATTCACATGTAAGCTCCATGTTTTACATACGTAATGCTGGTGGTCTCATTGTCTATTGACTGTGACGAAATAGGAGGTTACGGCTTTGCTTCATTGATCATATTCCCGCCCCGAGCTGTTACGAATGAGTGGTTTACAGAGTCGACTTTCAGCCGTAACTTGAGGGCTCCCTTTAATTGAATAGCTCTGGAATCAGAGACAAACGGGAGCCCGCAGCACGCCCGCCGACATACGGCCACGATCCCGCAAGATGCGGGCTTGCAATTGAATCGGGCTCATACTCCACAGAATACAACAGTACTGCTCGGCAGAAATAGGCTAATACTCGTCAGAGTTGTAGGGAGAAGCCAAGCAGATTTAAAGGGGAGTTGCTCAGCATATGACAGAATCACAGAGTGATGCTCAGTAGAGTTTTAGTGTGGCACAGAGGCGTTACGGTGCTTTACAGTCATCTGCATATTTATTTTGACACGTGTTTGTAATTAGTCTGATACCACAAGGAATGAAAACTTACATTAAGTTACAGGACCTCTAAGATCATGTGACCTCTCACAGATTTCAATTTAAAAGAGTGCTGAACTATGAAGGGTTCAGGGAGAGTATTATAATCTACCAGCGACTTGCCCGTCAAAAATGACGGCAATAAAATTGTAAGGCAGGTAATGCTGTTTGCTACAGACATTTTTTTTGAGGTCTGAGATCCTTCGGCGCTCATTGCGTGGCTGTTGGTTGTTGTATATTTTTGTATCAGAGGCGCTTTTGCTGTTATTGTTTGGTCGCCACTGATCTGCTTTTTGCGCTTATTGGAAGGCTTTGTGTACTATGAGCAGCCTTGGCGCTTGTTGTGAGGCGCGCAGTCAGCGGTTTTTGTGTTTATTGCGAGATATATGTTTTGTGTATATGTATTTTTGTATGCTAATTAAATAATTAATAAATTCATATACTTTACCTATTTGGAAGTAATATCTGTGGGAAGCATTGTGCAGAAGAGCTGACAATCTGTTTTGATGTTCCTGCAGCATACAATGTAGATTTGCAGTGTTGTGGAGCTGAGGTGTAAGTGTCAGCAATGTGCGCAGTGTGTAGTGGTCCCTAGGGAAGTGTAGCCTTGTTTTTGGTTTTGTTCGGCGGCCATTTTTTCTCTTGCTTAGGTGATTTTCCTGTGTCTGAACTCGGGAATTTGGAGTTAAATGGAGGTGTAACGTCACTTGCAGAGGTCCTGGATGCCCCCCCTTGCTGTGGGTACGTTTTTTATGTATTTTTTGTGTGTATTTATTGTGTTTTTAATGTTTTCAGGTGCGCGCGGTTCGGCCGTTAAGCTCCTATTTTTGCGAGGTCGTAATGTTTTTTTTCCTAAGTCCCGCGGTTCGTATATTTTTTTGTGTAAGTCCTTATTTAGTGATTGCGTGTTAGATCAATTTTGTTAAAATTCCCGCTTGTGTGGGTGTTTGTAACCGCGTGTAAGGCGCCGTAGAGCCTACACCTCCGCAAATGCGGCCCCTCGCTTCGCAAAGTGCGACGACGATTCGTAGTTTGACAACTATTCAATGGTCCCTGTAGGTAGATAACCTGTACTCTATTGCAGGTGGCTCTGGGCTTGTACAGCCCATACCACCGGATCATCACAGTGATGATCTATAAGGGGTGCAGGCAGAAGAAGGATGATTTGTTTGGAATGATGATATACAAGGAAGTGCAGGGAGAGGGTGGATGATCTGTAAGGAGTGATGGTCTATGAGGAGGTACATAGAGAGGTTGGATGATCTGTAAGGAGTGATGGTCTATGAGGAGGTGCATAGAGAGGTTGGATGATCTGTAAGGAGTGATGGTCTATGAGGAGGTACATAGAGAGGTTGGATGATCTGTAAGGAGTGATGGTCTATCAGGAGGTACATAGAGAGGTTGGATGATCTGTAAGGAGTGATGGTCTATGAGGAGGTGCATAGAGAGGTTGGATGATCTGTAAGGAGTGATGGTCTATGAGGAGGTGCATAGAGAGGTTGGATGATCTGTAAGGAGTGATGGTCTATGAGGAGGTACATAGAGAGGTTGGATGATCTGTAAGGAGTGATGGTCTATGAGGAGGTGCATAGAGAGGTTGGATGATCTGTAAGGAGTGATGATCAATGAGGAGGTGCATAGAGAGGTTGGATGATCTGTAAGGAGTGATGGTCTATGAGGAGGTGCATAGAGAGGTTGGATGATCTGTAAGGAGTGATGGTCTATGATTACTTTTCCATAAAGTCTCCTACATTTTTTTAATAAATGAATGTTGTGTCCAAGCAGTTACAGGGTCTCTGGATGGTTGAGAGATTCTGGCCCTGGAGGTCAGATCCGTGCTCTTGATCCCTGGAGTGAGGATATAACAATGTGTTAGATTATCCTGGAAATGTTCCCAGTGTCTCGCTGAGTAAACCCAGTAATCCCCACAATCTGTCCAATCATCACGTGACCTTATCTGCAAAAGCAATCTGAAACTGACCTGCATGCAGCTAATTACTAATGATTGGTCTAAAGCCATCAGGGATGGGCATGTAGGGCACAATAACAGGGTGTAGATCTGTGATGAGAGAGAGAGAGGGGGGGGGGGAGGGAGAGAGGGGGAGAGAGGGAGGGAGAGAGAGAGGGAGGGGGAGATAGCGGGGGGAGGGGGAGATAGAGGGAGAGCGTGAGAGAGGGGAAGGGGGGGGGAGGGAGAGAGAGAGAGGGGTAGATAGAGGGAGAGAGAGAGGGGGGGATAGAGAGAGAGAGAGGGAAATAGAGAGAGGAGAGAGAGAAAGAGAGAGAGAAAGAGAGAGAAAGAGAGAGGGAGCCAGTGAGGGAAAGATAGAGATTGAGAGGAGAGAGAGAGAGAGACTACACACTGTGACAGGGGGCTTGTCATCCTGCCGTCAGTGTATATCATGAGGTATCACTCTATATACACTGACTGTAAAGCAATAATGTGTAGAGGTAGCTAGGGCACCGATATCAGAGAACAGACATATATTGCTCCGCAATCAGTGTATATAGACAGATAGATAGATAGACAGACAGACCGATAGAATGATAGATAGATAGACAGATAGTGATAGACAGACAGATAGATAGAAAGTGATAGACAGATAGATAGATAGATATAGGGATAGATAGAGATAGAGGGATAGATAGATAGATAGACACGGATAGACATTATTTTTCAGGGCTTAACCTTATTCTTTATCTCTTTTTGCATCCAAGGAACATGTTCCCATCAAATCTCGTGGAGGCCACATTTAAGCAGGTCAGTAGGTCAGTCCAAGCTTGGCTGTGTATATGACATTTGCAATGTACCAAGCTCAGTTCATGCTCATATGGCCTGTGATGTTTTCCTCTGGGGGCCGCCTGCTCCCCTGTGTTTTCCCCCTGTCTGTGGTCACCATTTTGCTCACCACAACCTGCGGCCTCCACCATGCATACTATTCAATAAGCTGCTGTCCGTTTTACCCCAAACACCTAGGGGTCTCCATCTCTACCAAAACAAATTGATCAGTAGTTCCCCAAACTGTCTCAGACTAAGTGTTGTCTATGCCCTATAAACGACTTGGCTCACTATTTACTACCTGCCCACCCACAACACCCTGCTCACCATTTCCGACATAACAGCCACTTCCCTCTCCCCTGATGTCAGAATTTCTAGTTGGAAAAAATCTACGTAAAACATGTGCTAAAATGTGTCAAATGGCCTAACCAAGCACGAATAACCAGCTAACATTTTCTATATGTCCCCTCAGTACCGCACCAAGAATGTACCCGTGGTGAAGGCTGGGAAATCTTCTGACAGTATCACACACCGTATCCTCATCTATGGCATTCAGGATGAGAATGGTTCTCACATCCAGAACTTCGCTCTGGACATTACCCCTTCTCCAGACATCACCTACAGATCAGAACCTGGAACCAGTGATGGTATGAACGTGCTGGGCATTGTCATCTTCTCTGCTACCATGGGTAAGGCTTGTACTAGAAACCAGCTCCTATCTACAGGACTAAATTGTTGGGCACACACAGTAAATGAGTGACTTACAGACCTTTATTCCACTTGGCTTCCATGCTTGAAACACAACTAATGTCCGCCTGGCCAAAGCTCACTCATTCACACAGAGGTATATAGCTTTATATCTTTAACATTTTATGAGTGATGGAATCTTTCTAGTAATATGTGCATAGAACAGATCCTCAAGGAGATCATTTCCAGTCATTTTTCTCATCATGCCAAGCAAAGCGCTAAGAATACACCTGAAATGAGAGGTGGGAGATGAAGCGTCTCTGGGGAACATTTGTACAACTCCTCTATTTCTCACACATTAAATACTGGGTAGAAGTGTCTATGTTACGCATTAGAAAGCCCTTACAAATGTTTGAGGACTGTGTCTTGCAGGTATAATGCTGGGGCGCATGGGGACCAGTGGTGTTCCTCTTGTAAGCTTCTGCCAGTGCTTGAATGAATCCGTCATGAAAATTGTGGCTGTTGCTGTGTGGTGAGTTCTGAGATCATTATGTCACTTTATGCTTTACTAATCTTCACTGTGATGTCATCATGTTTTCTCATATGAAACCCTTACTATGATACAGAGTCAAATAATCATTGGTTTTCGTACAGAGAAATCGGAGCCACATTGGTGGGAACCAAGAGGACACAACTATTTTTACCAAAAGGCAAACGTAAAATATAATTGGTGTAGATACGGTTGGCAAATCCCATCTACCATGGCACCTAAAATGTTACTTCTGGACCCAACTTATTGGGGCATTCTACATATATCATATATGTACAAATATCATCCTCAAAACCTTGGCTAGCTCCTAAGTTTGGTGTAAATGTATTTAAGCCTAGGTTTGAATAGATAATGTCTGAGCAAGGGACTACTGGTTTATGAGTATCTCTGATAAGTCTGATTTTGACTTTATCTGTCCATAAATTAAGACTATACATTTTTCTGTGAATACATCCAGAAATACAGCCTTTTCTTTCACAACTTGTCTTGCATTCTCTTCAGTCCTTTGCTACCTATAAGCAATTTATAACACATCAAATGCAGAAAAAGAGATCATGATTTATTTCTTATCAAATTAAATAAGCATGTGGCACCTGACGAGGATATCCACTATCACAAATCTGTTTGCAGCGATTATTAAATAAATTGCATATATTAGAGGAAGCGAATGTCAAAAAAGATCACCTAATTATACAGTATTTTATAACTCATTAAAGCCAGTTATTTTAATCAATGTATATTTCCATAAACTGGTTTTAACCCTCGCATGGTAGATGCTCTTAAGGCCAACACGTCACTTGTGAAGAAAAAATGAGAGCCAACTGGGTATTGTAACCTGCCCATTTTCTAATTGTTGTACACCCTCCTACCATACATGGCATTGTTCATGTTATGCTTCCAGTCTTTTGTCTGTCTCAAAGATTCCTTGAATCCCTCACTCTTATTTTTCCTCTTGTACTTTGCAGAATGTCACAATATTTATCATGTCATCTCTTTCACTTCTCTCTCCAAGCGTACAAGTTAAATTAAAGAGTTTTTGTTAGAGAGATGAGAAATAGTAAAGGAATCTAGGACGGGAATGATGGCGGCTGGTATTCTGTGTCCTACATTCTTGGTAACGTGAGTTACCAAAAACTAAGGACTTCTCAGGTTTGAGAGCTCAGTGTCTCACCTTCTATTATGTTGGTCACTGACGTTCTCACCTACAGCTACCTAATATGTATACTTGCCCGTCTCATTGACTAGTACAGAGATTAGTATTTATTTCCAGTGAAATTGCTCTATTCCCTGAGTTATTCTTTGATATTCGTCAGTCTAATGGTTCCCAAGCATTTCCTCAAAGACTAACAGGCAAAGATTTGGGGATATCCATTTTAAGTGCAGGGGTGATGATTATTGGTTCTAACTTTCTAGCTACGACATATGCTTAGGTGAGGGTTAATTTCTGCACTCCACTGGCTAGAGCCAGACTTTGGGGAGCCTTTCAGCAGATCAAACAGCCACAAACAGAGCCACAAACAGAGCATGGATTTCCAGCATCTAGAAAGAACATAATTCTACCATAGCTCTAACAATGAAAACTCTCTGTGAAGAAGGGTAGAGTATTTATAGGGAAATACAATGTTAGTATTGGACATTACCGCAAACAGCCGTGCCATTAAACACTTTCACATGGTAACATACAGCCTTATTAAATTGCGATTCGGCCAATTGAATAGGGCTCTATATAAGCACAGAGCATATTTTTTTATAGAAGTTTTTAGTTAGTGACCTTCTATCCAAAAGACCTTCTTCACTAACTAAAAACTCCTGTAAAGCAATCCCTTCTATAGTACACTGAATATAAAGAGTACCACATATGATACCCCCAAGCGAAATACACCACACATCGCTGACTGGCCCAGCGTGGTTCAAGACGTGAGGATACTCATCTGGTTTGGTGGTCCCTCAGGACCAGTTTGAGAACTTCTGGGTTTAGAGAAACAACTAATGAGGCCCAACACTTCTCTACTCTGCACATTTTGAGGATTTAATCTCTCTAACATCATCTCTTCCACTCTTGCCACCTCCAGCACAGACATCTGATTGTTATTCATTTATAAAAATACATCATATGCCAAGTTGTAATCGTACCATTAAAAGTCCCAACTGAAGATTAAAGGCAAATCTAAGTTTCCTGGATTATTACATTTTGTGCTGCATTCTTGATTTATGCAGCACATTTCATAAAACGTTTTATTTTTATTAATATCTCGAAATACCTCTAATGATTATGTTGATTCCCCCAGGGGTGTCTACACAGGTACCTGCCCCCTCCCAATCAGAATGGAGAATTTGGGGACCATTTTAACCCAATGTTCACTTGCTGTGTCTTCCGCAGCCAATAGGAGAGCAGTTATGTCATCCCTGAAGTCACTGCTGACCCACCCGCCCTCTACCTGCTGTGCTGCCGTCCCCACCAGTGATCAGCGCAGACAGAGCTACTGTGTGTGTGGGTTTGTGAGAGAGAGAAAGAGAGAGAGAGAGAGAGAGAGAGATACTCTTATATTCTTATATGACTCTTATATGAAAATACATAGCACCTTCTAACATGGTGCCACACTACATATCCCAGGCTGCTTTGCATCGCAAACAAGAACATCAGATTTGGTTACAAATGTTTCAGCTGCCTGAGCTTCCTCTTGATTGGCCAAAACAAATTATGAATGTTATGCTAATTTAGCCTGGGTTTGTCAGAAATTACAAGACATTTTTCGAATTTCAAGTTACGTTTTTAAATGTTTTTTTTTGTAATTTGTCACGTAAAAAATGTTTTCATACACTACTGATTCTTCTCTATCTGATGATACATAATCCAGGAAATGTAGATATGCCTTTAAGCACTGCTACCACTAGATGGCAGTAAAATGTCCATCATATAATCTGGACAATGAAAGATAAGGCAAGCACACCATCTGTATTGTTGCCTCCAACAACCTCTTCTTCAACAACATCTGTACAGCTGCCTTAAGCAACCTCTCCTACAAAGACTTACTGCCTCCAACATCTTTAACAAATTATTTGCTTTCAAATTCTCCACACTACTCCTCTAAAACCCATATCCATATTGTTATCAATCCTATCTTTCTCTCTCCTTTCTACTGAAACTCTCTCAGCTTTGCCCCAAGCATTTCAAACTAACCCCTTTTAGATATAACTACTTTCTTTGGAATTCTCTACCTTTCTCTGTAAGAATCTCCCCCAATCTTCAAATATGTGAATGCTCTCTGATAACCCTCCAGTTCAGAGAAGCTTACCACAGCCTTATACCAGGCTACCAGTTCTGTTTTGGATCACTAATCCATCCCCTATTACCTCTTAGATTGTACGCTCTCCCAAGAGCGGGGCCTTCATCTCCTCATGTGACTGTGTATGTACAAATGTATATAAATGTCTACTCAATGTATATTGTACTCGTAGACTTATGGAATCTGCTGGTGCTCTAAAAATAAAACATCATAATATTATTATCTGGGGACATCTCAACTAAACTAAACTCTTCAACAATGTTGGCAACTTTTACTTCCAACGCCCCTGACCTGCGGCCTTGAACTCTGCACTCTTTTACGCTTGTACGATATAGCGGCTAACTAAACTCCACACACAAATATAACAACATGATTGTGAATTTATTCATCAACCTTCATGGACCATTGTAAGCTATCCTTATCGTCACTTTTCCCAACCATCCGTCCGCTCTCAGGTCCAACACAAGTTCTTCTGACAGATTCACCTCATGTCATCTCCTCAGAAGGTTCTCAGGACCCTGCACATGATTACATCTTTATCTTGGCTTCCGAGTGTGCCCTCATTTACACCTTCCCACTTTTGCTTGCGGGGCTTCTGTTTTAGAGTTTTGAAGATTTAAACCCTAAAAAACTCATAGTAATCTACGCTTTATAAAATAAGCCACATACCCTACAGACAACATCTGTCCACTTATATCTTACACTATCGGGACATAAAGGTCTCTCAACAATGGGTCTTGGTCATTTACTTGACCTCTTTCTTTATTGCACATTCCCAATCTTCTTAATTTAAATTGCATCAATATGCTTATAGTATTGTTGTTGTCGTGTGCTAACAATACTAATTGTACTTAGCACTGAGGAAAGTATTGCCACGTTCTGCATAAATTATTGTGTTTACACTCTGGCGTGAGCTTTTACCGTAAAGTTTGTTATACGTCAGGGTAATTAGTGCACTCTGATGATTAACCTTTTAGTCTTGTGTACTCACAGGTACTTCCCATTTGGTATCGTCTTTCTCATCGCAGGGAAGATCTTGGAAATGGATGACCCCACGGCCATCGGCAAGAAGCTGGGATTTTATGCCATTACTGTGGTGTGTGGGTTGGTGGTGCATGGACTCTTCATTCTACCATTAATGTATCTCTTCATCACCAAGAAGAACCCCATTGTTTTCATCCGAGGGGTGCTGCAAGCTCTGCTAATTGCACTGGCCACATCATCCAGGTATGGAACTAAAGATACAAACTATATAGAGACTGGCAACTTGCCCATCAAAAATGACGGGAATAAAATTGTAAGCCTGGCAATGCTGTTTGCCACACAATGCGAGGCTAGCCCCATGATGAGCACCTCCCCCTGTGTAGATTATAGGCCTCGCGCTTGAGCACCTTCGGTGCTAATCGCGTGGCCCGCATTAAGCCTCCCCCCCCCCCCATGTAGCTTAGGGGCCTCGCAATGAGTGTTACTGTCTTGCGTTAAGTGTTACTGCCTCGGGCCTCGTTTTCATCCTGTTACGTTTTTTCGGCCGCCATTTTTTTCTCTCACTTTCGATCATTAAAACCCCCTAAATATGCCTCAAATTAACTTGCAACCTCACTCACAGGCCCCCTGCCTCTCCCCCTGTGCTGTGTTATGTTGAGGCATATTTAGTTTTTTTTTAATGCTCTTTTTATTTCAGTTATTTGGCCGTTTAAATCGTAATTTTACGCAACCGCACAACTTTGTGCCTCTTTTTGCAAGGCCCGCAGCATCTACGTGCTGCGGCGCTGACCCCTGGTCCCTGCAGCTTAAGTGCTACATTCCTTGGGATGAGCGACTGCGGCGTTCATTGCGAGCCCTGCAATGAGCGCCATTGGCGCTCATCCCAGCCTAAGTCCCACGGGCCTCGCGATGAGTGCCTGAGGCTTTGCGAGGGCCGCAATATTTAACATTGCGTAACCAACACCACAAACGTGACCTGCGGCCTTGGTCCACAATTATATATACGATTGATAATATTCCATCTCTCGCAATGGAGACCAATGTCTTGTCTCTGCTTCAAAAATCTGTCGAAATTTAATGGTTTGTACCGTATAATCCACCTACCTTCCTTGAAGGAAAGATGACACCTTATTGCATTCTCCTTCCTGAGCGGGTTCTGTTCTTTCCATTGTTTCTAAATATTCCAGTTGTTTTTGATGTATCTGTGCGACTTCCCAGACTGCTTGGGAGGTGGCCTCTGGAGCTCAGTGGCAACGTGCCAATCACTTGTAACATCATCACCTTCCTTATCTGTGAAGCTTTAAAATTGTGAGCTTTACAGGTTTGTTTATTTTAGTATTTTTGGTAAAAACAATTAACAGTATTGTGGGAACTGCAGAAATTCAAGCTAATAAATAAAGGCCAAATTCTGTAGAATTGATGATTTCGCTGGTAAACATACAAACAAATATCTTTCCACTGCCAAGGTGTCATGGTGGAGCAATCATAATGTCTTTTGTCTCTCAGTAGTAATAATCCCAGACCTTCCACTATATTATTAGTATACGATGTATCTACATTAGAGCCACCCCTCAGTTGTGGTCCCCTGGAGGAGGTCTCCACTCACATGCTCACACTCCATACCCTACATTAATGTACACTAGACCTTTATATTGGGACAGAGTTTACTCATATTTTTTTCTGTGACCCCCCGCTGATGTTGTTAATGTCCCCCCAGCTCCGCCACTTTGCCCATAACATTTAAGTGCCTCTTGGAAAATAATCACATTGACCGGAGAATTGCCCGCTTTGTGCTACCAGTGGGGGCCACCATCAATATGGACGGTACGGCCCTGTACGAAGCCGTGGCCGCTATTTTTATAGCACAAGTGAATAACTACGAACTGGACTTCGGACAAATCATCACAATTAGGTGAGAGGACTGGGGTTATATGTACCAGGAGAAGTTATAGGAAGGTAATACACAACTGAGTTAGAGGGAGGACTATATGGAACAGGAAAACTAAGTATATGAAGAATTATATGGGAAAGTAGAAGGAGTTGTATGAGTTGTATGGAGCGTGATCATGGCATAGAAGAGGGAGTAGATACTGTATATGGGTCAATAGGAGGCTTTGGTGAGAGAGAGAGTTTGAGCATTACATTGTATGTTACATGTAACTGGCATGTTTTCTGGCTGTCTCCTCACAGTATTACAGCGACAGCTGCCAGCATCGGGGCCGCCGGGATCCCCCAAGCGGGCCTGGTAACCATGGTGATTGTCCTGACCTCTGTTGGCCTGCCCACGGATGACATCACTTTAATCATTGCAGTGGACTGGGCCCTGTAAGTACTATGTGTTATATCATAGGAACATATGTTCCTATGATATGTTATCTCTGACCCCAGTTAGTGGACCACCGACTACCAATTGCAGGGTCTCTGCCACTCCCAGATACCAGGTCTGCACTGGGCATAGAACAGAGTTTTTATTGATTATTTAATAATAATATATCAGTATTTGTGGATAAAATGCCATGTAACATGTAAAGCTTACACTTGAACATTAGTATTTAATTTCAAGCAGACCTGCTTCTTTCCACTCCATTTGGTGTCCAGTGGTTGGGATAGATCGGCACAAGAGCTTGCACTTTGTATGGATCACTTTATAATTCATATATTATAAAGATCGGAGGAGAATTATAAAAGTTGAACTTGTTGGACTAAATGTCTTTTTTCAACCTCAGTTACTTTGAAAGATTTCCCAAAGTGGCCAGGAATTTTGTTTCCGGTTTAGCCTGGTGGTTAGATCATAAGTTGAGGAGAGAAGGTCTGCCTGAGGCTGCAGTGCTAAAGTTATATAGTAGCATTGAATAATTATGAACAAGGATGACCAAATTGTATGCGCAGTACAGTGGTCCGTTGCCACAACTCTCAGTGCCGGCCCTTCTTGTTTCAGGGACAGGTTTCGGACCATGATTAACGTGCTGGGAGATGCCCTCGCTGCCGGGATCATGGCTCATCTCTGCAGGAAAGACTTTGCAAAGCAGAGCGACGAGGTGAGAAGCATGACCATAAAAACAGGGGGTTAGGATGACTTTCCGGTTATCTACCATTGTTCTAGGATTGCAGTAATTTTAGAAAATATGAATCTTCTACCCTCTATATCAGTAGCTCTCATCCATTTTGATATGTGGACCGGCTGGTGACCTTCCAATGATCACTGGGACAGTTTTTGAGATCCAGAACATTTTGGATAGGGTGATACTACATGTAATACACGTTTTAATGGAATTTTGCACAAATTTGAAAAAAAAGTACATTTTAACCTCAGGTAGGTCCATCAATAATCTATGAATATGTGACTAACGGTAGAGGTATATTCCCAATAACCAGCAGATCAGGTCCTAGGGAAAGGTCATGGAGAACCACTTACCTAAGTCACTGAATTCTGCTCTATATTTCTCCATGTTTTATCCCTTTGTGCACCTCCCTTAGTCTTTCCATTATGCACTTTCTTTATTTTATTCTCTTTTCCTCCACTCTTTCTTTTATTTGAATCTCTTTTCTCATCACCCCCCCCCCCCCCCTTATTGCCTCTGGGCCTGATCTCCCATTAGGCAGAGTAGGCAGCTTTGGGCATCTGCTTGCAGAGAGCACTTTGTCCTTTTGGAGGGACCTTGGGGGTGGAAATACTAAAGCTACTGATTGGCTGCAGGGTGTTAACAAGCTACACAGCATGATGGGAGGTAAAATACATTGTCTAAATTGTAGATGAAAGAACCATTCATTCGCTCAGACGTTACTCAGGCTGTTCTGAGGAAGGACATATAATATTTCCGGCAACATTTAAGAAGCAGCAGAGGGCAGCATTGATTATGCAACAAGATGGGACAGTGGAAAGATGGAGAGGATATAGACCAGTCCTAAGATACAAATAGGATATGGAATGAGCCTCAACCCTATTTCTGCCAGTGTAAATAACATAGTTCTCTGGTAATGAACAGCAGCTTTGCAAGCTCGCACAGAGAGCTTGCAGGAACTGAGTCCCTAGCAAAGGAATGGACAAAGTTATGCCCGCAAATGCATTTGCAGAGGTGGAGGCTCCAACGTCAGCTGCAAGGAGCCAAAGGCTCACTGTAGGCCGCAAATGGGCCATCGAGATGCGAGGGGCTGCATTTGCGTAAGGAGTTTCGCCACCTGAAAATCGGCTAAGCGAGAAAAAAGATGGTGGACGAAAAAAATGAAAACGAGGCTACACGACCCCGAAATACGCAAAACACCGCCAGGCACATACGACTTTTGCAAGGGACGTACGAGGTACAAAAATACACAGGAAGCACGGAAAATTATTGCGACATGCGTAGCACATAGACAAAGAAAGCCATTTTACAACACTAACACATTAGGAATCTAAAATGGAGCTTTACACAACTAAACCAACGGTTTGCCCTCGCGCACGCAGCATATTTCTAACGCACAGCTGGGACATTGGTGACACTTTCTCCTCAGAGCACAAAAGGCCAACTGGACATTATATGCTGGAGGACAATAACAAGAGATTGTTAGCTCTTCAGCCTATTGATTGCCGGATATATTAATTACAAATAGGTAAAGTATATCAATTTATTAAGTAAATAATTATAGAAAAAATAGACATATATATCTGTCCTTGTCATGAGAGCTGAAGGCGCTCATAGGACCAAAAGTAAACGAGAGGAGTGGAAGGCGCTCAGCGCGAGGCTCGCAACGAACGCCGAAGGTCCTCAGAGTATAAAAAGCTTTACATTGTGTGTCAAACAGCATTGCCAGGCTTTACATGTTATTGCGCAGTCGCTAGTTATATTATAGTGGGAAGAAAAAGTCAAAATCCCAATTCATTCACTGGTCATATCCTGCGTTGACAACTGCCATTCACTCCTAGCCAGCCTTACTAGACTCTCCCCACTCCAATCCACCATAAATATCTCTGCTAGGCCCATATGTAACCAGCTGCGTCTCTTCTGCGACTTCACTCACTTCTGCTCACTTGCTTCCCATACCCACTAGAATTAAGTTCAGAATCGTGACACTCACCTACAAATCCCCCAACCACACCGCACCATCCTATATATGAAATCTAATCTCCAGATACTCCCCTGACTGCCCCTCCACTGCTCCCACAGTAGTATTGCTGCATGTCATCGCCTCCTTATATTCTCATCTCCAAGACTTTTCTCATGCAGCCCCCACCCTGTGGAATTCTCTACCACGCGCGGTCAGACTTTCACCCACTTTTCACAACCTCAAACATTGCCAGAAAACCATATATTCAAAGAAGCCCCAACTTGTTCCTTATTATCAGCCATTAAAACAGGACAGTGACCATCTCATGTATAAAGGACACAGACAAGCAACCCTCTTGTGTTTATTACCGTTAGCCCACTGTCGTGAATTCTTACGAGAGCAGAGCCCTCTACATATTCTGTACCAGTATGTAACTTTTATCATATTTGTCTTATGTACGCACTGTATCCCCTGAACTTAGCGCTACAGAATATGTTCAAAGAGCGAAGAAGGCGCTCCTTGCGCTGGTGGAGATGAGCACCATAGGCGCTCATCCCTACGACCCCCTACGACTTTCGGACCGCAAATGCGGACCGTCTTGAAGCGAGGGGCCGCATTTGCGTAGGCGGAGGCTCTACGGCGACTCACAACCGGTTACAAACCACTACATAAGCGGGATTTGCAAAAAAAAACATTAACACGCAATGACTATGGACTTACACCAAAATATACCAGCCGCGGAAAAAAACCATTACGGACAAAAATACGACCTTAACAGACAACCTGCGCACAGCGCCAAACATTAAAAAACACAAAAATAAACAAAAAAATAAAATAAAACCCTTAGCCACACCAAGGCGGGGGCACCCAGGACCTCTGCAACACGCTCAAAACTCGAATTCGGTCCAATTTACAAAGTTTACACACTCGAAAATCCCCTAAGCGACAGAAAAATGGCAGACAAAAAAAACGAAAAAGAATCTACATGACTCCTAAAGCTGCAAAATACTGCATCCCAAATACGGCTTTTACGAAAACCTGTACGATCTACAAGATACACCATTAGCAAGGACGCTAAATCATACACAGCCGCCGCCATTTTACAACACTAACTTACACAATGCGGAAGTACACAGTTACACTAACGGCTTCCCCTCACGCACGCACCCTATTTACACTACACACTGCACACATTGCTGACACTTACAACTCAGCTCCACAACACTGCAAACACACATTGCATGCTGCAGGAACATCAAAACAGATTGTCAGCTCTTCTGCACAATGCTTGCTGCATATATTACTTCCAAATAGGTAAAGTAGATTACTTTATTCATTTACTACTTATTTCATTAGCAGCACAAAAAACATATACACAAAAAAAAAAAAACACTATTGCAAGAAACTATAAAGACATTCACTGCGCGCCTCACAACGAGCGCCAATGCTGCTCATAACACACAAACTACACCAGGGGACAGCTTTGCAATAAGCGCAAAAAACAGATCACCGCTGACCTTACAATGACAGCAAAAGCACCTCTGATAAAAAAAAAATACAACAACCAAGAGGCTCGCAATGAGCGCCGAGATCTCAGACCACCACAAACAATAATGTCTGGCCCAAACAACATTCCTTGACTTACAATTCTATTGCTGTAATTTTTTGACGGGCAATTTGCTAGTAATAATAATAATAATAATAATCTATCTTTCTATATTCACTAAATTATGTCTGTTCACTGATATCCGAGATCTCGCTATCTATGAGCCAAATTCAATTGCAAGCCCGCATCTTGCGGGATTCTGGCCGTATTCTAATGTCTGTCATCGCTTTCCCCATCATTTTCAGTGCTACAACCAGGGGTTTAACCCCTTGCGGGTCCTCTCTAGCACTCGTGGGATTTTCTCCTTCATTTGCCATTTACGGGTGTGAAACCATTTGCGAGACTGAGGAATTGAGCAATTGAATAGCGATATGCGATTTTAGCAATCGTAACTTTTGCTGAATTGAAAGATCAAAGGCTTCGGGAGGCTGTACGTTCCGGGTTTAACCATTGCATCATTTTCAAGCCCGTAACCCGATTATAGCTCCCAAAAAGACGCCAATTGAATAGAAAATGAACTTATGGCCTCACTTACGGGCTCCAGTAAGTTAGGATTACTCAATTGAATTGGGTGCTATATATATATATTTGATAACATATACATGGTAAGACATTTGTTTGTTACTGGGGCGCCTCACTTGTAGATGTAGCCCTGCTTCCCTTTATTCCCGATCCCCTCCAACCTTTTATTCTCTTTTCTCCACTCCCTTACTCCCAATCCCTTCCCTTACTCCCGATCCCTTCCCTTACTCCCAATCCCTTCCCTTACTCCCAATCCCATTCTCACTTTCCCTCCTCTTATCTCTCTCTTGATCATCTTTTTCTTTTTCTCTCTGTCCTATCGCTCTCATTATTTTAATCAATACTCTCTAGCTCACCTCTTTATTCCCTTCTCACTCTTCTCCTCACTTTCGTTCTTCCTTTTCTTTCCAGACTTTTCTCACTGCTGTCCCATTTCTTTACTATTTAATCTCTCAACAACTTAAACACCCTCTCATTCTCCCCTTTCTCCTCACTTGCCCCCTTCGCTCTCTCACCTCTTTTGTTCTGTAGCCTCTTCTCTCCTCTCTTGTTTTCCTCCTCTCACTCTTCTCTCTTTCTCTTGTCTCCTAGTCCTCACTCTCTTATTTCTCATTCTCACACTCCTGGCTCTCACAGTGTCTTGCCCTTTTCTCCTCCACTAGTCTCTTGCACTCCCTCCTCTCTCACCCTCACTCTTGTGCCCCCTTCTTTCCCTCACACTCTTGCCCCTTTCTCTGTCTTGCTCCCTTCATCTCTAGCTATCTCTTCTGACCCTTCTCTCCTACTCACTCTCTTGTTCCCCCTCTCTCTTTGCCTCCTCCACACTGTCTTATCCCCTCTCCTTCCTCCTTCCTCTCTTGTACCCCCTTCTCAGACTCACCTCTCTCCTACACACTTTCTTGTTCCTTCACTTTCACTCTCTTACCATCCTTACTTTGTTTCCCTTATCTCTCCTCACTTTCCTGGTACACACTTCTACCCTCCACACTCTCCTGCTACACACTTCTCCCCTCCACACTCTCCTGCTACACACTTCTCCCCTCCACACTCTCCTGCTACACACTTCTCCCCTCCACACTCTCTTCCTGCTACACACTTCTCCCCTCCACACTCTCTTCCTGCTACACACTTCTCCCCTCCACACTCTCTTCCTGCTACACACTTCTCCCCTCCACACTCTCCTCCTGCTACACACTTCTCCCCTCCACACTCTCCTCCTGCTACACACTTCTCCCCTCCACACTCTCCTCCTGCTACACACTTCTCCCCTCCACACTCTCCTCCTGCTACACACTTCTCCCCTCCACACTCTCCTCCTGCTACACACTTCTCCCCTCCACACTCTCCTCCTGCTACACACTTCTCCCCTCCACACTCTCCTCCTGCTACACACTTCTCCCCTCCACACTCTCCTCCTGCTACACACTTCTCCCCTCCACACTCTCCTGCTACACACTTCTCCCCTCCACACTCTCCTGCTACACACTTCTCCCCTCCACACTCTCAGCCTGCTACACACTTCTCCCCTCCACACTCTCAGCCTGCTACACACTTCTCCCCTCCACACTCTCAGCCTGCTACACACTTCTCCCCTCCACACTCTCCTGCTACATACTTTCCTCCTGATACACACTTCTCCCCTCCACACTCTCCTCTTGCTACACACTTCTCCCCTCCCCACTCTCCTCCTACACACTTCTCCCCTCCACACTTCTCCTCTCCACACTTCTCCCCTCCACACTCTCTTGCTCTTCCCTTTCTCACGCTCTTTCTTCGTGTTTACTTGATTCCTCATGTCCATATATTTATTTTTACTGATCTTTCAACCTGTTCTGAGTTAGAAAGAAATGCGAATTCTTTGGCAGTTCTGACGGGAAATCTGGTTATTTTGAGTTAACACTTCCATCCCCTCGGTGTCTCTTTGTTTGGGGGGCTACTTAAGATAGATCCTGACAGTCTGAAGTTCTAGGTATGAGATCCAGCAGGACTTAATAGTTACCCTGCAAGACCGGTATATACATGACTGCTTAATGCCTTGCCCATACCTCTGTGGGTCACTTTGACAGTGAAGGGGTTAAGGCAAAGCGGACGGTGCCACAAAGGCAGGAAATGCGCGGCCTGCCGTAATGAACTTGGTAACCAGAGCGCATAATGATCATCTGGAGCATGGGTTACATTTATAAATTGTAGGCCATCTCATTAAAAAGGGAGGAATGTACCGGGAGATGTCTCCCACTTCAGAGGTCAGTAAGTAAGGAAGAAAACAAAAGAGAAAATGATCTGCTACAAAGATTACATCTAGAGGCTGTAAGAAGCACATCTAGAGGCTGTAAGAAGCACATCTAGAGGCTGTAAGAAGCACATCTAGAGGCTGTAAGAAGCACATCTAGAGGCTGTAAGAAGCACGTTTAGAGGCTGTAAGAAGCACGTCTAGAGGCTGTAAGAAGCACGTCTAGAGGCTGTAAGAAGCAGGTTTAGAGGCTGTAAGAAGCACGTTTAGAGGCTGTAAGAAGCAGGTTTAGAGGCTGTAAGAAGCACGTTTAGAGGCTGTAAGAAGCAGGTTTAGAGGCTGTATGAAGCACGTTTAGAGGCTGTAAGAAGCACGTTTAGAGGCTGTAAGAAGCACGTTTAGAGGCTGTAAGAAGCACGTTTAGAGGCTGTAAGAAGCACATCTAGAGGCTGTAAGAAGCACATCTAGAGGATGTAAGAAGCACGTTTAGAGGCTGTAAGAAGCACGTTTAGAGGCTGTAAGAAGCACATTTAGAGGCTGTAAGAAGCACATTTAGAGGCTGTAAGAAGCACATTTAGAGGCCCACTACAGTGCTCACACAGTCGGTTTGCAGTAAAACCTGAAGTTAAACAAAAAGAACAAAATTGAGCTTTTAAAAGTTACATTTTAAGTTTATTGCCGATGCGCTTCTCTCCCACCCTACTGTAAGTCCAGGGGGTGAGAGAGGACACGACCCACTGCAAATACAGACTTCCATTGGAAAACCTAGGCTTGTGAGAAACAAATGTAAGACGACCTCCTAGACAGGTGCTCCGGACACTTAATTGGGGTTGGGGTGGGAGAGGGCCATCTGCTGCAACCTACAGTGCTAAAGTTAAAATGTAAGTTGTAAACTATATTGCGCAGTTGCTCTATGTATTCGTACTCTCCCAGCATGAGATTTTCGGAGAGTATTGACATTGATGTTCCAAGTGTGAATGTCTACTGTAGCTGAACCGCTTTGTACTTTCGTGCAGGTTCCTCTCATCTGTGAGACGAAGCCCATCAGTATTCACCAAATCATGGCATACCAGCGGAACGGATGTGTGAAGAGTCGCAGTGCTCCCCACCTCTCCCCAGCCCCACAGGAGTTTCACCAAATGCAAGTGGAGCCTCCTGAGAAAGGCACAGACAGAGACCAATGTACAATAGAGATCAGCGAGCTGGAGACTAATGTGTAAGTGCAGGCCAAGACACTGGTCCAAAGCCAGTATGCACTCACAAGCTGCCCTGGGGCTACTGGTGGGACAGGACAGATAACCTGGATAGCACCAGCACCACTGAATGGCACTCCAAGAACTCAGACTGGTCCATTCTCAAAGGAAGATTATTTGTATCTCTTCAAGACTTTCAGCTTATGGTCAGAATGATGCATCTCCTGGACGGGGCTATGATTGTGACCTCTGAATACTTGTCACATTTTGTGGTCGCCAACGACTTATTTCCCTACCCCACACAGAAAATAAACCTCATCTTTCTTTATACTATTTGACGTTCCTCCTTATTAGACCGCGGTACAATCTGTATCAGATATCAGTTGCTGAATAATAAACCTCCACTGAGTCCCAAATGAGAGCCCACCCAATAGCACAATATAGGTCTCTGGGTGACATCTTGTGACAAGAACATTAAATATATGAGATGATCGTGGGTGTGAGTTACGAGTGCCCGGCGTACATATAACTGGAGAGCCCAGCTATGCAGAGGTCTAGTTACACACAGACATAGGGTTACAGTTGTACATAAAGCGCCCAGCGTTACATAGATGGGGGGCCAGTTGTATTTTCTTGCTTTAATGACTCATTTGTGGAACATTTCTTTTCGCCTACAAAACCTCTCTGGGCCCCCAGGCTTCTCTCCTCCAGACTGCCCAGTTCCAAGAACATGACGTCCACCGCTGCAGGTTATACAGGGACAGTCAGCAAATGTATTAGTGACAATGGTAGATGTATGTACATATACTGCATATATACCCACGTCTGTGGAGAAAACTCAATAGAAGTGAGATAAAAGGATGGAGGTTGCATAAAAAGAGTCACAAGCGGCTGAGAGTGGACAACCTCACCTGGAATACATTTCTCGTCATGAGTGGGAGCCGTGCTTCTCACTAACCATTCCTAGGTGATACATGGCCTCCACAAGCTCATAATTCCAATATGTGTAACTGTGTAGGGAAAGTGAGGTGAAGACTAGAGCCGAGCATTGTAGCGAGAGGTCGGCAATGACGCAAAAGATGGAAAGCTTGATATTATCTGCCATCTCCAGTCACAGTGTATATAACATAAGTGACGCACTGCTGCTAAGGCATATATATATCACATATTATAATTGTCAAACTGCGATTTTGTCGCATAGCTAGGTGTGACCCATTGAAGCACAGAAGTCTTCTGAACTCGGAGCACTTAGGCGAGGCGAGCCATTGAGGCATTGAAGTACGCGGGACTTAGCCTCCAAGCAGTTAGTAAACGCAGGATTGCCTTAGACCGCAAGCTGTTGAGGAACGCAGGAAAAATACAAAGTTAACGGCCGAACCGTGCAAAACGAAAAACACAAAAAAAAAACAAAAAACTTACACACAGCACGAGGGAACAGCCAGGACGTCTGAAAGTGAGGTTCCACGCGAATTTAAGCCAAATTTAACAAGTTTCGGCACTAGAAAATTGGATAAGCGAGAAAAAAAATGGTGGCAGAAAAAAATGAAAATGAGGCTACATGACCCAGAACAACGCAAAACACCGCCAGCAGCGTAACACTTTTACCCAGGAACGTACAAGGTACAAAATACACTATTATAAAGGATGGAAAATGCTCGCGAAATGCGTAACACATAGACAATCGCCGCCATTTTACAATACTAACTTGCAACTAATAACATTATGAATCTAAAATGGGGCTTTACCCAACTAAACAAACAGTTCACCCTTGCGCACGCAGCGAATCTACATTGAATGCTGCAGGAAAAGCAAAACAGATTGTCAGCTCTTCAGCACAATGCTTGCTGCATATATTACTTACAAATACCGTATCGGTCCGAATATAGGCCGCACCTTTTTTCCGATTTTTTTACTTGCGAGTTACGGGTGCGGCTTATATTCGCGACAGTCTAAAAAATCATTGCCGATTTGCGAACTTTGCTTGTTACGTGTGCGGCTTCTATTCGCGAACGCAAAATGACTGCCGATATGCGCGATTGCGAGTTAAGGGTGCCGATTTTCATGCTCGAGACTGCGGTATTGAATAGCGATTTACGGTTTTAGTGATTCTAACATCCTGTAAAGCCTGTAACCTGCAAAAAAAGCTACAGTGCTAATTAGAAAGCCTGTGACTTGCAATGGCGGATCACTTTGAGAGTCTTTTTCTCTCCAATTTTACGGGTGCGGCTTATAGTTGAGTACTATCTTTTTTCTATTTTTTCCCCTTGAACTTTGTGCGGCTTATATTCGGACCAATACGGTAGGTAAAGTATGTTAATTCATTAAGTAATTAATTATTATAAAAAAATATATATACCGTATATACTAGAGTATAAGGCAAGTTTTTCAGCCCTTTTTTTAAGGATGAAAAGGGCCCCCTCAGGTTATACTCGAGTCACTCCCCCCCCCGTGTCTCTCTAACCCTCCCCCGTGTCTCTCTAACCCTCCCCCCGTGTCTCTCTAACCCTCTCCCCCGTGTCTCTCTAACCCTCTCCCCCGTGTCTCTCTAACCCTCTCCCCCGTGTCTCTCTAACCCTCTCCCCCGTGTCTCTCTAACCCTCTCCCCCGTGTCTCTCTAACCCTCTCCCCCGTGTCTCTCTAACCCTCTCCCCCTCCTCATTCTAACCCTCCCCCCTCCTCATTCTAACCCTCCCCCCTCCTCATTCTAACCCTCTAAACACCTCCCCTCTCCCTTTCCCCTCACTTACCTCCATCTGCTCCTCCGCTCTCCAAGCTCCTTCCTGTGTCAGGACCCGGCATATGCTAATGACGTGACGTCACATGCGCGCCACGTCATTAGCATTGGCCGGGTTAAGACGCAGGAAGGAGAGTGGAGGAGAAGCTGCAGATTGAGGTAAGTGAGGGCAAAGGGAGAGGGGGAGGTATTTAGAGGGGTAAAGTGAGGAGGTGGGTTTAGGATGAAGAGGGGTAAAGTGAGGAGGGGGTTTTAGGATGAGGATGGGGGTGCTTAGGATGAGGATGGGGAGGGTTTAGGATGAGGATGGGGGGTGTTTAGGATGAGGTTGAGGATGGGGGTTGAGGATGAGGATGGGGGGTTGAGGATGAGGATGGGGGGTTGAGGATGAGGATGGGGGGTTGAGGATGAGGATGGGGCTTGAGGATGAGGAGGGAGGTTGAGGAGGGGGGCTGAGGAGGGTGGGTTGAGGAGGGTGATAAGGGAGGGGGGGGGGAAGAGCCACAGGGAAGAGAAAGGGGGGAAGAGACACAGGGGAGGGAGAGGGGAGAAGAGACACAGGGGAGAGAGAGGGGGACACGAAAAAAGGGCACACGAGGGACACAGGGGGCAGCACATTTCCCACCCTCGGCTTATACTCAAGTATATATATAAAAAAAAAAAAAGCTAAATAGCATATTTTACACTGCTGTTTGAAGAACACGAAAGGGGAGGCTCGCGATGAGCGCCAAAGGTGCTCAGAGGAGCAAAAGTCTCACATTGTGTGTCAAACAGCATTGCCATGGCTTCAAATTGTATTGCCCCGTCATTCTTGAT
This sequence comes from Discoglossus pictus, assembly GCA_027410445.1. Taxonomy (NCBI): domain Eukaryota; kingdom Metazoa; phylum Chordata; class Amphibia; order Anura; family Alytidae; genus Discoglossus; species Discoglossus pictus. The sequence continues at coordinate 203,269,488 of CM050170.1, forward strand.
GAGCAAGTCGCTAGTATATATATATAATACAAAGAACAGAACATACAGCACATTATGAACAGGAGGCATCCAATATGGCGGCAAAGCTAAATGGTTAAGTAAAGAGCTTTAAACAGATCAAGCATTTCATTTACTAAAACAAATACACGAAAAAGAGGAGACTGCAGGGGACATGTTATACCCCTAAGCCAAGTCAGCATCTCAGCAAGTTATATTAGTGTCTGGGGTAAAAGAATATCTGTCCTATGGAGGACACACCATGTATCATAATTGTGCTTAAAGAGGATTTTTATTTTTGGAAATCATTCAAGAACAGTTAGACACATTGGGCCACATTCAATTCCAAGCCCGTAACTCGATCTCAGACAGCTGCATGTCTGCAAAGGAGAGCTGCGGGCTCCCGTTGGTCTCCGTTTGCGAGCCTTTTCAATTGCTCAAGGCCGCAAGTTGCGGTCTTGAAGCCAGCACCGTAAACCATACATTGGTTCGGAGCAGATGAGGGCGGGATCGTTATTTACAGTGCAGTAGTGATTATTTATTTGCATTTACAGTGCTACAAATAGGTGTTTAACCTTCTTGCGTGTCCTCTCTAGCACTCGTGGGATTCCCTCCTCCATTTGTGGTTTACGAGTGTGGATATGTTTGGAGGCTTGGGGAAATGGAGCAATTCAATAGCGATTTGCGATTTTAGCCCTGCGAAAGTGACGGATCAAAGGCTTCTGGATGGTGTAAGTTACGAGTTGGGGCCTCATTCAGTTGCGATTTGGCTAATTGAATAGGGCTCTATATAAGCACAGAGCATATTTTTGTTATAGATGTTTTTAGTTAGTGACCTTCTATCCAAAAGCCAGGTCTTCACTAACTAAAAACATCTGTAAAAATATATGCTCTGTGTATATAGAGCCCTATTCAATTGGCCAAATCGCAATTGAATGAAGCCCTTGGACGGCCGACATTTTTCAAGCTCGTAACCTGATCGGAGCCCGCAAAAAGACGCCAATTGAATAGCAAAACAGCTTGCGACCTCATTGAATGTGGCCCATAGTACTGAAGTGAAAACATTACATATTTCATGTGATTTTATCTCACTGACCAAATACAGAATAATTTGTGGAATCAGTTATTCAAACCTGTTGGTCATTTTGTGTCACAAATCTGGAGTGTAGAATTCTCTCCAACATGGCGGTTTGCGCTGCTGATGGCTCCATGTTGTCTCCTAGAATCCACATTCTTTATATTCCTCCAAAACCCACTTTGTTAGTCAACTTTTTTTTGGTTAATCAACCTCCCGGACGCACCCACAAACGTGGACTGATATATTTTTCTAATGGGGCGTTTATTGCAATTATTTCTATTTACACTCCCCCCTGGGGCTCTGAATGTGTTGTATTAGTGTAAAACCGTTATACATTTCCACCCTAGGGCAACAGTAGTCAAAACTCATCAAGGTCTGTTGCCTTTATGAAAACAAATTCGATGTCTGGAATCCAGATTTTTTTGGGATAAATATATACAAATATTTTTATATAATGGCATTCAGAGGGCGTCGGAAGCGGACTTAGGAAAACACTAAAATGTACCTAAAAACGTATTGAAGCTTTCGCTGAGATATATTGTAAATGTATTAAATTAATGGATGTCCAGAAAATAGAGATTTGAGGTCCTGATAAGTACCCAGGTCCTCCTAGGGTATAAGGAAGCTAATCTAACATGATTTTGGTCGCACTGTTCGTAGCTGCTCACAGGCGGACACTATTTGGCATTGTCCGGAGTTCCTGGGCGCACTGCGTGGATGCTCCGTAAACGTTTTACTTATTTGTGCTGGTTCATAAGCTGATGAATGGGGAGGCATAATGGTTCAGTAACTTTTCATTCCTCTTCTGGATCACTACCTTGTCATGGTAACGGGTCTTGTGTACTTCAATGAAGCTGTGAGCTAAACCATGTAGGGTCACCTAAGATGGGCCGGACATAGAAGGGAGGTCAGAAAAATCACGGTCCACTGGAGAAGGAAATGGCAACCGACTATAGTATCTTTGCCAAGAAAACCTTATGGATAAGCACAACCAGACACAAGATATGCCTGGCGTGTTGCAGCCTATAAGGTCACGGAGAGTCAGACATGACTGAATGGCTAAACAACAACAAATGCTCATTCTGTTTAAGTGGACAATAAAACAGTCAAGAATATGGGGGATAACCTATGGAGGAAGTGGACATATTTGTGAAGGGAGAAACTACTTTGATCATCCGGCATCAGATGGTCTGGCACCTCCTTCAATCAGAAGGAACGTCCTGCCACGGCTGTTGGGTTTGCCCTCGTGCAGCTGTGGTGTTGGCACCCGTTTCGGATTCTCTTTGGGTTGGTGATCCTTTCTGGACTTGGTCTTCAGCGAGGGACTTCTGGACATCCTCTGCATCCTTGGGTATCAGGTGCCTTTGCCCGATTAACCCATTGCTGGTTTGGCGAATCAGTTAATCCGGCAAAGCGTTGGAATGGAGGATGCTGGGTAATGGGTGTTCTACCGGTATAAGGAAATAAGAGGCAAAGCAGAGCGTCTGACGTGTCCTAGTCTGAAGCTGCTGAGATGTTGTCTCTGAGGTAACTCTATTTGATATATCCAGGCTGGGATCTATCCTGTTTTATGTGCGCATTTCTCGATGCTCTGGAAGCGCGCCGCAGACGACTCTAGGGATGTGGCCGGCGCTCACGTCCCCATGTAGCTGTCAAAAATAGGTAGTACACCCTAAGCCCCTAACCCTCTAAATCCTAACCCCCTAAACCTCACTTCCTAACCCTAACTCCCTAAACCTCTCTTCCTAACCCCCTAAATTTCACTTCCTAACCCTAACCCCCTAACTCTGTAACCATAACCCGAAAACCCCTAACCACTTACCCGGCGTGCGGGGCTTGTGTCCCTAGGATAGGTCCCCAGTCTGTATAGACCAGTGTGCATCAATATCCAGTCATGACATCTACAACACAATATGGAGCAGACTCAGATACTCCCTGGGAAGTGCTGCTTATTGATTGGTGCAGCTCACATGGTTAGCCCCGCCCATGCTTATCTGCTGACCAGAGGGAGGAGGCCATGTTTGTGAAGTAAAAACTACAAGGAAATAAGAGGCAAAGCAGCGTGTCTGCCGTGTCCTAGTCTGGAGCTGCTGTCTCTGAGGTAAATCTGTGACATCTCCCGTCTGTATAGACTCCTTTATATGTATTATTTAGTTGCTATAGTCGCTGGGAATAGCTGTTTTTTGATTGGTACAGAACACATTATACTCCGCCTCCTGAGATAACCTGACCAATCGCTGCCAGTTGCATTAGTCCCGCCCACGCACGGCCGCCGAAGTGCGGGAAAAGTGAGCTTTGTGAGGTAAAATGTACAAATATACAGAGACATATCCTGAGAGGAGACCATATGAGAGAGAGCACGTCTGGGTAAAGAAGCATCCTGAGGTAAGATGGAGGAGGGAGGAGGGAGGAGGGAACAGAAGATATCATAGAGAATGAATGGGAACTTTCCTGTTTCATCCCCGCTAGCAGTAGCCTGCAGCAGCCAGTAGATGGCGCTATGATGGCTAGCCAAGACTTTGTTCAATTTCTTAGGTTTAAGGTGAGTGTTAGATTTAGGAATAAGGCTAGGGTTTTGGGTTAGGTAGTGGTAAATGATAAACTTTACCTAGTAAAGTAATAGTGTGCTGTGTGTTACTATGTAAAGCTTATCCTCTGCTACTACCCAACCCCTAAACCTAACACTCACCCTAAGAACAAATTCCAGGGCACAAAACAGGAAAGATCCAAAATGATGTAGCTTGTCTAGTTAATGTCTCACGTTTCAGGCACTTTCCAGTGGCAGCAATGAGTTCTCATCAAATCCAGTAAATGTCCTGGCAGGGGGCGCAGGGTGAAAAGAGGGGGCCCAGGAATGCATAGAGGAGCGCCTTTTGGTCCTCATAATGAGTATCCTTAAAGGGCCATTTACCTCACTGTTGGTGCTCTTCATGATAACAAAGGGCACAAGATTAGTGTTAAAATGATCTATTATTCCAATCACATATAATAGTTGTGGTAATGGCGAGTTTGTCAGTAACGCTCGCAATGTGTGGCAAACAGCATTGCCAGCCTTCAAATTTTATTGCCGTCATTTTTGACAGGCAAGTCGCTAATTACACTAATAACGGATAAAAAAAAATCTAAAGTTTAAGCCTCTGTTTGCATACAAAGTGTATCCTGCCTACTGGCTGCTGCATGAGTAATAACAGATAGCCGAGTGAATGGTGAAGACGCTGTTTGATAGCAGCTTTTCCCTGGACTCAGGACTGCACTGACCAGTTAACCCATAACTGATATGTTTAGGTGAATCCAGTATTAGATAGATGTGGTAAGGGTTACTTTTTTGTTTGCTAGGATCACGGCGCTGTCCGATCACGCACCAAGCACGGATCACAGAGCTCTGACTCCCCTCCAATTCCAGCGAGCCAAGAGAGCAGAAACCTGAGATTTCTGTCAGTTTGAAAAAAAAGAATCGGTTCAAGCTGGAAACCCGGATTGGTTGTAGTAATGCAGTAGCATGTGGGCAGTCAGTTTGATCATGTAAACACAGATTATATTTTATTTGATTCCTCAGTGAAAAATGCACATATTTCAAAAATAATTTCAACATGCTTTTATGAGATTTTCACAGTGATGTGGTCCATATTGTGCTGAATTAAGTGGCCCTTTAAGGTACCTGAGGCTAGGGTTCTATATTATTCACATGGGCTGTCCAGTGGACCCTATAATAAGTCCTGCAGGGCCCCTCAAAACAGAACAATATAAATTGTATAGTGAGCAAGTTTCAGAAATGGCGTGGATGGAAAGAAACTTCAGATTAGGGAATACATTCTTGCTTTATTTGTTTTACTCTTCTTTATATTTGGATATCTAGCATCGCTTGGTGACGTGTCCATATGTGCTCTCCTATGTTGACTTTGTTACCTTTAAGTGAGATTAAACCTAAACTGGTTGATGCTATAGGTGCAGGTACTAGAGGTTCTTCTGGACTTGCTGAGACTATTCTAAATCATCTTCAGTGACCCTAAAGTCATTTGAAAAGGAGGAGGTGAATCTAAGGATGACCAAGACAGGGGCAGGTACAATGAGGCCCAGCCTTGGCACGTCTATAAATGTAAAATACCCTCCTGACCTGGACTTATCAGGGGTCATAAAATGCATTGAAGGGCCATATTGTGGCCCCTGGGCCTTAGGTTGGACAACTTGGAGTTGGAGCATAATTTTATAGGCAACACCATTGACTTGAATGGAAAGTAAGAAGGTGTAAAACTAGAGTCTTAATCTGTCTGTGGCGCTATTATCCGTTACTAGTGGTATAATACTCCTTATATGTAGAAGCAGCGGCGTGGTCAGTCTTATTGCTGTTTGTTGGTAAACATTCCCTCTTAATGATTTCTTACCGACAGAGCACCATATCCAGTAATGCTTATACCACTTATTGGCTGTGCTCACTAATGCGATAATGTACACCATACAAAATGTGCAGAATTGTCTTTATTTATAATATGGTTAAGAGACCTATCATATTTGTAGAGGCTATTTATTTATTTATTTATTTGTTGTACTTTTTATCAGAAACATTTACAATAACACAGCGTTGGTGAAGCACTTTGGGTTACATTTATCTGTATAAACTCACAACATATAGCATTGTATAACTCAGTATTAATACGTCTCATGTAATCTCAATAAAATGAAGTCTCTGATATATTATTACAAGAGCAGAAAAAATAACATTCATGGAGTGTGTGTCCATATTTGTGTAGGTCACAAAGGTCTCACACCAGCTCACTCATAACTGGAGTTATTTCAGGATACATTCACTCCTTCAGTGACAGAGGCCATCATACAAGATATAAGCATATACAAGTCAATGTGCCGCGGGTTCCCCTGGCTGTGACCTGGCAGCGCCTCCTCAGTGCCCTCCACATAACGTTCTTCTGCATCACGAACAACCTGCAGACAATAAGGACACAGATAATATGCAGTTTATATTCTTAATAGAGCAAGTCGGGTATCAGATACTGAAAGGGATTTGGGAGCTTGTGGACAACCACCTAGGTAACTGCTCAATGCCAAGCAGCAGCTGCAAAGGCAAATACAATATTAGCATGTATTAGGAAGGGTATAGAAGCCAGGGAAGCAAATATAATTCTGCCACTATACAAATCCCTGGTACTGGCGGACCTCTTGCAGCTCCCAGAACAAAAAAAGATGCAATGTGAGTCCTTAGATGATCCAAAGGCCCATTGAAACAAATAGTTCACTGATATGGTGCAGAATGTAATCCTAAATATCTGGCACAGTATTCTTCCCAAAATGCAACACAACCCTTATTGGAGCCATACAAACAGGCGCTAACGCTCTCGTGCACTCTCTTAGAGTTCTTCAGGTTTAAGCATTACTTGTTTTTATAATTGTTGGTTTAAATTGTTTCGTATTTCCAACCAAGTTGTCTTCTGTTTTTTTGTTTGGAAGGTTATTATACTGCTGCCATTTGCAATGCACTTTACTTGCCGTGTGGCTTCTACTATCCCTACGGATGTTTCCGTTCGCTCAAAGCATGTCCAAGCCTCTTCTCTGGTTGGGTGTGTTCTTAAAGCAGAATCATTCCATTAAGCTATTAGAGGTAAAAATGACCTCATCTTCTGCCATAATTATTTTTAGGGAGGGTGCATTCGACCTCTGGTACAACCATGAGGGTAATTACAGGGATATAACATTTGGTACTAGAACAATGTACTGTGAGGAAATGGGACAAGTGGAGAAACCAACACAAAAATGTCATCCCAACCAATGGGAGTGTGGGGACCCAGAACAATATACTCCAAACTGTATCGGCAAATTCTACTGGAGGATGTCAGGGTATGTATGAGATCTAAAAGGGACCCTGTCACCCCATCAATACATTGTACTAGCTATTTTTCTCTACAGTAAATCATTTCTGAATTATTTTGAATAGCTTTTGCTCCTACTGTATGAGAATGTGAGCATCAGTGTGCTAATGCGGGTCAGAGTGCACGATTAGGATGGGAGAGGGGTCTAACACGGCAGGACTTTATTTTGGCCACTACAGAGACAGACAAGCAGGTCATTCAGCAGAACAGTGATCCCAGCACATAAGGAAATGTCCAACATAATCTATAAAACCCAAAACATTCATTAATTGAAATAGTTCTGTAAAGAGGAATAGGCCCAAATAATCTGCAAGCAATATGTAAGCTTGGTCAGCCGTGGTCATTGCAGGTAAAATAAGTTCTATCCGCTAATAATCCTAATGGTTTGCTTATTTTTCCAGAACAGATATTGAATCTTTCAAACAATGTGATCAATAAATATAGACATTTGATTGTGAGCTTTAATTAATTACGTTGTGTGATATCTCTCAGAATATTGAAGATGTGCTCGCTCATCTCACACCTGACGCTCGCTCATCTCATACCTGACGCTCGCTCATCTCATACCTGACGCTCGCTCATCTCATACCTTGCCCTTCACATACCTTGCCCCTTGCTCCTCACATACCTTGCCCCTTGCCCCTCACATACCTTGCTCCTTGCTCCTCCCTTGCTCCTGCTCCTCACATACCTTGCCCCTTGCTCCTGCTCCTCACATACCTGGCGCTCGCTCATTATTACATACCTGGCACATCACTTACCCTGAGATTTTGGATTCATCTCTTCCCCTCCTCCTCCTCTTCTTCCTCCTCTTCCTCTTCTTTACCCTCTTCCTTTTTTGGGGTGGCTCTGGATGGGGCGAGGTTACTCTCAATGTCCAGGACCTGGAGTTTGTCTAGCCCATAAAATGCGCTCTCCATTACTGAGCCAACTGTGAGCTGATTAAACCTACGGGGGAGCATGAGTATGAAAAAATACATGAATTTGGTGTACCCGGGTAATAATAACAATTTGTTTAAATCCATCACGTTAACAATGGGTATTGTGTCAAAGATCTGTAGGTTAATTAACATTTAAAGAAAAAGCAAAATAGACTCCATTCTAATATCTGCTAGGAGAGGATCGAAAACATTTACATTTATGCTATTTCTCTCCTTGAATATACAAACTAGCAGATATTAGAATGGAGTCTATTTTGCTTCTTCTTTAAATGTTAATTAACTTATATTTTAACACTCTCTCATTATCTTTCTGATCCTATTAAATATTGAAATATAAAGATAGTGAGATTTAAAATTGTGGGAAACGTATTCAATTCTCTTATTCCAGTAAAGATCTGTCGGTGCAATAAGAGAGTATAGGTGGGTGTCAGGCCAGAGTGTCAGTGCTAGGTCAGAGATTGAATGAGTACTTGGTCAGCATATCATGACCGGGATGAGTATCGGTGAGTACTTGGTCAGCATATCATGACCGGGATGCGTATCAGTGAGGACTTGGTCAGCATATCATGACCGGGATGGGTATCGGTGAGTACTTGGTCAGCATATCATGACCGGGATGCGTATCGGTGAGTACTTGGTCAGCATATCATGACCGGCATGAGTATCGGTGAGTACTTGGTCAGCATATCATGACCGGGATGCGTATCAGTGAGTACTTGGTCAGCATATCATGACCGGGATGAGTATCGGTGAGTACTTGAGGATACTGAGTCCTCATATCATTGGTGCTCTGTGTCCTGTAGAGTCTGAAATATCGATCAGCTGGTGTCAGAGTTGAGTAAGTACAACCGTAAACAAAGCAAAGTATCTCTTACCTGAGGAAGATCCTCTTAATATTTGGGGTAGACTCAAAGGCGCTATCAGTAATACTGACAATCCTATTGTGCTGGAGGTACAAATACTCCAGCGTTTCAGGCAAGTCAGCGGGGACATAAGACAGCTGGTTGGATGACAAATCAAGCAGCTGGAAGACAAGGGACAGAATAGGTGTAAGAACAATAAATAGTCCTCAGACTAAATATACAGTACAAGGTCCGGGGTCGTCCTAATGATGGAATCAACATTATATGGCTGGCTCCTCACATTGAAAAAAAACATCTCCATACAGATCAGACAAGATCTCGGCTATATGGGGGTGTGAGACAGGGGTAATAGAAGATAAGGATCTTAAGGAATTTTTGTAACGAGAACAATACCAGTGGCATGATAGCATTGTCGTTGTTCTGTCGTGTCTGACTCTCCGCCACCCCATGTGTTGCGGCACACCAAGCACATCTATTGTTATGTCTCCAGTTGTGCATAAGGTTTTCTTGGCAAAGATACTGGAGTGGGTTGCCAGTTCCTTCCCTAGTGAACCACAATGTGTCTGACCTCTCTGATATCACCTGCCCATCTTCGGTGACCCTACATGGTGTAGCTCACGGCTTCCTTGAGGTACACAAGCCCCTTCACCAGGTAGCGATCCAGAATGGGATTACCTGGTTACATGTTACTTATTTCCTTTAGTTGTTACCACGCCTACTAAGCTTGAGCTTTCACAGGCGCTTTCTAAATCTGAATTAAAGAGATATTTTAGTATAACTGGTGGAGAAATTGGGTTGATGTGAGGAAGCTACTAAAGGCTATTAGAACTTTTCACCTTAATGAGGCAACAAATAAGATTAAGTCTTTTAAATATTGATTTCTATTTAGTATGCACATTAATATGAGTAGAGATATAAATCCTTCCTTATGGCCCATCAGAGGAAATCTCAGTAAGTTATAAGCTTTATTACCTGCCATCACGTGTTTTAATTGTATACCAGTGTCCGGAGTAGATCACAGAAGAGGGCGAGAGAAAAGGCTACACCTGGGCCCCTATTCAATTGGAGCCCGTAATGTAGCCCGTAAACTAATTTGCTATTCAATTGGCGTCTTTTAGCGACCCACAAAAGGTTTCCGGGTTACAGGCTGAAAAATGCCTATGGTTGTCACAATTTGAACTCTGACCCATCTACGGCTTTGATCTTTCAAGCCCGTAAATGTTACAATCGCAAATCACTATTCAATTGCTACAATTCCTCAAGCCCGCAATTGTCTTTCAAACCAGTAAATGTCAAATGTAGTAGAAAATCCTACGGGTACCAGATAGGACTTGCAAGGGGTTAAACACCTGTCCGTAGCACTGTAACTGCAAATAAAACATCACTACTGCACTGTAAATAACGGGGAAAACTATGACAGACATTATAAATAATTGCACAACAGTCTTAAGCCCGCAAATCTGCAATCAAAAATAATTTGTATTCATGTCTAATTATGGTGTTATATCAATCTCGGGAATCAATGAGTTAATACATACCAGGCCACCCACATGGACTAGAACAGTATCAGCATTCATTTTTATTTTATTGTACATTGCCAGATTGCGAGTCCGATCGCATGTCGGACTTCTAAATGCTAATTAATAGATGTGTAACCTCCATGTTTTACTGACGTCATAATGACGGTCTCATTTACTATTGGCTGTGTCTAAATGGGTAGTTACGGCCTTGCCTAATTGATCATGATCACGCTCTGAAATGCTACTGACGGGTGCATGGTTTAGGCTTTCGGCCAGGTAGCTGTGTTATCTTTGTGTACTTTGAAGAAATTAATTTGCAGGAGGTAATGGGGACGACCAACCAAGAGACTTCTGTCAATGTTTCTCTCCTTATTGGCATCAGTAGCTAGTAGAGCCCCCTGTGGGATTTCCTGGCCCACTTCTGGTTGGTGATCACTGTCCATAAGATTTAACATATAGTTGGTGCAGAGCCGGATTCTGTGGATTTGCAGAGTTAGAGTAACTATACCTTGCCTCATGTCTTGACCTCCCATCTTAGTGTTTCCTGTTATCTGCAAAGATAAGGTCCACTTACGCTAGCCCTACTGGTAGTCTCTCCCCTAGTGACTTTTTTTAGATTCACCCCTTTTTATATCCTTTTTTATGGTATCATGTACATTCCACTCTGTCACTCCACTTTAAATTACAGCCTTTCCAACTTCAGCTTGGAGGCACCAGCCCCAATTACTATAAGGGCTGCTCAATGGTTATTATTATCATATTCCTACATGTCTTATCATTTATCTTCCACTCCGTTTTTTGTCTTTACACTATATCGCAGCAAAAGCGCAATGAGCGCTTCCTGGACTCACTGCGCAAGTCCGGTTAGTGTCAATTGGTTGCCGTGGTTACGGCAACGTTTAAATAGAGGGCTAGACGGCCCTGCATATTTTACCTTGACAAAGACGTCTGATGACGTCGAAACGCGTCGGCTCCTGATGACGTGGCATGCCTTACAGCTAAGGACACGCCAGCGCCTCCTCAACTAACAGTATTGTACTTTAAACATCTAGAGTTTGAATGCTTACCCTCCCTGTCCGTTTCCATATGAGTGAATGTTGTGGTGTTTGATTTAGCACGTAATAGGCAGTGCACAAGAGCTATAGAGCAATAGTTAACTTGCTGGCTTATTATTATTCTCCTACAATCTTTTTCTCTCAACTTATGATCGTACTAAAATAGGGTATGGGCAAAATAGAGGAGGAACAGCCTGGAGTGGTTATCACCTGCATTTAATAAGTCCTATTGAGACAGCATATGCAAATACTCCTATGATTGATTGTGTCCTTACTAATATCTATACCCTAATTATTAATCATATCAATATGGATCAATGAGACCTTTGAAAATAACTATCCATTTAGGAGATATATATTGTGAGAATAAAGGTGGAATAGTGGTTGATGGGAGATACATCAGACCTGATTTGCTAGGCAGCAACCAGAGGATTTCTCAGTTAAATGCCCCAGGGAGAGATGTTACAGTTTGCAATATGCATAGCTGATGCTCTGCAAAACATGGTATGGGTCCCTGGGGCGGAGTATTTGGAGAGCAGGGGGGGCCAATGCTCCAACAGCACTAGTGCTGTATAAACAGACCACAGCTTGGATCTGGTTTTTAAGAGTTAGCTAATTGGCACTCACCTGTAGCTACTCAATTAGCAGACAGGCCTTTAAAAGAAGAGAGCAGCCTGCTCCAAGGGGCAGAGGAAAAGACAGCTAGGAGAGGCTGCGCTTGTTGCAAAGACATTGCTTTTGTTTGGGAAATTGGTAAGTGGGAAAGCCACCCAATTGCAGATAGCAAGTACTGTCTAGTAAGAGCTCAAGTAAGAGCAAGGGATTTGGTTTGTTTTGTTATTATTTAAAGTACCTGCTTTCAAACTGAATAAAGAGGAAAACTGAGCTGAAGGTGTCCTGGACTTTGTATACCCTAGAAGGCTGTGGTTACTGCAAGATCGGTGACAATCCTACCCGTAAAAGAAGTGGTTTGTCACATATGGTGGAGAATGCGGGCACCCACGTAAGCCTGAGGGTAGAAGTCATTTAAAGCTCAACATGGAGGATGTTATCAAGGCTCTGATCCAATCCTCCTCTGTGCAACAGGAGACTAACAGGAGAGCTGCAGAAAACAGTGCAGCCCTGCAGCAACTGGTGCTGGCCCAGGCAGAGAGTGCTAAAGTCCTGGCCAAAACACAAATGGAGGGCACTGAGTCCTTGGTGAAACAGCTTGTTGTGACACAAGCGGAGATGTTTAAAGTAGCCCGTGAGGAGCAGCAAAAAGTCACCCAGGGACTACAACAGGTAATCCAAGCGATCTCTGGAAAACTGAATGGAGACCCTGATGGAAGATACCAGGGGCCAAAGGTGATTCGGGCGAGCCACTATCTTCAGAAAATGACCGCATCAGATGATGTTGAGGCGTACCTTCTGGCATTTGAGCGCACTGCTGAGAGGGACGGATGGCCGGCTGGTGAGTGGGCAAGCATACTGGCACCGTTCCTAAGTGGAGAGCCGCAGAAGGCATATTATGACCTAGAACCAGCCGATGCAAGTAACTACAGCAAATTGAAAGCTGAAATCTTGGCACGACTGGGTGTAACCTCTGCAGTACGTGCCCAAAGGTTCCACTCATGGTCATATTCTTCAGACAAAGCCGCACGTTCCCAAATGTTTGACCTCATACACCTTGCACGGAAATGGTTACAACCTGAAATCCGCTCAGCTAGCCACATTGTGGAAACCTTAGTAATGGACCGGTTTTTGCGTGGTTTACCAGCTTCCCTGCGTCGCTGGGTCAGCCAAAGTGACCCCCATACAGCTGACCAACTGATTGCCTTGGTGGAAAGATATGCGGCTGCAGGAGAACTGCTATGTCCTACTTCACAGGCAAACCCTCGCAATCCTAAGCCCCAAGATTCTGCAAGACCGGGTAAGACTGTTCAAGGTTTAAGGGGGGCATCCAGGTCTAATAGGCCTGGGAACGGAACTAATTGGTGGTCAGACTGTACTGTCAAATGTTTCAAGTGCAAAGAGGATGGTCATATGGCCAAAGACTGTCCATTTAAGGATGAACCTATGGAATGCAATATGGGCAAAAATGAGGGAACACGTTCATTTTTGCTCAGTTGTTGTGGTATTGCTAACAATGACTATGATAATAACGCTCATAAATGCTGTGTAACTGTGAATGGAAAAATGTCTAAAGCATTACTTGATTCAGGTAGTATGGTTACGTTGGTAGCAGAGTCTATAATACCTTGTGTAAAACCTGATCATGGACAGAAAATAGGCATTATCTGTGTTCATGGTGATAAAAAGGAATACCCCACTGCGGAAGTAAATATTGGAACCCAGTATGGGAATTTAAAGTACCGAGTGGGTGTAGTACCTAGATTAGCCCATGAGGTAGTGATCGGTAGAGACTTTCCTCATTTTCTAAAATTATGGGCAGCTTTACAAAAGACAGATCAAAATTTATCAGAAATGAGTCAGTCTGTCGAGGATAATGTGTTCCCTTTTTCCGATATTGACTTGGGTTTTGACCACTGTGACGGAAAAATAAGGAAAAAGAAAAAATACTGCCCTAAACCAGTATTAATAGGAGATAACCCAGCTCAAACTAGTGAGGAGCCTACTAATAATGCAGACAAGGATAAGGACTTAATTGATATTGGAATTAGTCCAGGTAATTTTAAAAGCGCTCAGTGGGAAGATCCCACTTTAGTGACAGCTAGAAATGATATTAAAGTTGTAAACGGGGTTGTTAATCAGCCAGGAGGAGCACTGCCGTTCCCCTATTTTGAAGTACAAAATGACCTAATTTACCGTGTAGAAAAAAAGGATTCAGACATCATTAGGCAGCTGTTGGTTCCTCAGACTTACCAGAATATAGTGCTAAAGTTGGCTCACAGCCACATATTAGGGGGACACTTGGGAGTCGAAAAAACTAGAGAGAGAGTCCTTAGACGGTTTTACTGGCCTGGAGTGTTTGCTGCTATTACAAACTATTGCTCCTCATGTCCTGAGTGCCAGTACAGGGCTCCTTTCAAGACTTTTCGTAGTCCACTTGTACCCTTACCCATAATTGACGTGCCTTTTGAAAGGATCGCTATGGACTTAGTGGGGCCACTGGTAAAGTCCGCTAGGGGACACCAATATATATTAGTCATCTTGGACTATGCAACTCGCTATCCTGAGGCCATTCCCTTGCGTAATACCTCTGCAAAGCTAATAGCTAAGGAACTTATGTTGATGTTCAGTAGGGTGGGTATCCCTAAAGAAATACTGACAGACCAGGGGACCCCGTTCATGTCCAGAGTCACAAAAGAGTTGTGCAGGCTCTTGCAGGTTAAACATCTTAAGACCTCAGTATATCACCCACAGACTGATGGTTTAGTAGAGAGGTTCAACAAAACCCTTAAGAGTATGCTACGCAAGGTAATTGATGCAGATGGAAGAAATTGGGATTTTTTATTGCCATATCTACTGTTTTCCATTAGGGAAGTTCCACAGGCCTCCACGGGCTTCTCTCCTTTTGAATTATTATATGGAAGACATCCCAGGGGAATATTGGATATTGCTAAGGAGACCTGGGAACAGGAGACTACTCCTCACAGGAGTGTAATTGAGCATATAGCTCAAATGCAGGATAGAATGGCCACCATCATGCCTATTGTCAGGGAACACATGCTGGAAGTCCAGCAGGCTCAGAAAAACAGCTATAACCGTAATGCTAGAGTCAGAGTGTTCCAACCTGGAGACAGGGTATTGGTTCTGGTCCCTACTGTGGAGAATAAGTTCCTTGCGACTTGGCATGGACCCTATGAAATAATAGAGAAAGTGAGTGATGTCAATTATAAAGTCAGACAACCAGGAAGAAGAAAGCCTGAACAGTTGTATCATATAAATCTGTTAAAGCCATGGAAGGACAGGGAGGTCCTGGTTGCTTTAAAACCTTCAGAACCTCCTATAGTAGAGCCAGATGTGAACGTATCTAAGACTCTGTCTGTCCATCAAAAGCAAGAGGTCAGAGATTTCATCAGAAGAAATAGGGATGTTTTCTCGATAGTTCCAGGAAAGACTAAAGTGATTAAACATGACATAATAACCGAACCAGGGAAAAGAGTTAACCTCAAACCCTATAGAATTCCTGAGGCCCGGAGGGAGGTTATAAACTTAGAGGTTGAGAGCATGTTAAAACTTGGAGTCATTGAAGAATCCCAGAGTAACTGGAGTAGTCCTATTGTATTGGTGCCAAAACCTGATGGCACATGGAGGTTCTGCAATGACTACCGCAAGTTAAACGCCCTCTCAAAATTTGATGCTTACCCAATGCCAAGAGTTGATGAGTTAATAGAAAGACTGGGAAAAGCTTGTTATCTAACAACCTTGGATTTAACAAAGGGTTACTGGCAGGTCCCGCTCACTGAAAGAGCCAAAGAAAAGACAGCCTTTTCAACACCCAGTGGCCTGTTTCAGTACACTGTATTGCCATTTGGGTTACATGGGGCACCTGCCACACTCCAACGAATGATGGACAGAATTCTTAAACCTCATGTTCGTTATGCTGCAGCATACTTGGATGATGTCGTCATCCACAGTGCAGACTGGGAATCCCACCTCCCTAAAGTTCAAGCGGTACTTGATGCTATCCGCTCAGCAGGCTTAACTGCCAATCCTTCCAAGTGTACGATTGGTTTAGAGGAAGCTAAGTACTTAGGTTATTCTATTGGGAGGGGTTTGGTTAAACCACAGGAAGCCAAAGTAGAAGCCATACAAAAATGGCCACAGCCCCTTACAAAGAAACAAGTAAAGGCATTTTTGGGTTTAATTGGATATTATAGGCGGTTCATTCCAGATTTTGCTACCATTGCTGCACCCCTGACAGACCTTATTAAAGCAAAATCCCCAGTCATAGTTAAATGGTGCCCTGAGGCAGAAAAGGCTTTTAAGAGTCTGAAGGAAGCTATCTGTAGCCATCCTGTCTTAGTGACCCCAGATTTTTCCAGGGATTTTATAGTTCAGACAGATGCTTCTGATGTGGGCTTGGGGGCTGTTCTTTCACAGGAATACCAGGGTGAAGAACACCCTGTTTTCTTTTTGAGCAGAAAGTTAAACCCACATGAGAAGAACTACTCTATTGTTGAAAAAGAGTGTCTTGCTATTAAGTGGGCATTAGACTCTCTTAAATACTACCTACTAGGCAGAAGGTTTCGATTGATAACGGACCATGCTCCTCTGACGTGGATGTATCAGAACAGGGAAAGTAACTCCAGAGTAACCAGATGGTTTTTGAGTTTGCAATCTTTTGATTTCACTGTGGAACACAGGGCTGGTCTGCAACAAGGTAATGCTGATGGGCTTTCGAGGGTACACTCCCTGATTTCCATGGTCGCTCAAACCCTTGGGTATGAGCTGGGGGGGAGGATATGTGAGAATAAAGGTGGAATAGTGGTTGATGGGAGATACATCAGACCTGATTTGCTAGGCAGCAACCAGAGGATTTCTCAGTTAAATGCCCCAGGGAGAGATGTTACAGTTTGCAATATGCATAGCTGATGCTCTGCAAAACATGGTATGGGTCCCTGGGGCGGAGTATTTGGAGAGCAGGGGGGGCCAATGCTCCAACAGCACTAGTGCTGTATAAACAGACCACAGCTTGGATCTGGTTTTTAAGAGTTAGCTAATTGGCACTCACCTGTAGCTACTCAATTAGCAGACAGGCCTTTAAAAGAAGAGAGCAGCCTGCTCCAAGGGGCAGAGGAAAAGACAGCTAGGAGAGGCTGCGCTTGTTGCAAAGACATTGCTTTTGTTTGGGAAATTGGTAAGTGGGAAAGCCACCCAATTGCAGATAGCAAGTACTGTCTAGTAAGAGCTCAAGTAAGAGCAAGGGATTTGGTTTGTTTTGTTATTATTTAAAGTACCTGCTTTCAAACTGAATAAAGAGGAAAACTGAGCTGAAGGTGTCCTGGACTTTGTATACCCTAGAAGGCTGTGGTTACTGCAAGATCGGTGACAATCCTACCCGTAAAAGAAGTGGTTTGTCACAATATATATATTCATAGAAGACCAGATTATTTCAGGTTTTCTGTATCGTGAACCCTAGAAGTTAAGGGCCACTTTTATATTATACATTTAATAACACCACATCTATCAAGTGATATTATAGATCCATTATAATCATAAGGACAGGATTATTTGGATTGGATAAGCTATTCATCTTTCTCTCTGGAAATACTGTCAGTTGTGAACCTATATACCCCTCTATTAAGAGTTTAAAACAATATCAAGTGGTTATATGTTCACATACAAACTAGCCTATTTTATATACTTATTTCTCCAATCCAGGATTTTTTATTATATTGTTTTTAATAGATATCGCCGTTGTTACCCTTTACTAATAAAGACTTTAGTTTTAAATTTTCCCCTATTCGTATACAGATTGTTAATCAATGGGTAGTAAATACCTAGGGAACTTAGCATTCCTATCATACCTTGATCTGTAGTTACGGCCTTGCCTAATTGATCATGATCACGCTCTGAAATGCTACTGACGGGTGCATGGTTTAGGCTTTCGGCCAGGTAGCTGTGTTATCTTTGTGTACTTTGAAGAAATTAATTTGCAGGAGGTAATGGGGACGACCAACCAAGAGACTTCTGTCAATGTTTCTCTCCTTATTGGCATCAGTAGCTAGTAGAGCCCCCTGTGGGATTTCCTGGCCCACTTCTGGTTGGTGATCACTGTCCATAAGATTTAACATATAGTTGGTGCAGAGCCGGATTCTGTGGATTTGCAGAGTTAGAGTAACTATACCTTGCCTCATGTCTTGACCTCCCATCTTAGTGTTTCCTGTTATCTGCAAAGATAAGGTCCACTTACGCTAGCCCTACTGGTAGTCTCTCCCCTAGTGACTTTTTTTAGATTCACCCCTTTTTATATCCTTTTTTATGGTATCATGTACATTCCACTCTGTCACTCCACTTTAAATTACAGCCTTTCCAACTTCAGCTTGGAGGCACCAGCCCCAATTACTATAAGGGCTGCTCAATGGTTATTATTATCATATTCCTACATGTCTTATCATTTATCTTCCACTCCGTTTTTTGTCTTTACACTATATCGCAGCAAAAGCACAATGAGCGCTTCCTGGACTCACTGCGCAAGTCCGGTTAGTGTCAATTGGTTGCCGTGGTTACGGCAACGTTTAAATAGAGGGCTAGACGGCCCTGCATATTTTACCTTGACAAAGACGTCTGATGACGCCGAAACGCGTCGGCTCCTGATGACGTGGCATGCCTTACAGCTAAGGACACGCCAGCGCCTCCTCAACTAACAGTATTGTACTTTAAACATCTAGAG
This sequence comes from Discoglossus pictus, assembly GCA_027410445.1. Taxonomy (NCBI): domain Eukaryota; kingdom Metazoa; phylum Chordata; class Amphibia; order Anura; family Alytidae; genus Discoglossus; species Discoglossus pictus. The sequence goes on from CM050170.1 coordinate 203,288,163, forward strand.
TTTGAATGCTTACCCACCCTGTCCGTTTCCATATGAGTGAATGTTGTGGTGTTTGATTTAGCACGTAATAGGCAGTGCAAAAGAGCTATAGAGCAATAGTGTAACGGATCTACTGGCACCCCGACCGGGTACCTCCGTTGATAGACGCGTCCTAGTTTGCGTCGAGGCCTACAAGCACCGCACCGGACACCAAAACCACCACAGACTCCAAGGATAGTACATCAGGAACAAGCGTTCAGTAGTTACAGCTCAAGGGAGTATGCAGAAGCATAGCAATCCCCAGTATGATAGCGATCCCCTCAAATAACGAGACGAGGCTACGTTTTGAAGGGTCAAGAAGAACTATATTTTAATGACAGAGAATCTCCTTTTATGCAATGTTGCCCTCTGAAGGGCTACACCCACATAATTATCACAACAGCCAATTATCTACATGGTTCAACCCCCACGTCTCCTCCCCTCAGATAACAGGTAACACAATTAAAACAGACAATTTTAACCACATTCTGGATGTACCCCAAATACAGGGGGTACACCTTTAAGTCCCGCACCATTCAATAGCTCTCACCCAGGGGAACAACATATACAAAAATGGCATGAATCAGACCAGGGGTTCAAAAGTTAGTAAAAGTATGTTTTTACACATAACACACAGACATTGCACATATCCCCCACACAATACACATATAGGACAATAGGTGAGCCACCCCTCCCTGAGGCTCCTTGATATAATCAGACAATGATTAAATCAGCCCTCTTTGTTCTTATCTGAGAATGAAAACAGTTTATACAATCGACTTTTCTTATCTGAAACAGGATTATCTATTAGCCTAGTCGCTTTGATATTCTGAGCCAATATACTCTGTAGAACATAAAACAACATTTCTACAGTACAGCAATGTGATCATATTTTAACCAAGAATTAAATAATCATAAAACAGGGTAAAACAGTGATGAGTTCCGTTACAGCTGGGGTCTGAGCGCATAAAACTACCGAATAGCGCTCAGATCCTTTTCACACAGTTCAATTGCCATGGAGCTAAAGTCTTTCCCATAGTCTTTCATTATATGAATGGGCTCCATGGCATAGCTTTCTGTGGTATCATGGTTCACACAGGGCAAGTACCGAATGACCCCCCCTGTATGTAAAGGGCCAGAATGAGTGACATACACTCTGGTATGGCCGAATACTGTGTTTACAGGGCAACATGTACCAGGGCCATAGTCGCAGGGCAGGAGGCTGGCCAACAGTCCTCTCCAAGACAAAGTGGCGAAGGGCACTTCGTCACAAATAGTTAACTTGCTGGCTTATTATTATTCTCCTACAATCTTTTTCTCTCAACTTATGATCGTACTAAAATAGGGTATGGGCAAAATAGAGGAGGAACAGCCTGGAGTGGTTATCACCTGCATTTAATAAGTCCTATTGAGACAGCATATGCAAATACTCCTATGATTGATTGTGTCCTTACTAATATCTATACCCTAATTATTAATCATATCAATATGGATCAATGAGACCTTTGAAAATAACTATCCATTTAGGAGATATATATATATATATATTCATAGAAGACCAGATTATTTCAGGTTTTCTGTATAGTGAACCCTAGAAGTTAAGGGCCACTTTTATATTATACATTTAATAACACCACATCTATCAAGTGATATTATAGATCCATTATAATCATAAGGACAGGATTATTTGGATTGGATAAGCTATTCATCTTTCTCTCTGGAAATACTGTCAGTTGTGAACCTATATACCCCTCTATTAAGAGTTTAAAACAATATCAAGTGGTTATATGTTCACATACAAACTAGCCTATTTTATATACTTATTTCTCCAATCCAGGATTTTTTATTATATTGTTTTTAATAGATATCGCCGTTGTTACCCTTTACTAATAAAGACTTTAGTTTTAAATTTTCCCCTATTCGTATACAGATTGTTAATCAATGGGTAGTAAATACCTAGGGAACTTAGCATTCCTATCATACCTTGATCTGTAGTTACGGCCTTGCCTAATTGATCATGATCACGCTCTGAAATGCTACTGACGGGTGCATGGTTTAGGCTTTCGGCCAGGTAGCTGTGTTATCTTTGTGTACTTTGAAGAAATTAATTTGCAGGAGGTAATGGGGACGACCAACCAAGAGACTTCTGTCAATGTTTCTCTCCTTATTGGCATCAGTAGCTAGTAGAGCCCCCTGTGGGATTTCCTGGCCCACTTCTGGTTGGTGATCACTGTCCATAAGATTTAACATATAGTTGGTGCAGAGCCGGATTCTGTGGATTTGCAGAGTTAGAGTAACTATAACTTGCCTCATGTCTTGACCTCTCATCTTAGTGTTTCCTGTTATCTGCAAAGATAAGGTCCACTTACGCTAGCCCTACTGGTAGTCTCCCCCTTTTGGTAAAGGTATTGTGAGCACAGAATTCTTTTGAAATCGCATTTCTTATTGTTGGATTGGCATGGGAACAGCCTGGTAAAGTCACAGCTTTGGGTAAACAGTCAGTTAAGAGGCCCCAACATATGAGATCGCTGTCCTCTGACGTAGAAAGAGTCCGGCCTATACCAACCACCAAGTGGAATGGCTTTTGAATAGTTTTTTTTTTTTTTGAGGGACCTGTCTATGAAGTCTGTAGAAATGTAAATCCTGCCGTGGGAAGCCCATTTTATTTATTTACAGATATCCGTGATACTAACAGAATGAATGGAACTGATTTTAGGAGTGTGGAAGAAGATGTTATTCTATGTTATTCTATGCAGCCTTTGGTTATGTTGGAGAGGTATTTAGACAGCAAGAAGGACACAAACTGGCCAAATTATGGCAGCAATAATAAAATAAATCAAATTTTATGATTTTGTTGCATTCCAGTCGACATACTGGATAATGTGTATCTTTGTTACCGTGGCTTATTGCTGGATAATATGTATCTCTGTCACTGTGGCTTATTACTGGATAATGTGTATCTGTCACCGTGGCTTATTACTGGATAATGTGTATCTGTCACCGTGGCTTATTACTGGATAAGGTGTATCTCTGTCACCGGGGCTTATTACTGGATAATGTGTATCTCTGTCACCTGGGCTTATTACTGGATAATGTGTATCTGTCACCAGGGCTTATTACTGGATAATGTGTATCTGTCACCAGGTCTTATTACTGGATAATGTGTATCTCTGTCACCTGGGCTTATTACTGGATAATGTGTATCTGTCACCAGGGCTTATTACTGGATAATGTGTATCTGTCACCAGGGCTTATTACTGGATAATGTGTATCTGTCACCAGGTCTTATTACTGGATAATGTGTATCTGTCACCGGGGCTTATTACTGGATAATGTGTATCTCTGTCACCTGGGCTTATTACTGGATAATGTGTATCTGTCACCAGGGCTTATTACTGGATAATGTGTATCTGTCACCAGGGCTTATTACTGGATAATGTGTATCTGTCACCTTGGCTTATTACTGGATAATGTGTATCTCTGACACCTTGGCTTATTACTGGATAATGTGTATCTGTCACCAGGGCTTATTACTGGATAATGTGTATCTGTCACTGGGGCTTATTACTGGATAATGTGTATCTGTCACCGGGGCTTGTTACTGGATAATGAGGATCTCTGTCACCGGGGCTTATTACTGGATAATGTGTATCTCTGTCACCCTGGCTTGTTACTGGATAATGTGTATCTCTGTCACCGGGGCTTGTTACTGGATAATGTGTATCTCTGTCACTGTGGCTTATTACTGGATAATGTGTATCTCTGTCACCGGGGCTTGTTACTGGATAATGTGTATCTCTGTCACCGGGGCTTGTTACTGGATAATGTGTATCTCTGTCACCGGGGCTTATTACTGGATAATGTGTATCTCTGTCACCGGGGCTTGTTACTGGATAATGTGTATCTCTGTCACCGGGGCTTGTTACTGGATAATGTGTATCTCTGTCACTGTGGCTTATTACTGGATAATGTGTATCTCTGTCACCGGGGCTTGTTACTGGATAATGTGTATCTCTGTCACCGGGGCTTGTTACTGGATAATGTGTATCTCTGTCACCGGGGCTTCTTACTGGATAATGTGTATCTCTGTCACCCTGGCTTGTTACTGGATAATGTGTATCTCTGTCACCGGGGCTTATTACTGGATAATGTGTATCTCTGTCACCCTGGCTTATTACTGGATAATGTGCATCTCTGTCACCCTGGCTTATTACTGGATAATGTGTATCTCTGTCACTGTGGCTTATTACTGGATAATGTGTATCTCTGTCACCCTGGCTTATTACTGGATAATGTGTATCTCTGTCACTGTGGCTTATTACTGGATAATGTGTATCCCTGTCACCCTGGCTTATTACTGGATAATGTGTATCTCTGTCACCCTGGCTTATTACTGGATAATGTGTATCTCTGTCACTGTGGCTTATTACTGGATAATGTGTATCTCTGTCACCCTGGCTTATTACTGGATAATGTGTATCTCTGTCACTGTGGCTTATTACTGGATAATGTGTATATCTGTCACCCTGGCTTATTACTGGATAATGTGTATCTCTGTCACTGTGGCTTATTACTGGATAATGTGTATCCCTGTCACCGGGGCTTATTACTGGATAATGTGTATCTCTGTCACTGTGGCTTGTTACTGGATAATGTGTATCTCGGTCACTGTGGCTTATTACTGGATAATGTGTATCTCTGTCACTGTGGCTTGTTACTGGATAATGTGTATCTCGGTCACTGTGGCTTATTACTGGATAATGTGTATCTCTGTCACCGTGGCTTATTACTGGATAATGTGTATATCGGTCAAGGGGGCTTATTACTGGATAATGTGTATCCCTGTCACCAGGGCTTATTACTGGATAATGTGTATCCCTGTCACTGTGGCTTGTTACTGGATAATGTGTATCTCTGTCACTGTGGCTTGTTACTGGATAATGTGTATCTCTGTCACCGTGGCTTATTACTGGATAATGTGTATCCCTGTCACTGTGGCTTATTACTGGATAATGTGTATCTCTGTCACTGTGGCTTGTTACTGGATAATGTGTATCTATGTCACCGGGGCTTATTACTGGATAATGTGTATCTCTGTCACCGTGGCTTATTACTGGATAATGTGTATCCCTGTCACTGTGGCTTATTACTGGATAATGTGTATCTCTGTCACTGTGGCTTGTTACTGGATAATGTGTATCTATGTCACCGGGGCTTATTACTGGATAATGTGTATCTCTGTCACTGTGGCTTGTTACTGGGTAATGTGTATTTATGTCACTGTGGCTTATTACTGGGTAATATGTATCTCTGTCACCGTGGCTTATTACTGGATAATGTGTATCTCGGTCACTGTGGCTTATTACTGGATAATGTGTATCTCGGTCACCGGGGCTTATTACTGGATAATGTGTATCTCGGTCACTGTGGCTTATTACTGGATAATGTGTATCCCTGTCACCGGGGCTTGTTACTGGATAATGTGTATCCCTGTCACCGTGGCTTATTACTGGATAATGTGTATCCCTGTCACCGTGGCTTATTACTGGATAATGTGTATCCCTGTCACCGGGGCTTGTTACTGGATAATGTGTATCTCTGTCATTGTGGCTTATTACTGGATAATGTGTATCCCTGTCACCGGGGCTTGTTACTGGATAATGTGTATCTCTGTCACAGTGGCTTATTACTGGATAATGTGTATCTCTGTCACCGTGGCTTATTACTGGATAATGTGTATCTCTGTCATTGTGGCTTATTACTGGATAATGTGTATCTCTGTCACCGTGGCTTATTACTGGATAATGTGTATCTCTGTCACCGGGGCTTATTACTGGATAATGTGTATCTCTGTCACCGGGGCTTATTACTGGATAATGTGTATCCCTGTCACCGTGGCTTATTACTGGATAATGTGTATCTTTGTCACCGTGGCTTATTACTGGATAATGTGTATCTCTGTCACTGTGGCTTATTACTGGATAATGTGTATCTCTGTCACCGTGGCTTATTACTGGATAATGTGTATCTTTGTCACCGGGGCTTATTACTGGATAATGTGTATCTCTGTCACCGGGGCTTATTACTGGATAATGTGTATCTCTGTCACCGGGGCTTGTTACTGGATAATGTGTATCTCTGTCACAGTGGCTTATTACTGGATAATGTGTATCTCTGTCATTGTGGCTTATTACTGGATAATGTGTATCTCTGTCACCGTGGCTTATTACTGGATAATGTGTATCTCTGTCACCGTGGCTTATTACTGGATAATGTGTATCTTTGTCACCGGGGCTTATTACTGGATAATGTGTATCTCTGTCACCGGGGCTTGTCACTGGATAATGTGTATCTGTCACCGGGGCTTATTACTGGATAATGTGTATCTGTCACCGTGGCTTATTACTGGATAATGTGTATCTCTGTCACCGGGGCTTATTACTGGATAATGTGTATCTCTGTCACCGGGGCTTATTACTGGATAATGTGTATCTCTGTCACCGGGGCTTATTACTGGATAATGTGTATCTATGTCACCGGGGCTTATTACTGGATAATGTGTATCTGTCACCGTGGCTTATTACTGGATAATGTGTATCTCTGTCACTGTGGCTTATTACTGGATAATGTGTATCTTTGTCACCGGGGCTTATTACTGGATAATGTGTATCTCTGTCACTGTGGCTTATTACTGGATAATGTGTATCTTTGTCACCGGGGCTTGTCACTGGATAATGTGTATCTCTGTCACCGGGGCTTGTCACTGGATAATGTGTATCTGTCACCGTGGCTTATTACTGGATAATGTGTATCTCTGTCACCGGGGCTTATTACTGGATAATGTGTATCTTTGTCACCGGGGCTTATTACTGGATAATGTGTATCTCTGTCATTGTGGCTTATTACTGGATAATGTGTATCTCTGTCACCGTGGCTTGTCACTGGATAATGTGTATCTCGCTCACCGCATTGTTTAAGAAATATATGAAGAAGTATCCATTAATTGTTTTTCAATTATTTAATTGCTTGTGATTTTTGTTTGGATTTAAATTTAAAACTGATTGTTAAACATTCATTTAAATCAATTTACCATGATTTGGATCAGGGGTGTCCAAACTCGGTCCTGGAGGGCCACACACACGTCTGGATTTGATGATATCCCTGCTGTGCACAGGTGAGGCAATCACTTTTTCAGTCATCCTGATTGACTCACCTGTGCACAGAAAGGCTATATTTAAATCCAGTCCTGGGCGCGGCCCTCCAGGAGCGAGTTTGGATACCTCTGATTTAGATGTAGGCAAATATAGAATGACATGAGAGTAGAAGACTCACCTGGAGACTGCTGAGTTCTGCCCATGCACCTCTATAAATAGAGTTGATCTTCAGTTTATTGTTGCTTAGGTAAAGCTCCTTCAGCTTGGACATTCCAGCCAGGGTGTCTTCTGGGATGGAGCTGATATCATTCTCCTTCAGTTTTAGAATCTCCAGGTTCTTTGGGAGACCATATGGTAGGGATTTGAGTTTGTTCCCTGAGAGTTCCAGGGTCTTAAGAAGCCGCAATTTGCGAAAGGCATCTCTGTGGACTGTGGTGCTCATGATCTTATTATAACTCAAGTTCAGGTCTTCTAAGAAATATGTCGTAGCAAAGTCATTCTTGTTTATGCTTGAAATCTGATTATGGAGAAGCATGAGTGTCTTCACCCTGCGAGGGAGGCCAGCAGGTACTTTCTCAAGCAGATTATTGTACATGTGCACTGTGTGTAGCTTCTTCAGGCCCAAGAAAGCAGCTGGATGGATACCTCGGGCCCTCAGCTTGTTGTTATGGAGCAGAAGGTACTCCAGGTTTTTAATCTGGGTCAGCACATCCTGAGAAATGGAGCGGATGGCATTTTTTTCCAAATGGAATATGACAATGTTACGAGGAAGCCCACTTGGAATTTCTGTGAGGTTATTGCTTGACAGATCAAGGTATTCCAGTCTGGTCATTCTCCTGGAACAAAGAAAGTGGAGCAATTTAGTATCTCTGGCACAATATGAAACCTGTAAGTAATGACATCTTCTTTGACAATTCACTATGTACCCTGTATCTGTTGTATTATTATCTGCATTAATAAATGTTTGTTGATAACAACCAAAGTGTATATTTATGTGTGTTCAGGTTCACCTGGTAGCTAAAGAATTACGGTCCAGATGCCACGTGAGTGCAGACAGGTAAGGGGGGGGGGTGCATTATGGGATATCTTCCTTAGCAAGGTATGCAGTGGGTGGCATCTTACCCAAACGTCTCGTTGTCCATCCCCTCATTGGTAAGAAGGTTGTTCTGCAGGTAAAGCTCACGTAAATCAGACAGATTGCTGAATGCCCCGGGTGGAATCTTCTCAAGCTTGTTATTCTGAATTAAATAATGAAAAAAGATAACATAAAGAAGCCATTGTGCAGTTCCAGCCACACTGCTTTGTGACTCGTAGTCCCTACTACAACAAGCTAGAAAGATCAAATTATAAAAAAGGTCCCAGTAGCATTGCTTTGCTGGCCCATATGCCAGGGAAAGGGTTAAATGCATTTATAGCTATTTGTCCAGAGATCAGTAGATAAAAAGACAATGATTAGATTGATTTTTTTTTTTGGAGCCACTAAATAATAAATTAAATGACAGCTATAGAATTGTTAACGTTCGATGTATTAGAATTTGTGTGGAGTGAACAATCCTTTAACTACTGTTTTATCCAGGGCATTTGGGCAGAGAGCTACCTGACTAGAAGTCTTAGGCCCCTATTTAATTATCCAAATCGCAATTACAGAAGCCCGTAATGAAGCCCATAAAAGTTACAGATATTTAATTGGCTACTTTTTTCTACTCCAATCCATTTGCGAATTACAGGCTTAAAATCACTGTGGTTTTCAAACGTAACTCCATCCTATCTCCTCCTTTGATGTTACCAGTGCTAAAGATGCAAAATCCATATTTAATTACAACAATTCAACAAGTCCGCAATTACCATCAAACCTGTAAATGGAAAATGTATCAAAAAATCCTACGAGTACTAGATAGAACTTGCAAGTGGGTTAAGCACTTGTTCGTGCACTGCTGAGAAAGCAATGAAAGACATTATAATTAATCGCACAACAGTCTCAAGCTCACAAATCTGCAATATTTTGTTATTTTTTTTAACGTATTATTTCCATGTTATATCAATCCCAGTAATCAAGGAGTTAATACATATCGGGCCACCCACATGGACTAGAACATTAGATTTTTTATTGTTGTCTACATTGCTGGATTGTGAGTCTGATCTCATATCGGACTTCTAAGCACTAATTGATTGTAGTCTAAACTCCATGTTTACTGAGGTCATGATGATAGTCTCATTTACTATTGGCTCTGTCTAAATTGTAACGTACAGGCTTGATTAATTGATCATGCCCTGAAATGCTACGTACGGGTTCATGGTTTGAGTGTTGGGGCTGTGACCCTGTACTTGTGGGCTTGAACCAATTAAATACATCTGTAACTGTAGCAAATTTCTAATCCGCAGACATACAGTCTGTGAAGGTAATTACGGGCTTCAAATTAAATGGGGGGCCTAGGTAAGCAAATTCAGTTGGGTACAGTACTTATGACCATTCATCTGCAGAGGTGGCAATACTGATGAAATAACCGTTTGTCGTATTTTCTAAATAACGAGGGCAAAATAAGGGGCACAGGCGTAGGCAAGTACTCTTATTGAACAATTTAATCTTTTTGTTAACATTGCAGCTGGATTAATTTTACTCCACTTGAAGCATTTGTGCTGAAATATCTGCAGCTTTGGTACCTTCAGATGAAGTTTGTAGAGCGCGGGAGGCAGTTTCTTTGGAACATACTTCAAGAAGTTGCTAGATAGTATAAGGATCTCCACATTGTCAGAGCAGTTGAACATATTATCTGGCATCCCGGCATCGGTCAGCTTGTTGTTGTGTAGATACACAGACCTGTCGAGAACACACATTCTATCAAAGGTCTTCTCACCAACCTCACTTGTCATAATGTTGTCCTGTTTATTGATTAACCTAGGACATCTGCAAACTCAATCCCAGGAGGGTCACTACTTGATTGACACATTTATTTATCTGAATACCCAAATAGGCCAAGATTTCTGAGCTGTTGTGGTGCTTAGAAGACTTGCCTGATAAACATCTATTATGATTGTTACATTATAAAGACGCAGCAGTGTTAGTAGTAATGTTTAGTGGACACCCATGAATCATACAACAAATGTACACACAGTAAACCCAAATTCATTGAGGGCCTTTTATGTGATTGCTATATATATGTATATATACACAGAGTTGAGTCACATTATTATATCCCAAGAAACTGCCATATGCAGCATGGACAGCAGCTAGACGGTGTGGTAGTGAGTCAATAAGAGATGCTGGAAGGTTGCCAAGGGTATCTGAAGCCATGCAGACTGCGGTGCACTCGACAGCTGTTGAGGAGTGCGAGGTGGAGGGTCCATGCGGCGACCAAGGAGGTCCCACAGGTGCTCAATGTGCAAATTTGGAGGCCAGGGAAGTACTTGGAAGTCTTCATTGTGCTCCTCTAATCGCTCCCGGCTAATTCTGTCCGTATGACATGTTGCATTGTCCTACTGGAAGGTCCCATCTGCTCCAGGGAAGACAGTCAACATCTATAGGTGTACTTGATCTGCAAGGATGGATAGATAACCCAATTGGTTGAGAGTGCCTTCCAGAGGTATGAGTGGACCCATAAAATGCCAAGAAAACATTCACCAGACCATAACGCTGCTGCCCCAAGCTTGGGTTCTTCCAACATTGGTTGCAGAGTGTTTGTTCTCGAAAGGTTTTATGCCTGACATGCCAATGTTCGTCCAGTTGATGGAGCAGAAAACGTGACTTGTCAGAGAAGGCAACCCTTTGCCAATCAGAAGAGGTCCAGTCTTGGTTGTACAAATTGAAACGTGTCTGACAATGACCCCTCATCACATGGGTGCAGTGATCAGCCGCTTGCTTCGGAAGCCCCATACGCAACAGGGTAGGCTATACTGTCATTTTGGACTCATGTCTGGTAGCCCCTTGGTTTGTTTGGATGGTCAGTTGCTCAGCTGTAGCGCATCGGTTGGCCCTCAGACACCTTCACAGGCGACGTTCGCCATTGACATCAGGTGTTGCTCTGCAGTTTCAATGTTGTTTATTTGCAATGGTGCCGTTTGTCCAGTCACGGTATACTTTATCCAAAGTGGCCCACAAACAGGTCACAAACTTGCAAAGCGAGGTCAAGCTGTCGACCGCGAACCTGCGTGTTGAGCGCCGGAGGCGCCGGCTTCTCATCACCCACTGCCTCTATCTCATCTCCCCCTCTGCCGCCGTTACGGGCCGCAACCATGAGGCCCACGGGACTTCGGCCTCTCTCACCCCCCTCTGGTTCCAAACCCTGCCAGTAGCTTGCGGCCTATACTCACTGTCTTCTCCTCCTCCATTGCCTCTCGTCCTTCGACCGGAACTACTTTCTGGGTCAAGCCGCGCATCGCAGGCGGGATGTGCATGTGCAATGCGTGGCTTGATCCAGAAAGTAATTCCGGCCGATGGACGGGAGCCGAAGTGGAGGATAAGACAGTGAGTGCAGAGACACGGCGGGAAGGGAGAGGAGGGGGAACGGAGACACGGCGGGAAGGGAGAGGAGGGGGAACGGAGACACGGCGGGAAGGGAGGGGAGCAGGAACGGAGACACAAGGTGGCAAACAGCATTGCCAGCCTTAAAATTGTATTCCCGTCATTTTTGATGGTCAATTTCCTATAGTGTGTGTGTGAGTACACCTCACATTTGTGTAAATATTTTATTATATCTTTTCATGTGACAACACTGAAGACATGACCCTCTGTTACAATGTGAAGTAGTAAGTGTGCGGCCTGTGTGTGTCAGTGTGTAGAAGGTTTTTTGGATTTCACAATGAATATAATATACCTGACTATTATCAGTTTATTGTTTTATTAAGCTTTATTTTATTAAGAAGTGCTTAAAAGCTCTGTTTTACCTAAAATCTTACAAATAGTTCATAACTGGCATCACACATCTGCAGCTCATAATGACCATAAACATATATGGTCAGGGGTCGCACTGTAACCTCATAGTAACCAATCAGCAGCAACAATTTGAAACATGCTACTTAAGAGAGGTCACTGATAGGCTAATTAGAAACACTGCACTTCACATTCTGTGTATTCATGAGCTGCATGAGCTATAGAGGGCAGACCCAAACAAGTACACATTGAATGTTTACAGACAGAAAAAAAATAGGGGTTTTAAGAATTTCTTAATAAAATAAAAGTAAATAGATACCTAGATATATTATATTCGCAGTGAACCTTCCATGTGCCTCTAATGTGCCAATGGTTTAGTCTCACCACAGCCTAACAAATCTCCTAAATATCTTTAGAGCACCCGCAGTCATACCGAGGGAGCCCACATAAAAACCTCAGAACAATTACGGGCTTCTTTACCTGGTCAGAGATCGACGCCCTATTTATTGTCTGACCTAAGCTGGAAAATTTGAGGCTTTAAATTTAACCAAGGAGCGAAAAAGAGATGATCTTGGTGGCTTGAACTTACCGCAGATTTGGTTTATGCCCAAATGTCATCCCGTAGATTTTAGTGATGTAATTGGCTGCAAAATCTGCGCTGATCAGCGAGTTTGGGAGGAATCGCGGAGCCAGAGTCAGCTAAAAAAGCACAAAACCAATCAAAATACATTCAGCACATACAGTGACCATAGAGGATTCACTCCTAGAAAGGGTTAAATTAAATGTATGAGGAAACCAGCAAAATATACAACTGAGACATGCTGGGGCCAAGATACTTGTATGATTATCCTATAGGGACGAGTGATGTGGCCATAAGGGGACGATTTACATAAACAGGAAGACAGAAATTACAATTATTACCACAAACAAGACTAGACATTTCTTATACAAGTGAGAGGCCACATACAGGGATGTCTCTCTGCCTTTAGAGCTGTAACTTTATATATACAAGGGTTGAATGTGTATACAGTATGTACACCCCTCACATGTAAATATGTTATTATACCTTTTGTGACAACACTGAAGACATGACGCTCTGCTTCAATGTGAAGCAGTAAGTGTACGGCCTGTATAACAGTGTAAATGTGCTGTCCCCTCAAAATAACGCAACACACCGCCATTAATGTCTATACCGTTGGCAACAAAAGTGAGTACACCCCTAAGTGGAAATGTCCAAATTGGTTCCAATTAGCTATTCTCCCTCCCTGGTGTCATGTGACTCGTTAGTGTTACAAGGTCTCAGGTGTGAATGGGGATTAGGTGTGTTAAATTTGGTGTTATTGCTCTCACTCTCTCATACTGGTCACTGGAAGTTCAACATGGCACCTCATGGCAAAGAACTCTCAGAGGATCTGAAAAAACCCAAAGCAGTTGAGTGCACAAGCTCAGTGTCCTATCCAGAGGTTGTCTTTGGGAAATAGACATATGAGTGCTGCCAGCATTGCTGCAGAGGTCTAAGGGGTGGGGGGTCAGCGTGTCAGTGCTCAGACCATACGCCACACACTGCATCAAATTGGTCTGCGTGGCTGTCGTCCCAGAAGGAAGCCTCTTCTTAAGACGATGCACAAGAAAGCCTTCAAACAGTTTACTGAAGACAAGCAGACTAAGGACATGGATTACTGGAACCTTGTCCTGTGGTCCGATGAGACCAAGATTTGGTTCAGATTGTGTCAAGCATCTGTGACGGCAACCAGGTGAAGAGTAGAAAGTCAAGCATGGTGGTGGGAGTGTCATGTTCTGTGACATACTGAAGCAGAGCAGGGTTACCCTCCCTTCGGAGCCTTGGCAGCAGGGCAGTATTCCAACATAACGACCCCAAACACACCTCCAAGACGACCACTGCCTGGCTAAAGAAGCTAAAGGTAAAGGTGATGGACTGGTCATGCACGTCTCCAGACCAAAACCCTATTGAGCATCTGTGGGGCATCCTCAAACTGAAGGTGGGGGAGTGCAAGGTCTAACATCCACCAGCTCTGTGATGTCATCATTGAGGAGTGGAAGAGGACTCTAGTGCCACCTGTGAAGCTCTGGTGATCTCCATGCCCATGAGGGTTAAGGCAGTGCTGGGAAAAATTGGGGGCCACACAAAATATTGACACTTTGGGCCCAATTTGGACATTTCCACTTAGGGGTGTACTCACTTTTGTTGAACAGCACATTTACCCCGTTATACAGGCCGTACACTTACTACTTCACATTGTAGCAGTGCGTCATGTCTTCAGTGTTGTCACATGACAAGATATAACATATTTACATGCAAGGGGTGTACATAGTTTTGTGAGATACTATATATATATATATATATATATATATATAGTACAGTGGCACTGTATACACTTAGCTTCTGCACTTTCTGGCACTGCAAAGGTTAATATACGGTCGGGCTGCATATTCACTCATCTCTAACACTCTCTTACAAGCTGTAAAGTAAGTGACAAATCCATGACACTAATCTGGCTCCAGCTGTTTGACTCTGGAGTTATTTTCCAGCCAAAAGTAACACAGCTTGGAACTGGGCTAGGCCAAGGGAGCTGTGTGCGGCTCTTTGGCTTCTATTCCTGAAGTAATATCGAGCAGATCGGGCCAGCTCTCCTCGTGATACCTCCTGGAACAGACCCCAGGACTCCCTGGGCCAGTGTTACAAGTAAATCTTTACAGACTCTTGTAAGCTCTCACTGCAACATGTGAGCCTAAGAACATACGTGTTTGAGAATAGGAACAAGAGAAACTAAAACACAAGAAGATGGGAACAAGGGCACCGGGGCAAGGAATACTGGAGAACAGGAGAAACTAGGAAAAAGAGACTGGAAACAGAATGGATGTGACCAATACCAAGGACTATATAGAAGAATAAAAGGGGAGATGAACAAATACACTCATTAGTGCTTGAGAGAATAGGTCCAAGAGAGACTTTTTTTATTTTTTTATTCTATTAAGTAAGAGGAAAGACAAACAAATTGTATCTAATTTCTAATAGGGTTTGATTTACATCTATATAGAGGATTGTGTGTATCGACAGATATTACATTTCTGTTTTTTATTTTTTTTTGTAAATCCCTAATGGAATATTAAATATTATTTACGGATATGATGGGGATCAATGGTTTGATAGTCACCTTCGGCCCTTTTTATCAACTGGTAAAAGAGGCACTGGTATACATTATTTTATTTTTAGATTTTTTCTGGAATTAAATATTTAGCTGGTCCTTTAAGTTTTATATAACTTCGTCATCTTGGAACATTGATAGGTTGAATGTTTGTATTATATGTGTATGTATGTATGTATTTTGTACTTTTTGTATTTGGAAAAAAATAAATAAATTAAAAAGAAAAAAAAGGAACAGGATGAGGCTGGAAACAGCCAGAAGGATAGAAGAAGAAGGTATGGAGGCATGCTAGGCTAGAAGTCGTAGTGTTTGAGAACAGGGAAAATGGGGACAATAAAGCAGAAGAACAAGAGACTGGAAACAGACAATGGGAACAAGATACGGGATGGGAGACCATGGAAATATGGGCCAAAATCCGACTCTCAAAAGGAAATAAATTAAACCATAAAGCGTAGAAAGCATAGGGACAATTGATAGATTAGAAACTTACATTTGGTTGCAGATAGAAATCAAAAGACCTACAGATCTAGACGTAGAGCAAAATACAATGAGAAAATGGACAATTGTATCAGGAGAGTCTAGAACACGACAGATTGGAAACAAAATAGAACCAAAACAAGAGAGATTGGGGATAGAACGTGTACAAGGCAAAAGAGCTTGGGATTTAGAGGATATGGAAACAAGAGGATGGGCATTAGATGGAATGGGAATTAAAGATAATGGATATAGAAGAAGATGGGAACCAAAGAGGATATTAACAAGGTAGCATTGGAACAGGAAGAACAAGACCGAGTCGGTGGGAAAATAGAGGCTGAACTTGAGAGTCTGCCAATGTGAAATACTCGGAGACTGAAAAAAGATTCAGAGAACAGAAGATGATGAAAAAGGGAGGCCGAAACAATAGATTTGATTTTAGGAACTGGATGGCATTGGAAAAGAAGAAAATACGGTCTGGAGATTATAAGAACAAAAGAGAGGAAAAAAAGAGAGAATTTGAACAAGGGACGTTGCATTTAACACATTGCTCGCACTCCAAAGATTAGTACATTGAAAAAATGGGAATGTCAAGCTAAATATTCCACAGCCTTTTGGTGGGTGTAAATGGGGGTCAATAACAAGTGCCTATGCTCATCTTCTTGTCTGTCGATCACTTGGTATATCTCTCACTTTTTCTGTCTCTGAAGGGTTTTCTCAGTTGAATTGAAAACCATAAATTTCCCAAATATTTGCCATATTATCAGGATCAGGTTTCGATCCATCCCTGTTCTGCGGAGACCCATCACTCGAAACTACAAAGGTGAGGGGTGTGGATGTGAGCATCAGTAGTAAGAGGGGAGCGTCCATTCTGTGTTTGATCATTCAAAGACCAAATATTTATGTTACATCTGATATTCCTGAATAGTTAAGCGAGGATTAAAACACTTGGTCCAACAAAGCATCCCTTTGCCACCTTACTTAATCTGTCGGTCCATAGCAATCCTTGACATATTCCAGGCCACCCAGCGCTACAGAACATGTTGGCGCGTTACAAATAGACAATAATAATAATAATCCAAGTGTATCATCGGCCATCTCTAAAGCAGTAACCTCATCTCCAGGTTGAAATCTCTGCCGGTTCTCATGGAAAGTGGCACAGATTTTAGGTTCGTTATAAAACACCAGCCCATCCCTGTCCTCAGAATCCAGATTTGGTACAAAGTGTAACGCCGGGTTTATCCGTTACTGCGCCATTTGATGACCTGCATTAATCTGGTGCTAATGTCATGTCTCTTAGATTGTGTCAAACACACAAACCAACCCAAAGTTACAGAATATTGCCTAGCAGAACTGGTCTCTAAAAGTAGAACAATGCTTCTAGAAAAGAAATAAACACCATTGTGACCGCGCCAGTGTTTCTTTGCGGCGGGTGTCCAGTGATTTATTTGCTTTCTGCTTTGTCATCTTTCATAAATTGCACATCTTTGTAATTCTATTGTAATGCGCACATCATCGTGGCAGCCCTTTCTATAGAAATACATGGTGATCCTGTGTGTTTATGCATCAAATCAGGTTAGGTAAAAAAATGTCTTATAAAGTAAAAATGAATGTTATAATTAAGTCTATACAACATTTTTACCATTACAAAGTTCCTCAAAAGAGCATACTATAAGTGACAGCACAGGGTTTTGTAATAATTAGCTGGGAGCAAATAGATGTCAGGAAAGGTGCTTTTATGAGTATTTCTGCCCTGTCTATGTCTTATTTACAGGGATCCTCCTCATCCCTGGATAACATTCCATGAGACGGCTGTGGTGCACCCGGACATGCTGGGGTATACTGGAGTATTACCTGAGTATTCTTGTATATGCCTGTTATATATACCTTTATACTTTACTATGTAATGGTAAATATCACTATACATGTGTGAATTCCAGTATAAGCTTGTGTACATGGCAAACTTACAGGGTATGGGTGAGGAATAAAAGGGTGAGGCACAATATATTAAGGTGGCAGGTGATAAGCTTCTTTGAATAGATACATTTTAGTGAGGTTTTGAGACAGGAAGATAGTCTAGTGGAGCGAGACAAGGAGTTCCAAAGAGCGAATAGGGCGGTTGCGAGAGTATTTGAAGCAAGAGCAGAGTTGTAAGGGAGTGCATTATTGTTGAGGGCTTTATATGTTAGGGTCAAGATTTGAAATTTTGTTCTGGAGGCTCTGGGACGCCGGTGTAGCGACTGACAGAGAGAGGATCCGCAGACACTGAGTGATGAGTATGGTAGATTATTCTAGTGGAGTTGTCATTATGCACTGGAGTGTAGATAGACAAGTTATGGGAGGCCAGCAAGGAGAGAGTTGCAGAAGTCTATGTGAGATATGATGACAGAGTGAATTTTGGCTGTGAAAAAGTGATGTATTTTGGAGATGTTTTTTAGGTAAAATGGCAAGATTTTGTTAGTGAGTGTATGTGAGGATTGAAAGAGAGTTCAGGGTCCAGTAGATCCCCAAAACAGGCCTGGGAGGTGGGAGTGATGACTGCACTGTCAACAGTGAGAGATATGTGAGGAGTGAAAACTGTAGTAGAGGGTGAGAAGATTAGGAGCTCCGTCTGTCATATTGAGTTTGAGTTGACGGCCAGACATCCAGGAGGCAGCTGGGGACTTAAGCTAGAAGAGGGGGGATAGATCTGGTGCAGAGAGGTCGATTTTTGAGTGTCATCTGCATACTGAAAACCAAAATAATTTATTAGGATACAAGAGAGGATGTATAGATGGAGAAAAGAGGGAACCTAGGACTGAACTTTGGGGTACTCCAACAGACAGAGGGTGAGGAGAAGAAGAGGAGCTAGAGAAGAAGACAATAAATGTTAAATTTTCTAGATATGATGTGAACCATGAGAGAGCAGAGCATTGAATGCCAAGAGAAGGAAGAGTTTGGATGAGAAGAGCGTGGTCAATTGTGTCGAAGGCAGCTGAGAGATCCAGGAAAATTAGAATAGAGAAGTGACCCTTAGACTTACCAAGTCATTGGTGACTTTAGTGAGGGCTATTTCTGTGGAGAATTTTGGGTCCGGAAGCCAAATAAAGAAAATAAATTGGGAAAGGCGATTTGTAGATGATTCTTTCAGGCAAAAAACAACGCCGATACTCAAATAGAATATATGACAAATACTGTAGCGCTGAAACTCCACCTTAGTGGTAGACGGAATGTCAATCCTATATACAATGACCAAACCGGATAAACTAGTGGCAATACTAATATAAACCAATAGTGAAATCAATGGAATAGTGCACCCACTACTACGTGATGGTCTTTATGTATTTATAGACAATAGCACCATGTACATACAGTCTCTATGCTCACTGCTACAGGACGGTCCCAGTGATGAAGGCAGCTATGCAACCAGAAGTATAAATCCAGGTGAAATCCCCCTCTCCAAAACCAATTGTTTGGTCTCACTACCTAAAGAGACCAGGGACTTATTTTGCTGCTTGAAGGTGTTTACAGCACTTTTTTTTATCCCCACTACTCCCCAGTTCAGCATAATTAAACCATTAAATTGTTAGTTTTGGAGAGGGGGATTTCACCTGGATTTATACTTCTGGTTGCATAGCTGCCTTCATCACTGGGACCGTCCTGTACACTTGTATTGTATACTCTTGAATCCGGGGTGTCCATTACGGGATGTTCCTATTATCAGGGTGTACTACAACAGAGGAAGGAACTCAGAGGATAGTGTACCGTACACCCATGGTTGTGACCTATACCTCATAGTATTCTGAGCTTTAGAAATGTGAGTGCAATATCTTTTATATATGTATTTTATATATATCTTTTTGAAAACCTTTTTATACAGTATTTCAGTATTGGGTTCCTTCTTTCTTTGTTTTCCATACTTTACTATCATCGATACATTCAAGAAGTTTAGAAACCAGGGTAAGTAGAAAGATTGGGCGGAAATTAGATGGAGAATCTGGATCAGGTGAGGGTTTCTTACAGAGGCACTTAACTCAGTAAAATGTGGAGCACACCAATGTAAAGATCTAACCGCTTGTTTAAAAACTTTTTTTAATTTTTGCATTCCGTTCTATTTTCACTCGATCCCTCTGATGCAAGGAGAGGGTTTTAGCAATGTATTTTACTTTGATCCCACCTAGATCCCACATAGGGTGTTCTACAATATATTTAGGTTTTGGGACCTGCTCTACTTAGGGAGGGGGGGGGGGGGTGTTAGTGTCTTCTGGGGAGTTTATACAGTTTGGGGTCAAGGAACAATCAAGATGGCTGACCACCACAATATGGAGAGTGGATTATTCTTTCTTCTCACAACTAACATTGCATCAATAACAGCCCAAACATTTTAACCAGGAAACCATAACCATAACTATAGGTACACAATGTCCAGCTGACCATCCAGTTGTGGCAGAGATGAAAATACATGAAAAAGAAAATGTGCTTTAATAAACAACTAATAAAAGTTATGTTTTATATGTATATTTAAGCGTTGCCAGTGCAGAACACGTTAAACGTTATATTCTATTTTCCACTGGACTGTCCCTAATGATCATACACAGAATCTGCACCGACAACAAGATGCCGTTTTGTTCTTTTGATTAACCCTTCGAATCTATGTGCAACCATTTTTCTTTTTCTAATTACCTTATTGTTTGCAAGGTACAGATAGCTCAGGTTTTCCAGGTGCTCAAACAGGTCATCCGGGAGCCCTGAAAGAGAGTATGAGAGAGTATGTTCATGAGATGGAGAAAAGTATTGTTAGGTGAGCCATAAGATAATAATACTCATGTCCTTATGTAAAGGTAAATATCCGAAACAGACTTATATATGCAGTCCGCACAGAGTAAAATACCCATAGTGTAGAAGGACTACCTCGGAATTGGCAGCCAACTTTCAAATTTTACTTGTAAATCTTCCACCTTCCAACTTCAAATCATGACCTCTTGTTCATGCATTCCTCTTCATTAAAGGTACATCACTCATCAACTATATTGAATCCATTGATATATTTAACTGTTTCTATAAACATTTCACTTTTAAGAGGATCCAGTCCTATGCCAATGTGTATCACCTCTGAGAGAAGCCTTCAAAGCCACCAAGGGATGCACATTTTCCCTATTACCAGTTATGCACCATCTTCACATACTTAGTTACACTGACACATAATCTGTTGCGTCTTTAAAGTAGATTTGAGTGAATGGGAGAGAGATGGAGTTGGAGGGTGATACAGAGAGAGATCCATATAAATAGTTCCACAGAGGTCACAGCCGTGGGTGCCCTGGCACTGATATGTAGTTACCGTGCCCACCTCGTGATGTCAGTCGGTTGTTCTGCAGGTTCAGCGTCTCCAGTCTGTACAATCTGGTCAGATCCTCAGGAGGAATGTCCTCAATTTGGTTATTCTGTATCATGGACAAGAAGGGGAAGGGAACTAAGTAAGAACAGGTGGAGGAGCATGGACAGAGACAGAAGACCAGGGGCCGGTTCCAGGATTCAAGAGCACGGACATGAGGGCTTGGACACAGATGCATGGATACAGGATCCCCTGAGGACATTATATTTCATATCCTTAAATGGATATTGGCAGAGGGTTTAATGTTATTTGATTTGTGAACTGATGATCTAGACAAAGGGCCACAGACTGAGGAGCCCAGACACAGGACCAGAGACTGAGGAGCCCAGACACGGGACCAGAGACTGAGGAGCCCAGACACGGGACCAGAGACAGAGGAGCCCGGACACGGGACCAGAGACAGAGGAGCCCGGACACGGGACCAGAGACAGAGGAGACCGGACACGGGACCAGAGACCGAGGAGCCCGGACACGGGACCAGAGACTGAGGAGCCCCAGACACGGGACCAGAGACTGAGGAGCCCAGACACAGGACCAGAGACTGAGGAGCCCAGACACAGGACCATAGACTGAAGAGCCCAGACACAGGACCATAGACTGAGGAGCCCAGACACGGGACCAGAGACAGAGGAGCCCAGACACGGGACCAGAGACAGAGGAGCCCAGACACGGGACCAGAGACTGAGGAGCCCAGACACAGGACCAGAGACTGAGGAGCCCAGACACAGGATTAGCGACTGAGGAGCCCAGACACGGGACCATAGACTGAGGAGCCCAGACACAGGACCATAGACTGAGGAGCCCAGACACGGGACCATAGACTGAGGAGCCCAGACACGGGACCAGAGACTGAGGAGCCCAGACACAGGACCAGAGACTGAGGAGCCCAGACACAGGACCAGAGACTGAGGAGCCCAGACACAGGATTAGTGACTGAGGAGCCCAGACACAGGACCAGAGACCGAGGAGCCCAGACACAGGACCAGAGACCGAGGAGCCCAGACACAGGATTAGCGACCGAGGAGCCCAGACACAGGACCAGAGACCGAGGAGCCGAGACACAGGACCAGAGACCGAGGAGCCGAGACACAGGACCAGAGACCGAGGAGCCGAGACACAGGACCAGAGACCGAGGAGCCGAGACACAGGACCAGAGACCGAGGAGCCGAGACACAGGACCAGAGACCGAGGAGCCCAGACACAGGACCAGAGACCGAGGAGCCCAGAAACAGGACCAGAGACCGAGGAGCCCAGACACAGGACCAGAGACCGAGGAGCCCAGACACAAACAGGACCAGAGACCGAGGAGCCGAGACACAGGACCAGAGACCGAGGAGCAGAGACACAGGACCAGAGACCGAGGAGCCGAGACACAGGACCAGAGACTGAGGAGCACAGAGACAAACAGGACCAGAGACTGAGGAGCACAGAGACAAACAGGACCAGAGACCGGGGAGCCGAGACACAGGACCAGAGACCGAGGAGCCGAGACACAGGACCAGAGATTGAGGAGCACAGAGACAAACAGGAGCACAGGGCCACAGACTGAGGAGCCCAGACACAGGACCAGAGACTGAGGAGCACAGAGACAGAGCAACGCAGACATAGTAGCACAGACAGAGGAGCCCGCACCAGAGCAGAGCCAGAGGAACGTGCACACCAGAGCAAAGAGTGGAGAATAAATATAGGGGATTAACTAGAAATATGCAGACAGCTTGGTCAGAGTAGTGCGGATGTAGAAGATCCGACAGAGGAGTGCGGATGTAGAAGATCCGACAGAGGAGTGCGGACAGAGGAGAGCGGATGTAGAAGATCAGTCAGAGGAGTGCGGATGTAGAAGATCCGTCAGAGGAGTGCGGATGTAGAAGATCCGACAGAGGAGTGCGGATGTAGAAGATCCGTCAGAGGAGTGCGGATGTAGAAGATCCGACAGAGGAGTGCGGATGTAGAAGATCCGACAGAGGAGTGCGGATGTAGAAGATCCGTCAGAGGAGTGCGGATGTAGAAGATCCGTCAGAGGAGTGCGGATGTAGAAGATCCGACAGAGGAGTGCGGATGTAGAAGATCCGACAGAGGAGTGCGGATGTAGAAGATCCGACAGAGGAGTGCGGATGTAGAAGATCAGTCAGAGGAGTGCGGATGTAGAAGATCAGTCCAGTCCAAGGAGTGCGGTTGTAGAAGATCAGACAGAGGCTTATGAATCTAGGAGGTCACAAGTCTAGGAGACACAAGAATTAGTACAGAGCAAAGTTTGCAAGCATGGAGAGCACAGAAATGCCCTGAATGAGCAGTACAGAGGGACCTAGACCACAAGGATACACAGACTGTAGAGAACATGGATTAACAGGACAGGGCACATAAACATAAACAGCCTCTAAGTAATTCTGACCTGAAGCGAGAGATGGTTAGTAAATCTGGGCAGGTCTGTCGGAAACTCCTTGAGATCCACTCCAGCACAATCTACTACCCCTTCTTGGGTACAGGTGCAGTCCGTAGGGCAGAGCTGGGTGGAGGAGCTTGGTGTGAGCTCTACTCCTGGGATCTCTTGAACATGTTCTTCTTCCTCCTCTTCATCCTGCCCACGGATTCCATGGGAGGAAAGTAGCAGCCATGTAAAGAGGAGCACAGGAATACCACACTGCATTTCACTGTGGGACAGGGAATGGCATTAGATAGGGCATGATAGGCAAGAATAAAAAGAACAGGGCCATATCAAATAAATGCAGCTATTAAGACACCCAGTGTTCTTCCCAGCCTGATTTAAGAGGGCACTCCACCCACCTAATTTGAAAAGTGACCACCTGGCATACTTCATACCACCAGGCTAGGATACATTTTTGGGGAGAACACTGACACCAAAGTTGTTGGCACCTAACCAAGTGAATGAGTATTATGATTAAATACATCACTGTACTGCGTGGTAGACATGTACCAAGGTCTCAGGCCAGCTCCCTGCCATCAGTGTGACCCAATACATAGACAGTTATGCAAATTCTCTAGTTTATTTGACAATCTAGAGATTGGGTTAATGGCCAACAAAAGAGAGACAATCAGGCACAGACGAAACCATGCAAACACAGGTATCTAGAGTAACATGTCCAGTGAGATCTTTCAATGATAAGGACAGAAGCAGAGACGCCATAAACTGAATATAAACATCTACAGTAAGGCTTAGTACTGATATGGGAACCCGTGGAAGGGCACTATACTCATATAGACACATGCAGCGAGATGGATCCTCATATAGACACATGCAGATAGATGGATACTCATATAAACACATGAGAGAGATGGACACTAATATAGACACATGCAGAGAGTGTGATCCTCATAGACACATGCAGAGAGATGGATACTCATATAGAGACATGTAGAGAGATGGACACTAATATAGACACATGCAGAGAGATGGACACTAATATAGACACATGCAGAGAGATGGACACTCATATAGACACATGCAGAGAGATGGATCCTCATATAGACACATGCAGATAGATGGACACTAATATAGACACATGCAGAGAGTGTGATCCTCATAGACACATGCAGAGAGATGGATACTAATATAGACACATGCAGAGAGATGGATCCTCATATAGACACATGCAGATAGATGGATACTCATAGACACATGCAGAGAGAGGGATCCTCATATAGACACATGCAGAGAGAGGGATCCTCGTATAGACACATGCAGAGAGAGGGATCCTCGTATAGACACATGCAGAGAGATGGATCCTCATATAGACACATGCAGAGAGATGGATCCTCATAGACACATGCAGAGAGATGGATCCTCATATAGACACATGCAGAGAGATGGATCCTCATAGACACATGCAGAGAGAGGGATCCTCATATAGACACATGCAGAGAGATGGATCCTCATATAGACACATGCAGAGAGAGGGATCCTCATATAGACACATGCAGAGAGAGGGATCCTCATATAGACACATGCAGAGAGAGGGATCCTCATATAGACACATGCAGAGAGATGGATCCTCATATAGACACATGCAGAGAGATGGATCCTCATATAGACCCATGCAGAGAGATGGACACTAATATAGACCCATGCAGAGAGATGAACACGAATATAGACACATGCAGAGAGATGGATACTCATATAGACACATGTAGAGAGATGGACACTAATATAGACCCATGCAGAGATGGATACTGATATAGACACATGCAGAGAGATGGATACTGATATAGACACATGCAGAGAGATGGATACTGATATAGACACATGCAGAGAGATGGATCCTCATAGACACATGCAGAGAGATGGATCCTCATATAGACACATGCAGAGAGATGGATCCTCATATAGACACATGCAGATAGATGGATACTCATATAGACACATGCAGATAGATGGATACTCATATAGACACATGCAGAGAGATGGATCCTTATATAGACACATGCAGAGAGAGGGATACTCCTATAGACACATGCAGAGAGATGGATCCTCATATAGACACATGCAGAGAGATGGACACTGATATAGACACATGCAGAGAGATGGATCCTCATATAGACACATGCAGATAGATGGATCCTCATGTAGACACATGCAGAGAGATGGATACTCATATAGACATGCAGAGAGATGGATACTCATATAGACACATGTAGAGAGATGGACACTCATATAGACACATGCAGAGATGGACACTCATATAGACACATGCAGAGAGATGGATCCCTTATATAGACACATGCAGATAGATGGATACTCATAGACACATGCAGAGAGATGGATCCTCATATAGACACATGCAGATAGATGGATACTCATATAGACACATGCAGATAGATGGATCCTCATATAGACACATGCAGAGAGAGGGATCCTCATATAGACACATGCAGAGAGATGGATCCTCATATAGACATGCAGACAGTGTGATCCTCATAGACACATGCAGAGAGAGGGATCCTCATATAGACACATGCAGAGAGATGGCTCCTCATAGACACATGCAGAGAGTGTGATCCTCATAGACACATGCAGAGAGA
Source organism: Discoglossus pictus (assembly GCA_027410445.1). Classification (NCBI taxonomy): domain Eukaryota; kingdom Metazoa; phylum Chordata; class Amphibia; order Anura; family Alytidae; genus Discoglossus; species Discoglossus pictus. The sequence goes on from CM050170.1 coordinate 203,314,248, forward strand.
GGGATCCTCATATAGACACATGCAGAGAGATGGATCCTCATATAGACACATGCAGAGAGAGGGATCCTCATAGACACATGCAGAGAGATGGATCCTCATATAGACACATGCAGAGAGAGGGATCCTCATATAGACACATGCAGAGAGATGGATACTGATATAGACACATGCAGAGCCCTGTTAATAATCTAGACACCCGCAGAGAGTCCAGATAATAATGTAGACACCCGCAGAGAGCCCTGATAATAATCTAGACACCCGCAGAGAGTACAGATAATAATGTAGACACCCGCAGAGAGCCCTGATAATAATCTAGACACCCGCAGAGAGTCCAGATAATAATCTAGACACCCGCAGAGAGCCCTGATAATAATCTAGACACCCGCAGAGAGTACAGATAATAATCTAGACACCCACAGAGAGCCCTGATAATAATCTAGACACCCGCAGAGAGTCCAGATAATAATCTAGACACCCGCAGAGAGCCCTGATAATAATCTAGACACCCGCAGAGAGTCCAGATAATAATCTAGACACCCGCAGAGAGCCCTGATAATAATCTAGACACCCACAGAGAGCCCTGATAATAATCTAGACACCCGCAGAGAGCCCAGATAATAATCTAGACACCCACAGAGAGCATTTGGGCTCTAGATAAATACAGATATAGAAACCCAGAGAGGTCTGACACTAATATAATTTTGTCAAGAAGACTCGCAGCAATAATTTGTGGTGTGGGGGGGCTTTTACACATCAAATATCTGTTTCTTTTTTTCTCTAACTTTTTTTGTATCACAATAAGAAAAATAAACCTACAATGTGTTAAAGGGCCAGTGCAAGTGCTTTTCATGTTAAATCAATTTTTTGTTCACCATTAACTGAGATTAAAAATACAAACAGCAGAAAATTAGTCAGAAAATACAATTTAAACACAGTTTACCACATTAATGCTGCTGCTGTACCCTCCACACCTCTCTCATTGTCTGAAGCACTAATGGAAAGACATCATTTTCAAGGCATGTCTTTGGAAATTCGGGGGATTATGAGATTGTAACGTTAGCCCCTTATCCTACAGAGCTCCAGGTTGCCCACCCTACCTAATTAATGTTTGGTTGCTTTTCTCCGCCATGCTCAGGACAAAGCGAGGAGGGACAAATCAGCAGCCGTTAATGATATAATATTACATTTTCTGGCTAAAGCTTTGCTTTGCTACTGTTTGCATATGTTTTAATATTAATTAATGGTGAACTAAAAATAGATTTAACATGAAAAGCGCTTACACTGACCCATCAAGTATGTTCTGTAAATCAAGTGGTAAAAAGTCCAGTAAAAGCCATTTTGCTTCCACTTTGTAACACTGCAAAATGTGTAAATGTTTAAGTTACTGTATAGACACCTGCAGAGCTTGACATTTAACCCTTCAAAGTACAGAATATTGCCCATCATCTGTAACACCGTCGGAGGGATCACCTGCAGATGGATCCGCCAGCGCTCCGGAGGGATCTGCTCCGAGCAGGCAGCGCCTCCATGTATGGTGAAAACAGTTGTACTGTGACCGAGGGATTAACTCACAATGTTTCCCAGATGTTTTACCGATCATCATATCCACATTCAGGCTCTTTGGCAAAGCGTCAGGAAGCGGAAAGAAAGAAGAGGTTTTTGGCAGAAGTGGAGCCCTTTTTGCTTGCGTTGGACAATCGCTGCGTGTGAGCCCAGACGTTGCCTTAAAGGGACTCTAATGCTTTATTTCTCCATGGATTCAGCAAATGCATCTAAAATATTACACATACCGTGGATATAAAAAGGTTACACCAACATTATTGACATTGCAAGTTTTTGTGATGTAAAGCCATAAAGCAAGATAAACCGTCTGAAGTTATCTCCATCTTTAATGTAACTTTGCAACCAACAGAAAAATAGATAATTTATAGGAGAAATACTTTAAATTAAAGAAGCTAAAACATCCTGGTTGTATTGGCGTGCAAACCTGTCCCCAACTGCACACCCGGATTTTGCAATTTTAGCCAACTTTTCCTTGCAAAAAGATTAAGCTCTTTCAAATTGTGAGGAGCCATATTTTGCAGGTTTTCCTTGGGATTGAGGTCTGGGGTCTGTGCCATTTCAGGACTTCCTTTTCTGAAGTTACTTGGTTGTGTGTGGTTATCATGTTGGATAGTGAAATGTATCTTCAGCTTCCTGATAGAGACCAGCAGGTGTGGTGCCAAATACCTTGATTTATCCCATGTATCTTGACTAGAGTTTCTGGCCCAGCTAAGAGAAGCAGCCCCAAAGCATGATGGGTCACCACCATTCTTCTGAATCGTTATGGTGCTCTTTGGATGTTGATGATTGTTTTGTGCCAAATATGCCTTTTAAAAATAAGACCAAAAAATGTAAAACTTTGTCCCATCAAATCAGAAAAATACATTTTCCTACAGGGTTAGAGCAATTGAATGTCCTTTTTTTTTTTTTGCAAAATGGCTTGGATGTTCCTTTTTATTAGAAATGTCTTCCTTCTTGCCACCCCATGTCATGGCCTAGACATGCAAAATACGGGACATTGTTGTCACATTCAATGAGTGACCAGAACCTGCCAGAAATTCTTGCGGCTCCTTTAATGTTGCTGTAGACTTCTTGGGAGCCTCCATGATAAGCGATGGTTCCTTTTTCCGGTCTTGGTAATGTCCCTGTGGTGCCGCATTTTCTCCACTTATTGATGAAAGTCTTCTCAGATCTCCGTGGAACGCCCAATGGGTTTCATATTATTCTTTTACTCCTCACTCCTGATCGGTGTCGTTCAACAATAAGATCCTGTAGATGTTTTATCAGCTCCTTACGGCCATGGCTATCCCAATCAGTTGCAACCACAACATTTTCAAGGAAATCCTACAGGAACAGCTGATTTTTTTGGGGGGATTATTTAGAATCACTTTTATTGGCCACGGGGGGATGCTGCTTACCTTTGGATATTATGTTTAATGTGATTGGTTAACTCTGAACACAGCTACAGCCCTGATTATAAATAATATATCTATATAAGAATAAACATCTTTGATTTTCTCTTGGATTTTGTTGTTTTGTCTCATTAAAGATGGAAAAATGTCTGACATGATTGGTCCTGATTTACATCACAAATCCCTGAGAATCCAATAAGGGGGTGCAGACTTTTACTATCCACCGTAAACTCATGCTAGGACTTCCCCACAAGGACGCCAGGTGACATATCCGGATGTGATCTCAGTATCATGCCCTGTGATTGGTGACAATATGTCATGGAAGAGACCTAGCAGGGGCGGAGGAAATATCTGGACCTGCAACAGATTTAGGGTAAGTTTATTTAAAACATGTTGGTTTGCTTCAGTACAAGGATTGCTCTATTTTCTTAGATGCCATTACTGATTCCTTGGAGAACACATAGCGTTAGAGTCCCATTAACGAGCAGCGAATAATAAGTTACTGACCACCTGTAATTATGGCTTAAAGGGCCTCTGAATGTCATTTATTGCATATATTTAGGCTGCAGGTAAACAGCAAAGATATATAAACATAATTGTAAATAGTATTATTTGTGTGTCCCACTGTTTAATAAGATAAAAATAAGTGTAACCCCAATATGGTAGGAACAGGGATGTTACCGGTTCACTGCGTAAGTATGGTATCATATGGGGAATAAACATAAAATGTAACTTTTATTAATTTCATTAAAACAGCCTATTATCAAAAAAATGTTTAAAGAAATATGGTTTTAAAATATATTTTTTAATAGATCGAGTCATTTAAAAAAAAAAAGAGTTTGCATGATAAAAATTTCTAAAAACCAAGATAAAGAAATATGAGCCCGATTCAATTAGAAAGCCCGCATCTCACAGGATCTGTATGTCTGCGGGTGTGTTGCGGGCGCCCGTTCATCTCCGATTCCTATTCAATTCCTCAAGCCCGCAAGTTACTGGCCAAAAGCCGACTCCGTAAACCATGTACTGGTTCGTAGCAGTTCAGGGCGGGAACATGATCAATTAAGCAAGCCCGTAACCTCTCATTTCGAATCAGCCAACAGAAAATGAGACTGTCATTTTTACGGCAGTAAAACACGGAGGTTACATGTCAATCAATTACCGTAGGTCTGATATGTGATGGGACTCGCAGACCCTCAAAATACAGAATTATTAAAATGAATGCCAATACTGTTCTAGTCCATGTGGGTGGCCTGATATATATTAACTCATTGATACCCGAGATCGATTTAACCACAAAATGGAACATTAAAATAAATGTCATATACTGATGATTTGCGGGCTTGATATGTTGTGCAATTACTTCTAATGTCTGTCATCGCTTTCCCTGTTATTTACAGTGCAGTAGTGATTTGTTATTTGCATTTGCTGTTTATGGGTGTGAAAAAATTTGTGGGCTTGGGGAAATTGGTGCAATTGAATATCGATTTGCGATTTTAGCCATCGTGACAGATCATAGGCGGTAAGTTTCAGGTTTAACCATCGCAAAGTTTTCAAGCCCGTTGAATAGCAAATTCATTTGCGGCCTCACTGACGGGCTCCAGTAACTTGCAAAAGCGCAATTGAATCGGGCTCTAAGTTTTCAGTTGTACTTTAAACACTACAGAAAAGATCTGCCGCCTGTGCACATGGCTTGTTATCGCTACAGGTCTTGTATTTGCAGGGTTTGCGCAGCATTTTCCCGTTCCTTGTCACAACTTCTGCCATCCATACCAAGGTTAGAAACGTAAATATAACACTGTAAAGGTCGTGTTTTTCTGGTAAGATTTGTAAAAGCATCTGAGCAGACGGATAAAACATTTTTTCTAGATCCCTATTCTTGGTCACTATTATTTCTTGCAAGCCGCCAGCAGTAGCATCTAATACATACTCAGTTGCACTATGTTTACAGCGCTTTCCCATCAGGACTTGGAGGATTGAGCCACTGTTGTCTGTGCCCAAGAATGCAGAGGTAACTTATTGATGACGGTGATCACAAGCTGCTGCCACAAATAATCCCATGGGTGATCACCCGGCATTAGATAACCAGCACAGTCTGAACCGGACCCGATAATGTACATTTAGGGAGTTACCTTACATTAAATAAAAAAGCAGCCATGTCTGAGCAAATCCTGCTAATGTGCAGTGAGGAAGCCACCCTTACAATAAAAATGCACCTAGCACCATCTGAGCCTGACCCGATAATGTACATTTAGGGAGTCTGTCCTGCTAATGTGCAGTGAGGAGGCCACCCTTACAATAAAAATATACCTAGTATCGTTTGAGCCTGACCCGATAATGCGCATTTAGGGAGTCTGTCCTGCTAATGTGCAGTGAAGAGGTCACCTTACAATATAAATGCACCTAGCACCGTCTGAGCCTGGCCCGATAATGTGCGTTTAGGGAGTCTGTCCTGCTAATGTGCAGTGAGGAGGTCACCTTACAATATAAATGCACCTAGCACCGTCTGAGCCTGGCTGGATAATGTGCAGTGAGGAGGTCACCTTACAATATAAATGCACCTAGCACCATCTGAGCCTGGCTGGATAATGTGCAGTGAGGAAGTCACTTTACAATATAAATGCACCTAGCACCGTCTGAGCCTGGCTGGATAATGTGCAGTGAGGAGGTCACCTTACAATATAAATGCACCTAGCACCGTCTGAGCCTGTTCTGGATATTTGGGCCCAGCGATACTTCCCCCACAATCCGATACTTTCTATATCTCTGTTGAACACAACACGTTTCCACCTGACCTGGAGATCTGACTGTAGGTGATCCCTCCCCTTGGTCACATGTTGATGTTTTTCACCTGCAATAAAATGTAGTCCATAGTCCTAGATCCTAGAGGTCCTGCTTTGGTTGAAATATGTTTTGACTTCTTTTCTGATCCCTATTTAGCAGAGGACAGAGATACCTCGGCCCACAGGAGACAACCTTCTACCATAAGCAGACATACTTAGTTTCCCACCGTCTCACCCTGTTCTTCCTCACACGACAGTCTTATTTTTCTTGCTCAAATCCTTCTTGATCTTCACCTACCTTTCTATGCAGTTTAATATTCCTGTTATACCACCCACCTCACATTATCTACCCTCACCTCCATTTCATCCAACATCTCCACCACCTGTCTCCCCACCTGCACTCTCACCTCTGCCCACTCTATCTGCCCTCCTTCCTCTATCTGCCCTCCTTCCTCTATCTGCCCCTTCGCTCTCCCTCCCCTCTCACCTGCTGGTACAGAGATCCAGTGATCAGCAGAGCGGGGCAGGCACGTTGCCACTTCATGTCATATCAGGATCCCTCAGATCGTAGCCTCTTTCTCCCAGTAAACAGGATCCAGCCCAGATGGGGAGTGCGGAGCGTCCTGCCTTCCCTGGCAGATGTGAGGGGAAGTTTTGGGAAATTGTGAGCAGGCTGGAGGGGGAGGAGAGAATCCTAAGAAGTGTGCAAGACCCACTCAGGGCTGCGGGATTCACTCTGTACATTGGTGGGGTCAGGCAGATCTCAATGCGTTCCTCTCTGCTTTGGATTAATCGGAGGGAAGTTCTGAAAGTCTGTGAAAAGTATCCAAAAACTGGAAAAATGATCAGTTTCTGCCACCTGTGGTTCAGTCCTAAAATTGCAGAAACATCGGCTGATAAATGAGAAAAATGCGTCCCTTTCCTTTCATCCTTTAATTCATGCTAATATTGTTCTTACCTTTAAAACCGCTGTCTGGCATTGAACACTATTACTTAGGTGGTTCCTAAATGCTCTCCCGTCTCTGATATACAAAGATTTGTTCCATTTAGATTAAAATAGATAAAAAATAATCCCCTTACACAGTTTACTGTCAGCTTTGGAAACATTACTTGCTAGAGGTATTTGTAAATCATCAGTAAGAAGAAAAGAACCAAGTACTGGGCGACCAGGAACTCCATCTACCACTTTAGTACAATGTGAGTTTCATATTTACCAGCTTTCTACCAGTCTGCAGGTATTTACTGTAATTCCCGGAACACATATTTTAATTATTTTAATTAACAACAGAGAAATCAGATTGACTTCATACATTGCAGCCAAAGATGGCGGAGCTCTATACAGTCAGCAAAAACAAGGCCCGGAGCGGACTGCGGCTCAGACCATGAGCTTCTTATTGCAAAGGTCAGAATTAAACTGAAGAAAAGAGGAAAGATCATCAGATCAAGTAGATACAGAATAAATAATATCCATTGTGGAAGTAAAGAATAGATTTAAGGGACTAGGCATGGAAGATAGAGTGCCCGAAGAACTAGACATAGAAGATAGAATGCCTGCAGAACTAGATATGGAAGATAGAATGCCTGAAGAACTAGACATGGAAGATAGAATGCCTGAAGAACTAGACATGGAAGATAGAATGCCTGAAGAACTAGGCATGGAAGATAGAATGCCCAAAGAATTAGGCATGGAAGATAGAATGCCCAAAGAATTAGGCATGGAAGATAGAATGCCTGACGAACTAGACATAGAAGATAGAATGCCCGCAGAACTAGACATGGAAGATAGAATGCCAGAAGAACTAGACATAGAAGATAGAATGCCCGCAGAACTAGACATGGAAGATAGAATGCCCAAAGAACTAGACATGGAAGATAGAATTCCCACAGAACTAGACATGGAAGATAGAATGCCCGAAGAATTAGGCATGGAAGATAGAATACCCGAAGAACTAGACTTGGAAGATGGAATGCCCTAAGAACTAGACATGGAAGATAGAATGCCCACAGAACTAGACATGGAAGATAGAATGCCCGAAGAATTAGGCATGGAAGATAGAAATCCCGAAGAACTAGACTTGGAAGATAGAATGCCTGAAGAACTAGACTTGGAAGATAAAATGCCCAAAGGACTAGGCATGGAAGATAGAATGCCTGCAGAAATAGGCATGGAAGATAGAATGCCGGAAGAATTCGACATGGAAGATAGAATGCCTGAAGAACTAGACATGGAAGATAGAATGCCTGAAGAACTAGGCATGGAAGATAGAATGCCTGAATAACTAGGCATGGACGATAGAATGCCCGAAGAACTAGGCATGGATGATAGAATGCCGGAAGAATTAGACATGGAAGATAGAATGCCCGCAGAATTAGACATGGAAAATAGAATGCCCGAAGAACTTTGGACTGAAGTTTGCAACATAATCTAGGAAACCGCAACAAAGAATATCCCTAAATTAAGGAAAAGTAAGAAGTCAAACTGGCTGATGAGGCCTTGACAGTAGCCCAGGAAAGAAGGAAAGCAAAGGGTAGTGGAGAAAAGAACATATTTGTCCAACTGAATGCAGAATTCCAGAGGAGCAAGAAGAGACAAGGAGACATCCTACAATGAGAAGAGAAAGAATGGGAAGTGTCTAGAAATCACTTCAAGAAAATTGAGTATCCCAAAGGAACCTTTCATGCTAAAGTGGGTGTGATAAAAAACAAAAATGGTAGTGACTTAACAGGAGCAGATCAGATAAAGAAGAAGAGGTGGCAGGAATACACTGAACAGCAGTGATGACCTCAAAAGATTGTGCAATGAGCTGGAGCCAGACATCTTGGAGAGTGAGATGGGACCTAGGATACCTTGCTTGATAATAAGGAGTTCAAAATCTTACAAGATGCTGTGAAAGTGTGGCTTGCTGTATGCCAACAAATTTGGCAAACTCAACAATGGCCAATAGACTGGAAAAGGTCAGTCTACATCCCAATCCCCCAAAAAAGGCAGTGCCAAGAGTGCTCCAATTATCGAACAATTGCACTCATTTCACATGCCAGCAAGGTAACTCTTAAGATCCTACAAGCTGAACTCCAACAATATATGGACCGGGAACTAAAAGATGTGCAAGCCGGGGATGCAGAGGAAGAGGCGCAAGAGATCAAATTGCCAATGTCCGCTGGATAATAGAGAAAGCAAGAGAGTAAAAAAAAACATTTACTTCTGCTTCATAGACTATTCTAAAGCCTCTGACTGTGTGGATCACAACAAAATGTGGCATGTCCTTAAAGAGATGGGAGTACCAGATCATCTCATCCTCCTCCTAAAGAATCTGTTTGTGGACCAAGAAGCCACGGTCAGAACCGAACATGGGACAACGGAATGGTTCAAGATCGGAAAAGGAGTGCGACAAGGTTGTATATTGTCACCTTATTTTTTCACCTTATATGCAGAATACATTAATATTCAAGTAACATCAATCTGGAGAGTGATCAATAAAAAGCTGCTAGGAAATGGCAATAACATTATTTATTTAAGACTCCTGTGAGGACTTGTTAGAGATCAGTGCCGGGTCACATGGTGATCGGGGGGGATATGTTCGGTAGTAAAGCTCAGGAACGCGCTTATGTTCATGCAATCTGCTAAATATCTAAACATCTAGGAAAATTGTGTTTAAATTCACGTGCAACCTCACTCCCAGACGTCCTGGCTGTCCCCACCGTGCTGTGCGTGATGCTGTTTTTTTTTCTTTTCTTTGTTGTTCTTTTTTTTTTTTTTTTTTTTTTTTTTTTTTTTTGTATGTGCGCGCTTCGGCCGTTAACTTCGTATTTTTTTTTACCTCATATTTTTTTTTCTAAGTCCCGCTTTCCTTTTTGCAGTGTTACGGGCCGTAATTTTTCCACTGGATTTTTTTAACTGCTACGAGTCTCGCATTGTTATTGGTGTAATTGAGATTTCTGTTGATCTGTAGTCCCGAGGGTCATAGGGATGAGCGCCTATGACGCTCATCTCCACCAGCACAATGAGCGCATTTGGCGCTCCTTGCCAGCTACTGTGGCCCTCACTAAACGTTAGCAACAACCCGCAATGCTCACAACTATATATGTGATGGAGGTGTCAGCTTGAGCATGTAACCAGCCTCAACCTGCATGTGTAGAGATAAGTTGCACATGCATGCAAGAAACCTGGATCTTCAGGGTCATCTTTATTGGCCCCATACACCAGCACTTTTGCTACCACCATTTCAGTTACTGAAGCTGGATCTTGGATGCCTTCCCTCTCCAACAATATGGAGTGAGCATCTAACTCTGTAATAGGAGAGTACTAGGCAATAAACTATCGTGATCTCCAAGCCCATGTGAGGAGGAGATTGGGGTTGTCTGCAGGCCTGCGTCTGCGTCGCATCATGACTGGACAACACTAAAGCTGCACAGATGATGAAGCCTGATCCAGTTTCTATGGATCAATATAATCCGGGAAGCGAGCCCATCTCTCAGCCTATCTGATCTGTTTAGATGCTAAATGCTCCTGCATAGTCCAAGCACACAGTGGAATTCATCTTCTCATTGAGCTCTACAAGCTCTAGACCTGCTTACTTTTAGCTTTATTTACATGTTTATTGTTATTTCTGTAATAAAGTTTTACTGTTTTGGAATTAAAGGCATAAGGGGAAAGTCCCCTGGATTATGGATACATCTGATGGAGAATTAATAGTATATGAAAAAAAAATGTTTGCATGAAAAAAATACCAAAATAAACATTTAAACACTTACCTTGAAGCAAAATCTATTGTAATTTCTGACAGTTTAAAATTAAGGTTAACACCCTCTCCAATTTGTTTTGGCCAATCCAGTTAGAGAAATATTTCAGACATAGCACCACATGAAGCAGGGATGAGTCATATACCAGCAGTGACAACACTGCTCTCCTATTGGATGTGGTGCAAAGCAGCATGGGATATGTAGGCAAAGGAGCCTGGGAAATGTAGTGTATCACTGAAATGTGACAGGAAGTTGCAAGGAGGTCACTGTAAGGAGATTGGCTGAGCAAGCAACAGCAGGTAAATAGTGGGTTAATATTGCTCCCTGTGTGCTTCATGCTGATTGGGGGTCACCAGGAAGTTGTATAGACACCTCCTGGGGGCGTCAACATAATCATTAGAGGTATTTTTAGATATTAATAAAAAATAAAATGTTTTATGAGATGTGCTGCATACACATAGGATGTTTTTTGCCTACGGAGCAGAAATGTATTAATCCAGCTCACTTAGATATCCCTTTAAATTCCTTCATAGAGCTTATAGACGCTGATCTCACTAGTGAGGTTTTGCCCCATTTCTGGTCTTGTTTCACAGCTTTGTGTCGTGGTTCTTTTTGATCACTTCATTATAATCTGTCCAAAAACAGGTTTCAGGGTAAAAAAAACAAAGTTCGTAAAGTAAGTAAAAAACTTTCATTTCATCCACAACGTGAAGGAATTACAAGACAGAGCAGGGATTCGCCCTACCAAGCCCCCCCCCCCCCCCCCCCGACTAGTACTGTGGGATGAATTGCTTCTCACTTTTTGTTTGTTCTCTCTTTAAGCGAATAAGCAATTACAAGAAAGCTACCTCATACTAACTTGGGTGGACAATACGGGATGTGCGACTCCTTTTCATTTCAGGCAACTTTTTACTTTATGACCTAACCTGCCAAATAACAGGCGCCGTCTTATACCCGCCACTACCCATAGTCTTTCTTTCTACTTGTGAAAAACAGAAAACTTAGTACAGTGAAAATCCCTTTAATGCTCATGTTTATCCAAGACCCCATTGTTGTTGCATCTATTTGAATTCACCAGATTTGCCAATTAATATTTAAAGTGTGTGATAGTTATTTTTGTTTCAGGAATGATTATTAAGTCCAAATTCTATTAACTGTTACTTGAGCTGGCAATCTCCATCTTCTCAGAGAAGCTTAGCTGCCCTTTGGGGTTGGTCCACCCAGTTAGTAATGTCTGAAGGAGAATGCGAATCCTGGGGGATATATCCCAGCTTGTGGTGTTATATACAATAATCCGAGGAGATTATCTCTGTTATGGATAGAGGACAATCAACGTCTTGCTCGCTGTGCTTAAAGAAATCAGCTGGGCAGCAAGAAATGACAGTTATTATTATTGTCACAACCTCCTGACCTCCTTGACCTTTAGGCTCTTATTTATGTGGTCAGTTTGCCGGATATTTCAGCCATAATATCACAATAGTTCTCTGCTCTAAATTAAAAAAAAAACAAAAAAAACAACAACTTTCAGTGACACTTTTGAAATCTCTTATTTGTGAGCTTACGGAAATGCTTTCTTTCATTTATCATCACTTATTTCAGGGAACTTTTCCTTCCATTAAGCAAACCCAGCGCCATTTTCCCTCATTAACATTATTATTGATTTTCATGCAAAGATTTACAATCATAACTAGTCCAATTCACAGAGCGTTGCACAGACAGACAATCCGCTCATTTTGGCATTTGCTATTGGCTGTGTCTAAGAAGTCAATTATGGGTTTGCTTAAATATTGTCAGGTCACATGATCACGCCCCATGAACTCAGACTTGCAAACTGGAGCTAATAGAAGACATCTAAACATTTAGAGGAAAAAACACCTGCAGACAAAAGTAAGGGTTAGAGGCATTTGGGGGCTTCTAATAGTTTAGGGTCCTTGGGCAGATACATAACTTAAAAATACCAATTTTTTTTTTTAGTTTATTAACATTTCCTTCATGTGTCCATCATGGACCAAATTAGGAATGAAATGCTTAGCATATTCTATATGAAGCCATAGTGCCCAAATCCTCTTCAGGTACGAGACAGCTTTTCTATTATTAGAGAATGATTTATTTATAAGATGACAGAAAAGTAAATCTGTACCCATCTAATTGTTGTTGTTTAGTCCTTCAGTTGTGTCAGACTCTCCGTGACTCTATGGCACATCTTTCAGCTGCTGCCCTTCTGCGATCCATAAAGCTCATTTTTATTGCTTCAGTGACCTCATCTATCCATCTCTACCTCAGGCGTCCCCTTCTTCGTGTGCGTTTAATTTGTCGCAGCATCAAAGTCTTGTCTATTGGGCCTCATTCAATTGCGATTTGGCCAATTGAATAGGGCTCTAAATAAGCACATAGCATATTTTTTTTAAAGAAGTTTTTAGTTAGTGAAAACCTTGCTTTTGGATAGATGATTACTAACTAAAAACTTCTTAAAAAAAATATGTTATGTGCTTATTTAGAGCCCTATTCAATTGGCCAATTTGCAATTGAATGAGGGCCTATGTTTTCATCCAAAATGGAGACCTTCTCTATCTGAACCCATGTTGGTGTGTAGGCTGAAACCAGCGCCAATTACAAAATAGTTCCATAAATTCGGACCCGAGAAGCTTCGTTCAGAAGTGTTGGAACGTAATCTGATTCTTATCTTTCCTAATGAATCTACTAAATCCCTTTGGTAGTGATTCTAAATCAAATCAGATGACGGAGGTAATAGAGAATACGGGGTTGAGCGGACATTTTAAAGCATGGATGTATACTAGCCAAGATATGGGATATTTGGATCAAATCTCCAAATCTCTTTTCAATTACCTCATAATTTGTGGGTAATTTATTTGCAGAGTGGAATATTCTCTTCCAAATAATGAATATAATACTGGTGATTTATTAATACGTAATGCTTCGTTATTATTAATATGTAAGCCAGAACATTTACTACATTTATCCAGAGTTTCATACATATTAGGTAATGATGTGCGATTGTCATCTGCAAATAGGCAGCATTTATACTCATGCAGCCTTATTAAATTGTGATTCGGCCAATTGCAAAGGGCTCTATGTAAGCACAGAGCATATTTATTTTACACACGTTTTTAGTTAGTGAACTTCTATTCAAAAGCAAGGTCTGCACTAACTAAAAACGTCTGTAAAAAAATATGCTCTGTGCTTATATAGAGCCCTTTTCAATAGGCCGATAAGCAATTTAATAAGGCTGCTGGTGTTTATCTTTGAGGCCTGTAACGTTAATGTTCGTATAATTAGAAGAGCCAGTGGTTCAACACCAATCACAATCATCAGTGGAGATACTGGACAACCCTGCCTCGTTCCTCTCCTTATGGAACACTTTTGAGAATAGATTTTTTTTACTTGCGCCACTTACATAAAACGTGTAAAAGCGGTTATAAAGGGACCCATGTAGTATGTAGTGTATCAAATACCTTTTACAAATCCAGCGCCAATAAACAGGTTGGTCTGTGCATGGTAATAAATAAATGAATATAGTGCTCTCCTCTCCTTTCAGGGTAAAGCCTACTTAATCACCATGAATTAATAAAGGAAGATTTAAACTCATTGCTAATATTTTTGAGAACATTTTAAGTTCTCTGTTCAGTGAAGATATTGGACAAAAATCACAATAATCGATCCGACATACTGTATAAGCCAATTGCATTTCCCTGCAGGATAAACTTATAAGGGATTTTAATTAAAAAACATTGCTGTATGGCAGCCTGGCCCCGGTGATTTACCAATTTTTAGGATTTTAACTGTTTCATTTACATTTCTTCTGCATTTATTGGTAAATTTAGTCTCTGTGTGTATCATCACCCAGTGATGGAAGTTGGCGATCCTGCGATGTCAAAATGTCATCATTGTATAGTGTGGCATAAAAGTTAGGACTATCTCACTTGGATCACTCGTTTTTTATTTAAGTGATAGGATTATACACTGGAGCTTATCTCAACCTGGTAGCCAATCATGTATCTGGGTTGTTGGCAGATTGATAACATCTATAAGTGTGCCATTATTTTGCGGAGATATACAGCCTTATTAAATTGCGATTCTGTTAATTTAAAAGGGCTCTATATAAGCACACCGCATATTTTTTTTACAGAAGTTTTTAGTTGGTGAACTTCTATCCAAAAGCAAGGTCTTCACTAACTAAAAACTTCTGTAAAAAAAAATATGTGGGGTGCTTATATAGAGCCCTTTTAAATTTACTGAATCGCAATTGAATAAGGCTGATAGTTTGGAGTTTTTAGTGATTTTATCATTTATACATCCCTGGTTCTGTTTTAACAAATTAGTAGATTGTGCCTGGATCTCACATAAATGCTTATAGCTCCATTGTTTTTCCACTGCCCCCATTTGATTAGACCTCTTCTTATATGTGCTTTATAGATAACCAGACCCATGATGGATTAGAATTGGGTGTAGCATTTGCTGTAGAATTTTTTTTTTTATTTCCTTATCCAACAATGTTTTTTTCTTTTAGTGCTTTATCATTCATATTCCAATTTCTCTCCAAATATTGTAATCTAGAATATTGTATAAGTGGCTTGTGGGGGGGTTTCATCTTGGATTTATCTAACTTGTATCATTTGTAGAGAAATTAAATAATCTGCCCTTTGTTTTCAGAATATGCAAGAAATTCAACACAAATTTAAGGGATTTTGTAGTGGGAGCATATCCGGAGGCCAATGTGGTCTCTTATAATTAATGTAATGAAGATACATCTCCCTTCCTTATCTTTGAATTGATGGTACTTTTGCCCCCAACGATTTGTGTAAAATTATAGCCGTACCATTCATTGTTTAATGTATTAGATAAGATGTAGATCATGAATTCGGTAGGATGTAGATCATGAATTCGATAGGATGTAGATCATGAATTAGATAGAACGGCCTGGATCTAGTCCCCGAGGACAGGTCTCACAAGCAGAGTCCTGACGCACACATATTAATTCCCACTTTATTGTACATCTTTACTAAATGTTTTAGCTCATTCTAAAGTGAAGATAAAAATACAAATTACACATTTGTAAGGAAAAGGTTTAATTTTCAAATAACCAACAGAAAAATATAGATTTTGGAAATTAGTTCTCATTCTCACTATTATTCAGTTACAATCGGATCTGAGACCCTAATGGTGGTGCCACAAATAGTAAGTGTTAGTGTCCAAGTCAGGAACAGCCAGTGTCTCCACCGTTCATACAATCAATGAAATTAGCTAAATTACTGCTTCTCACAGCTGCTCGATGAATATGCTTCAGGAATAATTTGCATCTATTAATGGTGAAGAGGAAATTAATAAACAGGAGGGGAAGTGTGAGAGAGCGAGCAAGAGAGAGCATGGCAACGCCATCAGAGAAAAGGGAAATCTAACCCTGGCTTCAATGAAGTGCTCACTGGTGGAAGATGTGGTGTCGAGCCCCAGACGGGCAGCACCTACAGCCCAGGTACAGGCAGGTGTGGAGGCACAGCCCGACATACATGCAGGTAGGTGAACACATGTGGATCTCAGTGCATGCATGATCACGGCTAGGAGAGGTGTTGCAGGTTCTGAAAATGATGTGGTTAAAAGGAAGCAGTATTCTGTGTACGTAGCAGCAGTTGTCTTCAATCCAAGAGAGGTGGAGGTACCCACCCACAGCTCGCTCCAAGGGTGTGCGGCTCCTCACTGCTCGCCTAGGCTGGGCGGCTCCGCTCTGCTCGCCGAGGCTGGGCGGCTCCTCATAGCTTGGCTTTCACCGGCTGCAGCTGTAGACTCTGCAGTTTCATTGCCAGACCCATATTGCCGGTGATCTTTAGCTTGCCCTGAAAGAAAGCCTGAGAGGCAGAGTACTGGTCACGGAGAGGCCATGAGATCTGTATCATATACTGGGTGTATTTAATACACAAACTTATACATCATCTAACAATCACGTTATTTTATTAAAAATGGGTTACCATTGGGATGAAGAAAAATACAAAACATTGGCTAAATGTTTTTTGTCCATGAGGGAAAGCAGATCATATTAAGATAAACTTCACCCCCTGCCACCTCCTAACAGAAATGTGCTTGGCGTGAGGTGGGCAGCCTGCTGATGTATGCGCCATATTGTTTTATAGCTGGACTGGACTATTTAAATTTTGCTGAAGTCATAGACATGAAACAGACTTCTTGGCAGATGGGCATCAAAAATGTGGCTTAATTACGTCTCGATATAGCCTCAGGCTTGTCCAAGGCATTCACTAGAAGGATGTTCCATGTATAACGATGGGGTCTCAGGATTACTTCCACAAATGCCACAGACCCGCTTCCTTCTCACAGGGGCTGTATTGTAACATCACGGCCCCTCTGATGTTTTGTACAAACTCACCGTCTGGGGATTAATTTTTCCAGTCATCAGAGCCAGCAGGTCAGAGTCCGCCATTGTGATTGTACAATCGGCCTTTTTGTCTGCAATAGAATGAAAGATGGAATGAATTCCATGCGCTAGTCCATGTTGTACGTTCCTCCTCGCCAGCGCGATGCCACCGACACTCACCGGAGTTTATGAGCACCGCTCCTTTTCCATTCTTAACATCGACCACCCACGTTCCCTCCTTTCCTCCAGGTCCATCCTTCACTTTGAAGGCGAAAACTCCTCCAATCTTTTTAACAAACTGGTCACCTTCCTGGGAGGAAACATCATGAAGAGTTAAACTCGCGACAAAGTTATAATGGCAAATGTATTTTTTAAACAAGAATTAAGTCGGACTCATTTTGTCAGAAACCTATAAAGAGCTACCTAGAGCTACCTCTAACTTGCTCTCCTACCACTTACTTATGCAAGCCCCCCATTGTCCTACAAAACATTCACGGCCTATACTTTTCTCCAATTCCCCCCTCTCTTCCCCAGTAATGCCCCCCCCCCCCCCCCAGGGCTACAGATGAATTAGGTCGTCCATCACTTTAACTCAAACCTAAGATCTCCGGCCCGGAGGGGCTGTTGGTGGCAGACCCTTCAGAAGTGTGCCATGAACGCCACGTGTGGACTGGACTATACTCATTTTGTATATTGATTTACTGGTCAGACTTTGATTATATGGGTGACCTTTGATGTGACCTTTATTACATGACGGGTATTTTCTAAACAATAACCAAAAGAAAATTGATCAAACAACCCACAAGGCACAGAAGGAGCAGCCCCCTAAGTCACCTCTTGTAACTTCTTCTCAATTTCCTTGAAGACAAACTGACATTTGAACTCATCCTCTGCGCTTGTTGGAGACATCTGGATTCGGCTGTAAAGATAACAGAATAAAGACTTCACGTAAATGTGCAAGACGTCCGAGAGCGGATTTATTGCACAGGAGAAAGACGCGTTCAGCCAGCTCTCATGGGCACACAACTATGGCGTTCACTTACACACTAACAGCCTTATTAAATTGCAATTCAGTAAATTTAAAAGGGCTCTATTTAAGCACACACCATATATTTTTTTTACAGTAGATTTTAGTTAGTGACGACCTTGCTTTTGGATATAAGGTCACCAACTAAAAACATCTATAAAAAACATATGCTCTGTGCTTGTATAGAGCCCTATTCAATTGGTGAATCACAATTTAATAAGGTTGTAAATGTGCAATCTCCTAATTCTAATGTGCAAGAGAACGCCACAGTCGGCAGAGCTCCGATACACGACTGCTCACTAAGTGTGCCGATGTCTGACAGAGCAAACAAGTGACACAACCTCTTATTGACTTAAATGCTCACTAAATCTATATGTGCAAACCTCACACTCCTAAGGGCCAAGTACTCAATCTGAGTGTTCAAAATGGATATGGAAACTACTAAGGGATTGTGCAAGCATCCGAGTGGCCACCGAGACTTGTGTGCTCACTAAATACAGCGACACCTGAGGGCTGCACGCTTACTAAAGGATTGTGCAAGCATCCGAGTGGCCACTAAGACTTGTGTGCTCACTAAATACAGCGACACCTGAGGGAAGCACGCTTACTAAAGGATTGTGCAAGCATCCGAGTGGCCACTGAGACTTGTGTGCTCACTAAATACAGCGACACCTGAGGGAAGCACGCTTACTAAAGGATTGTGCAAGCATCCGAGTGGCCACCAAGACTTGTGTGCTCACTAAATACAGCGGCACCTGAGGGCTGCACGCTTACTAAAGGATTGTGCAAGCATCCGAGTGGCCACTGAGACTTGTGTGCTCACTAAATACAGCGACACCTGAGGGCTGCACGCTTACTAAAGGATTGTGCAAGCATCCGAGTAGCCACTGAGACTTGTGTGCTCACTAAATACAGCGACACCTGAGGGCTGCACGCTTACTAAAGGATTGTGCAAGCATCCGAGTGGCCACTGAGACTTGTGTGCTCACTAAATACAGCGGCACCTGAGGGCTGCACGCTTACTAAAGGATTGTGCAAGCATCCGAGTGGCCACTGAGACTTGTGTGCTCACTAAATACAGCGACACCTGAGGGCTGCACGCTTACTAAAGGATTGTGCAAGCATCCGAGTGGCCACTGAGACTTGTGTGCTCACTAAATACAGCGACACCTGAGGGCTGCACGCTTACTAAAGGATTGTGCAAGCATCCGAGTGGCCACTGAGACTTGTGTGCTCACTAAATACAGCGGCACCTGAGGGCTGCACGCTTACTAAAGGATTGTGCAAGCATCCAAGTGGCCACTGAGACTTGTGTGCTCACTAAATACAGCGACTACTAAGGGCTGCACGCTTACTAAAAGGATTGTGCAAGCATCCAAGTGGCCACCGAGACTTGTGTGCTCACTAAATACAGCGACACCGGAGGGCTGCCCGCTTACTAAAAGGATTGTGCAAGCATCCGAGTGGCCACTGAGACTTGTGTGCTCACTAAATACAGCGGCACCTGAGGGCTGCACGCTTACTAAAGGATTGTGCAAGCATCCAAGTGGCCACTGAGACTTGTGTGCTCACTAAATACAGCGACACCTGAGGGCTGCACGCTTACTAAAGGATTGTGCAAGCATCAGAGTAGCCACTGAGACTTGTGTGCTCACTAAATACAGCGGCACCTGAGGGCTGCACGCTTACTAAAGGATTGTGCAAGCATCCAAGTGGCCACTGAGACTTGTGTGCTCACTAAATACAGCGACTACTGAGGGCTGCACGCTTACTAAAAGGATTGTGCAAGCATCCAAGTGGCCACCGTGACTTGTGTGCTCACTAAATACAGCGACACCTGAGGGCTGCACGCTTACTAAAGGATTGTGCAAGCATCAGAGTAGCCACTGAGACTTGTGTGCTCACTAAACAAGGTGTAACCCCCCTCCGACCCCCATGATCCATATTCTCAGCACCGAGGCATGTGTAATCAGTAAGTGGAAGCGTGCAAACCTCTGACCTGTAAAAGACACGAGCTTCACATTCCCACCTGACCAGAAAAGCTCATGATCTGATTGTGACAACATAGACCCGCAGCGTTCATCCGAATACATCTGTGTGCAAAATAGGACGCGTGTGCAAGCAGCTTCCACATAGCACCATCTCCACAGCCTTCATTGTCTGCAGTATATATATATATATATAGGTGCCGGTAATGAGGGCACATGGCTACATTAGGTCTGCGCACACTGTATACAGTGTTCACACGTCGTCTTCTACTTTAAAGTGCTAGCTCATCAGGACTTCACATAGTAAATAACACATGTATAAAGTCACACTAGCACACAGCATGAAACACACCCATATTATATAGGTACACATAGTATCCACACTACAGAAATATTAGTTCCAAATAATACATATTGTATCCGTATCGCACACATTGTATCCGCATCACACATATATTGTACACATTGTATCTGCATCACACACATATTGTACACATTGTATCCGCATCACACACATATTGTACACATTGTATCCGCATCACACACATATTGTACACATTGTATCCGCATCACACACATATTGTACACATTGTATCCGTATCACACACACACTGTACACATTGTATCCGTAACGCACACATTGTATCCGTATCACACACACACACATATTGTACACATTGTATCCGTAACGCACACATTGTATCCGTATCACACACACACACATATTGTACACATTGTATCCGTAACGCACACATTGTATCCGTATCACACACACACACACATATTGTACACATTGTATCCGTAACGCACACATTGTATCCGTATCACACACACACACACTGTACACATTGTATCCGTAACGCACACATTGTATCCGTATCACACACACACACACATATTGTACACATTGGGCCTCATTCAATTGCGATTTGGTCAATTGAATAGTGCTCTAAATAAGCACATAACATATTTTTTTTAAATAAGTTTTTAGTTAGTGAAAACCTTGCTTTTGGATAGATGTTTACTAACTAAAAACTTCTTTAAAAAAATATGTTGGGTGCTTATTTAGAGCCTTATTCAATTGGCCAAATTGCAATTGAATGAGGGCCATTGTATCCGTATCACACACACATATTGTACACATTGTATCCGTAACGCACACACATATTATACACTTTGTATCCGTATCACACACACATATTATACACATTGTATCCGTAACGCACACACATATTATACACTTTGTATCCGTATCACACACACATATTATACACATTGTATCCGTATCACACACACATATTATACACTTTGTATCCGTATCACACACACATATTATACACTTTGTAACCGTATCACACACACATATTGTACACATTGTATCGGCATCACACATATTATACACTTTGTATCCGTATCACACACACATATTATACACTTTGTATCCGTATCACACACACATATTGTACACATTGTATCGGCATCACACATATTATACACTTTGTATCCGTATCACACACACATATTATACACTTTGTATCCGTATCACACACACATATTATACACTTTGTATCCGTATCACACACACATATTGTACACATTGTATCGGCATCACACATATTATACACTTTGTATCCGTATCACACACACATATTATACACTTTGTATCCGTATCACACACACATATTGTACACATTGTATCGGCATCACACATATTATACACTTTGTATCCGTATCACACACACATATTATACACTTTGTATCCGTATCACACACACATATTATACACTTTGTATCCGTATCACACACACATATTGTACACATTGTATCGGCATCACACATATTATACACTTTGTATCCGTATCACACACACATATTATACACTTTGTATCCGTATCACACACACATATTGTACACATTGTATCGGCATCACACACACATATTGTACACATTGTATCCGTATCACACACACATATTGTACACATTGTATCCGTATCACACATATTATACACTTTGTATCCGTATCACACACACATATTGTACACATTGTATCCGTATCACACACACATATTATACACTTTGTATCCGTATCACACACACATATTGTACACATTGTATCCGTATCACACACACATATTGTACACATTGTATCGGCATCACACATATTATACACTTTGTATTCGTATCACACACACATATTATACACTTTGTATCCGTATCACACACACATATTGTACACATTGTATCCGTATCACACACACATATTGTACACATTGTATCGGCATCACACATATTATACACTTTGTATCCGTAACACACACACATATTATACACTTTGTATCCGTATCACACACACATATTATACACTTTGTATCCGTATCACACACACATATTATACACTTTGTATCCGTATCACACACACATATTATACACTTTGTATCCGTATCACACACACATATTATACACATTGTATCCACATCACACACAGTATCCATACACACTTCACACACTTGCTGGAGCACACAGGCCTCAGCAGGCTCTCTCTCACCTGGGTGCTTGGTCCTGGAAGCCCATCTTGTACAGGGTCACTACTACTGCTCCTCCCAGACCGATGTTGTGCTGCAGAGCGAGTTTGGCCCCCGGTACCTGTCTGCGCTCGGCCTTCCCTCGGAGCTGCCAGCAGAGCTCTGCACACTGAGCTAGGCCTGTGGACACACTGAGGGTCAATGATCTACTTCCTGCTCACACCCACACCCTACTGGCAAATAGGGGAACTGCAGGAGAATTAACCCTGTGCTGCCAGACATCTGCAGAATTAACCCTTTGCTGTCTGAGACCTGAAGGGGGACTTAAAGGGCCAGTGCAGGTGCTTTTCATGTTAAACCTATATTTTAGTTCACCATTAATTAACATGAAAAAAATAAAATAAAAAATAATCGCAACAAATCAAAGCTTTAGCCAGAAAATATAATTTTAAAACCGTGTACCGTATATACTCAAATATAAGCCGAAGCACCTATTTTACCACAAAAATACTGGGAAAACATAGTGACTCAAGTATAAGCCGAGGGTGGGAAATGTGCTGCCTCTCTCTCCCCTGTGTCTCTCCCCCCTCTCCCTCCCCTGTGTCTCTTACCCCCCACTCCCTACCCTGTGTCTCTTTCCCTCCCCCTCCCTTATCACCCTCCTCAACCCCCCTCCTCATCCTCCCTCCTCACTTTACCCCTCTAATTACATCCCCCTCTCCCTTTCCCCTCACTTACCTTCCATCAGCAGCTGCTCCTCCGCGCTCCTTCCGGCTGCGTCGGGACCCGGCATATGCTAATGACGTGACGTTACATGCGCGTCACATCATTAGCATCGGCCGGGTCCTGACGCAGCCGGAAGGAGCGGCTGCTGATGGAAGGTAAGTGAGGGGAAAGGGAGAGGTAATTAGAGGGGTAAAGTGAGGAGGGGGGTTGAGGATGAGGAGAGGGGGATTGAGGATGGGGGGTTGAGGATGATAAGGGAGAGGGAGGGAAAGAGCCACGGGAGTGGAGAGACAGGGGGGGGGGGGGGAGAGAGCCACGGGGGTGGAGAGACATGGGTGACTCGAGTATAAGCCGAGGGGGCCCTTTTCAGCCTTAAAAAAAAGGTGTGAAAAATTTGGTTTATACTAGAGTATATATGGTACTTCTGTTGTACCCCTTCCAACTTTATCCTTGGCTTGAGTACTACTGAAAGGAAGTGAAAAATGTCAACTGTGTTAACATTACACAAGACTTATCAAGACCGTCTAATCAATGCTATTGCAGTTGAAATCTTTCACTTCCTTTCAGAGAAGCTAACCTTGCCCTGCTTGAGGACTACAGGATAACTTAACCCTGTAAGATAAAGGGTGTGTTGGCTATTCCCTCTCAGATGATGAGTTTATATCTGTCATTGGGATCACTGAGCGGTTCAAACATGTTTTCATTATTATTTTCCAGGCAAAAAAAAACCTTTGTAATGTTTAAAACATGAAAACAAGTCGGTGTAACCGCGCCCCAGA
Source organism: Discoglossus pictus (assembly GCA_027410445.1). NCBI lineage: Eukaryota > Metazoa > Chordata > Amphibia > Anura > Alytidae > Discoglossus > Discoglossus pictus. The sequence goes on from CM050170.1 coordinate 203,338,146, forward strand.
AAAGCACAACACAACCCCTTCTATGTACACGTGATTGCAAAAAGGGACACTGCAAAGGCTTGTATTTATAGTAAATTGAAGTTAATAGGAGGAATTGGCGCATTCACGTGAGTAAAATGTATTTCATCCTGATAAATGATTTCACTCGTATTACACTCGTTCATGGTCACCCAACTTATTCTTCACCAAACACATGATTAGTTCAGCCAGTTACAGGTGAAATGCTTTTCTGTGATGGACAATGGCCGGACATCATGGATAACCCCATCCCAGGATGTATTCTGCGATTGCATTAATTGGCTGAGAAGCCGACCAGATGATTAGGGTTAAAATAAAATCTGCTGGGTAAGTAAAAAGCTGGGCGCAGGGTAACATGGCGGCACACGGGGGGAATAACGCAATTATACACTGGGCCAGGGGTCAAACTGAGAGATGAGTCGTGAGTGAAAGAGCCGTATCCCTGCGAGACCCTCCACTCATTTCAATGCAAATCTAACATGCCACACACTGGCGTGGAAGGTGTTAATGTGGCCTGGCACACAGGGCGTCCTGGCCAGGGACAGACTGCTGCTATCAGCTTGGAAGGTCGCAGATATCTCAGTGTATCAGATCTGTGTCAGGGACATGACAGGTTATGAGTTAAGTACAAAGTCTCCCCCTGTACAAGGTACCCAGATAAAGACACACAAACAGCAGATAAGAGCCCGCGACCCGCGCCATCCTCTGCGCTGTGTGATCAATATACTAAATGGAGACATAAAACCATACCATGCACAATGGGAGACCATGTCAGACTGATCTAGCGACAGATCTAGATTTAATGAAGAATTTGACACAATAAACAACGTCTAAAACTGCAAATCTGGGACTGGATTCAGCGGAGAGGACATGGACTAAAGGATAGGGATCAGAGAGTTAGAATCAACTGATACCGTAACATGAAGGGATGGTTACATAGTAATTAAGGTTGAAAAAAGACTTTCAGTCCATCAAGTTCAACCTTTTTAGATCTCTATTGATCTTTTTAATATGTGGACTATTTGTTGTTAATTGATCCAGAGGAAGCAAACAGGAAAAAAAAAACATTGAAACTTTACCAATTGTCTCATAAGGGGGAAAAAAGAAAAAATTCCTTCCTGACCCCAGAAACTGGCGATCAAATTTCTCCCTGGATCAATATTCCTTCCCTAGTTATCTAGGATAGCCTTGAATGCCCTCTTTATTCAAAAATATATCTAACCCCTTTTTGAAGTTGTCTATCGAATTCGCTGTCACCACCTCCTTTGGTAGAGAATTCCACAGTTTAACCACCCTTACTGTGAAGAACCCTTTTCTTTCTTTAAGGTGGAATCTACTTCTAACCTCAGGATGTCCTCTTGTCAGTTGAAAACTTCTTGCTACAAAAAGCTCCCTTGACAAATCTTTATACTGACCCTGGATGTATTTATATAAGGTAATCATATCCCCTCTTAGATGCCTTTTTTCTAGAGAAAATAAGTGTAATTTGGTTAGTCTTTCTTCATAACTTAGCCCCTCCATTCCCCTTATTAGTTTTGTTGCCCTTCTCTGTACCTTTTCCAGCTCTAAAATGTCCTTTTCATGAAGTGGTGCCCAAAATTGTCCACCATATTCCAAATGAGGGCGTACTAGGGATTTGTATAGTGGCAGAATTATATTTGCTTCCCTGGCTTCTATACCCTTCTTAATACATGCTAATATTTTATTTGCCTTTGCAGCTGCTGCTTGGCTTTGAGCGCTGTTACCTAGGTGGTTGTCCACAAGCTCCCAAATCCCTTTCAATATCTGATATCCCTAGATTTGCTCCATTAAGATTATAAATTGCCTGGCTATTTTTCCTTCCCAAATGCATAACTTTACATTTATTTGTATTAAATCTCATCTGCCATTTAGCCGCCGATTTCTCTCATTTATGCAAATCCCCTTGGAGGGAAAGCACATCATTATCTGATTTAATTACCTTGCACAACTTAGTGTCATCAGCAAAAATGGAGACACCACACTCCAATCCCACCTCTAAGTCATTAATAAATATGTTAAAAAGGAGAGGACCTAATACTGAGCCCTGAGGAACCCCACTTACCACGTTAGACCAATCGGAGTATGTTCCATTCACAACAACCCTTTGCTTCCTGTCTTTTAGCCAACTCTCAATCCATGAGCAGATATTTACTGCAACTCCTGTATCTCTTATTTTGCACAATAGTCTCCCATGTGGCACTGTATCAAATGCCTTTGAAAAATCCAAAAAGACTACATCCACTGAGTTGCCCTGATCCAAGTTCCTACTAACCTCCTCATAGAAACTAATTGGTGTTATTGGTCTGACACGACCTATCCTTCATAAATCCGTGTTGACTGCTACCTATGATCTTGTTCAAATAGACATATTCTTGTTTTCTGTCCCTTATTAACCCTCTAAAAGCTTCCCAACTACAGATGTGAGGCTCACTGGTCTATAATTCCCCGGATTTGCTCTTGATCCCTTCTTAAATATAGGTATCACCTCTGCTTTTCTCCAGTCATCTTGTCGCGACCCTGTAGTGAGTGAGTCTTGATAGATTACATATAATGGTTTGGCTATTACAGAACCCAGCTCCCTTAGTACCCTTGGATGTATTCCATCAGGACCTGGGGCTTTATTAACATTTATTTTCTCCAATCTCTTTTGGATTTCTTCCTGCGTTAACCAATTATTTAGTGATGGTAGTGTAGCCCCATTATGTTGCGGTGTCCCAACCACTGGTACCTCCCTTGTGTATACCGAAGAAAATAAACTATTTAGCTCATCTGCCTTTTCTTGGTCACTAATTATCAGACTGTGTCACGTTGTAATGTTCCTACAGCTTCCTTCCTCGCCTTCTTCCCATTAATATATTTAAAAAATATTTTAGGGTTAGTCTTACTTTCCTTTGCAACTGACTTCTCATTTTCTATTTTAGCCAGTCCAATAGCCCTTTTGCAAGACTTGTTGATTTCCTTATAGTCACATAAAGCTGCCTCTGTTCCCTCCTCCTTGTATAATTTAAACGCATGTTTCTTTTTCCTCATCATGATCTTTAAGTCATTGTTAAGCCACATGGGATATGATTTACTCCTATTCATTTTATTTCCACATGGTACATGCTGATGAGTATGTTTATTTAGTAAGGATTTGAATGTTGTCCATTTATTTTCAGTATTTTTCCCTGTAAGTTCTTTGTCGCAGTCTATACGTTATATTGCTGCCTGTAGCCCATTAAAGTTAGCCCTTTTAAAATTTAGAGTTTTTGTTGGCCACTTACAACGCTGTTTTTTGTATTCAATCTCAAATTATACTGTTTTGTGATCACTGTTCCCCAAGGGTTCCCCTATTTTAACATTTGATATTATATCAATATTACTAGTGATCACTAAATCCAAGATGGCCCCATTTCTAGTAGGTTCTTGTATTACCTGGGCCAGATAATGATCCCTGAGTGTACTCAAGAACCTGCTCCGCTTAGCTGAACTGCTGGTCTCATTTATCCAGTTTATTTCAGGGTAATCAAAATCTCCCATTATTAGGACTTGCCCGTGCTTAGCTGCATTTCCAATCTGTAACAATAATTGTATTTCCTCACTTTCAGATATATTTGGGGGTTTATAGCATACTTCCACCAATATGCGTTTAGAATTAGCTCTTCCACTATTTAGCTCAACCCACAAAGATTCAATGATGCCGTTAGTGCCAGCATAAATATCTTCTCTGACTATAGGCTTAAATTCAGGCTTAACATACAGACAAATCCCTCCTCCTCTTTTACGATTGCCCCTATCTTTCCTAAATAGGTTATAACCATCCAGATTAACAGTCCAGTCATGAGATTCATCCCACCAAGTTTCAGTAATGCCTATTAAGCCCCATTTTTCTTGTACTGCTAATATTTCTAGCTCGTTCCTTTTCCCAGGCAAACTTCTTGCGTTAGCGAGCATACACTTTATGTTGCTATGGCTCTGCCGTTGTGAAGTGCTTGACACTGTATTTGAGGCCCCTATTAATACCTCCCTACTGTCTATTGTAACCCTCCCCCTTCTCCTTCCCCATGGGTAACTAATTCATCCCTTTCCCTCTCTACCCTATTTACTCCAATACTTCTATACAGTCCCTCCCCCCCACCGACAAGTTTAAAAATCCCCCAGCCCACTCCTACCATCCAATCCCCTAGCACAAAAGCTCCCTCATCATTAAGGTGCAATCCATCCCTGCTATACAGATTGTATAAAAGTGAGAAGTCAGCCCAGTGCTCTAAAAGCCCAAACCCCTCCTTAGTGCACATCTTTAGCCACGCATTAACCTCCCTAATCTCCTTCTGTCTCCCTGGGCTAGCACGTGGCACTGGTAGTATCTCAGAAAATACTAGCTTGGAGGTCCTTGCTTTAAGCTTATTCCCTAGTTCTCTAAAATCATTCTTTAGGACACTCCATCTTCCACTAACTTTGTCATTGGCACCAATATGTACCAAGTCTGCCGGTTCATTACCAGCCTAGATCACCGTGTTTAGTTATGTGGTAGTCATGTTACAATAGACATTTTGCCTCTCTCCAGATCACAGTCTTGGACTTTGTTGGAGTGGAAGAGTAATTACAAGCAGGAAAAGAGAAGTACTCTAGGTCCATAGTCAGACCGAATCGAATACTCTGTTTCAAGTTCTGGAGACAGCGTCACCAAAAAGGTATTACAAAATTAGAAAAAAACAAAAGGAAAGCGTCTAAAATGGAGCAAAGTCTACAAGTCAAAGATAAAGAAAGACTTTGTGATCTTTACAAGTATAGATTGAAGGAGGGAGATAAGATAAATGACTTCAAATATGAGGAATTAAATCAAGTTCAGGATAAAAAAAAAAGACAAATTCCAAACACAAGAGTAGGAGGACAACGTGCACAAGTACTACTACAGAAGAGGGGCACAGATGATTGGTTCATAAACTTTGGACCCAATAAGTTCAGAATTCAATGTGGCAGTGATAAAAATGGAGGCTTTCCACAAACACGGACAAGTAACTGGCAAACTGGACAAGATCCAGAATATCACATAGTTAATCTGCTCTAAGAGTTAATATAAAATAAACAAGTTTGGGTGGAATTTGCCCTTTAAGACTCATAACAGAATCAGCTGATAACGCGGGTCATCTCGGGACTGTGACCCTTAGCACACATATAATGTTTATATATATATATAATGAGATTATTCTGCAGGTTTTATGTTTTACCTTTGATCCATATCCTGATCAGAACATTCACGGCACAGGAGGCTCCATCTTTATCCAAGTTCGTTTGTGGATTTTTTTTCATCGTTTGTATTGATTGTTTAGTTATTTCTCAAAGGAGCCAGAAACACGAGATAATGAAACAAGATGCGTTTTTGGTTCCAATGATGCAAATCCCTGATTTTCTTACAGTGACAATACAGGTCCACAATCCCTAACCCAAACCCATTAGGCCAGATTTGGGATTTCAGAATGGTTGTATAGTATATGTGCTGGACCCAAGCGGGGTCTGTGGCAGAACCTCATATGATATCATATGTAATCATATTGATGTTTGTGCAGAAAACCTTATAATTGGTCACATCCAATGGGATGAACTATAAATTGTTTTGGGTCAATGCAACTCGAGCCTGTTGTGCACGAGTGACGCTCCGCGAAAAAAACGTTTGGTTTTCAGAGCTTTTTGGATTCCAAAATGGATAAAGGATTGTGGACCAGGTCGCAGCAATGTGATATCACCAGAGAAAACTAAAGCCATAGACATCACTCGGGGTAAACAAAGCATCAACTTTATGAAGGTTTCTAAATAATACCGTCTTCTGTGGAGAAGAAATATACAAAAGTGGATGTTCTGTGGCGTATTCTCCTTATGTAGAGGATATTTAGGGTGTGGGAGCAGGAGGAGTCTCCATAGGATCTGTAGGTTTTTGCATTTACTTTGAGCTAGGAGAGAACTGAACCTGTGCCCAAATATGGCTGACTAGGCTGGGTCTAGGCTTAGGCCGCCGACTTCATTCTGCCCCTCCTAATGTATAGAACTGGACTTATTCATGGTGGTCGTGTCTGGAGCAAAAAGGGGAAACCTTACTGTGCCTCATCGTGTTCGGGTCAGTACTGGATGAGCTGCCTGGCAGTACATTATTTTTATCTCAGTGCGCTCTTCCATGTTCGGTGCCCGCGTGCGCAGGATCTTATTTTGCAAAGTGTTGCAGCCAAAACGTTGCGGCCGATCTCGGCAGCGCTTACAAACTGTGTGCAATTTCGCCAGCGCCATCTAGCTGCTCCTTGCTGCAACTGCTGGAGTACTCATAAAAGGAAAGATACAGGCTTTCTTTTGCAATATCCGACACATTTCTATTCCACATTCAGTTTCTTCTTTAAGGATGTATACATTTTATTGCAGCCATGCCACCAAATATTTAGCACATTCCACAATTGTTAATATATTTAAAGGGCATCTGTAGATTACATTTTTTTATTGAATTTAAAAGATCATATTTTAAAGATTCCAAAAAGCTATTTTCTTATGAAAAAAAAGGGGTTTATAGTGTAGATAAATTACATTATACGGACCCAAAGGGAGGGTTTTCTCCTCCTTTGTCCTAATATATTACAGGAAACAAAGAGAGAATCTGGACTGCACCTCATGTCCCTGTATTAAACTGAATGTGATCAGATAAGAAAACACACCATCTGTGATACTTTCTTTTTCTTAAATGAATAGAACTTATTTTACATGCAAAGCAATGTATAAGACATGTCCTGGTAATGCATCATAGCAAGTTTCGGACTACAGCGGCCCTTTGAAGACATTTTTCCCTCCTCGGCTCTGGCGCAAGGAATTATATACACACCCCAGAGAAGAATAAAACTGCCTAAATAAGAATCATGGGTAACAACGTGACTCCTCCCCCAGCTCACAGCTTGCCTCACCTACTGATATCACTAACTGCTACGACCACAATATCTCGTGTGTTCATACGCTATTATTGCGCCAATATGTCTTACAGTATCTGGGTCGGAACAATAAGCGGCGCAGAAGATCAGGACAAATACCAGCCATGGTGAGGAGTCACTTTTTAAGGTAAACTAAACAAATGTTTTAAAGATCTTTTGTGATCCTCTAACACATCAGATCATAAACGTTTTCCAGTTGACCAGAGACTTGGTGGACCACTTTACTACTGCTGAAGGTCTTTGCTGACCACTTAATGTGCACCCCTCCCCCATTTCTGGGCACTACTGGAACATACCCTAGTACTCCGGCCTTCTGGACCTCTTTTTGTATGCTTTATATTTCATTGTCTTAATTTTGTTTCATAATCTTTTTGAATGAAATCTGTACCAGGAACCAGCTGCACGAAGTTCCCGGAGCCCAGATCAGGAGCCCCCGATATTGCAGACATGTACATAGTAAGTGCCCTTACCTGTAGCGCCCAGCGGGTGGCCCTTTGAGATCAAACCTCCACTTGGATTGATCACCCAACGCCCTCCATACGTGTTGTCTCCTCTTTCAACCAGTTCTCCAGCTTTGCCTAAAAGACACAGGACAATTACACAGAGTTTAGGAAGGGGTACTGGAAAAAGGAGACTATTAACACAAAGCTAAGGGGTTGGGTTGTACTGAGATTGGAGAGGAGCTCGGAGAGGGTAGATATCATAGAGGAAGGAGTGAAGGACATACCTGTGGGGAGAGGACATGGAACAAGAAGAGAAGATAAGCGAGTAAAAAAGCTACTGAATACATGAAGAACGAGAGCATAGAATGAGGCCAATGAGAATGCGCGAGGTGAGGGGCACGGAATGTATAAGCGGACTCTAGTGCCAGATCTTGGGTTCTGTCCTTTTTGTTTGTAACCATGGATCAAAGCTCCAGATTCTGCTGGGCAATGTCCTGGACACTATGATTATCAGTTAATAGATGTAGCTGCTTGCAACTAAATGGCCGTCCGGTGTCGATAGGACACCCGTGGATGAGTTCGATGTCCGTCACACTATTGAACTAGTTATGAGGTTCCCGCTTAGGGCCATGTTGAGATTGTTGTTGACAATTTAATGGTTGCGGCCTGTAACTAGAAGTGAGTCTGGACGACCATGTTTAGCACGGGTTGTCCTGAGCGTTTCTGCGCATCGCAGCAGTATACTGTGAGCGTACACCGAATCTCAGACTCTAGGAATATTCTGAAGGAATTGATTAGGAGGATCATGGATCTTGTTTAGGTTTCAGACCTGGTATCCCTTAACCTGCTCAACATTTAGATTTCTAATAAGCACCTCCTTGTAAGGAGTGGTACATGTTACATGCACTCTAATGCACTCTATGGACATTTTAGCAAAGAGGTGTCTTTTTGAATTTGCAGCTATTTTTTTATTTTTTTTGTGTGTTATAACATTTTTCAAGTTTTATATTGGGTTTCTTGAAGTATTTGTGTACGGCTATGTGCATCTTCTACAGACATCTGGCATCTCCTCACCTATGGGGCACAGACCCAGAGCCTCGTACGTAATCAACTCATTCGCAGAGAAGCAGTCATGAAGCTCGATTACATCCACATCTGCAGGTCTCACGCCAGCCTTCTCGTAACATCGCTCAGCTGCGGTCTTAGTCATATCAAAACCAACCTGGAGCAAAGGGGAAGCGTCAAAGGCAGAATGGTGACGGCTACCAAGAAAGACAGAGAAAAACTGGATAGGCTACAAAGATAGAAGAAGGAACAATGAAGAGGGACCACTCTGAAAGAGGGCAAAATGGTGAGGCAGACGTTGACATGCTACTCGGAAATGGCAATTCAGAACGGTGAAGGACCACTCAAAAATAAGACAGAGAAAGGAGGGATCACACGAAACAGGGGAGGCAAAGTGGTGCCGCACACATGGAATGGAGAGGGAACCAATATGGCTCCCGTAGGGCATCTTGTGAGTGCACTTTCTATGTAGCTATTACCCTCCTCCCAAAGCAAACCCTTATCAGTAAACTCTTACAAATGATCACTACGTATGTTCCCTGCTCTAAGGAGTAAAGTTACCTAAAGTGAGATGAATCCTTACATGTAAGCTCAGAGCAGATAAACCTTTACAAGACACTTAATGAGTATCCCAGATGAAGAAAACAAAAGCCCAACAAAGCATTTTGCAGGAAACTAACATCATAAACTTGTAAAGTACAAAATAAGCCCAACGGGTAACCAAGCCCGATACTAGAGAATGATCACGTAAATCACAATGTCAATAAGCAATACCTGCGCACACAAGCAGACTGGCAGATTGTTATGTGGAATAGCGAGTGGGAGCCATGTAATAAATACTTAAATTCTCTCGTAAGAATCCCCATAATTAGGAGTCAGCCTAGGAAGGTGTCATGGGAGCCATGTAATCAAGCACATAGTGCGAGGAAGTCTACGGAGCCAGGCAGATAATGAGGAACCAACCCCAGACTCTACGTATGTCAGTGTAGTATTTGAATAGTTCTTTCAGCTTCTTCTCACCATCTTGATACAGCTGTCCTGAAAGGAAGTTGTGGTGTCTGTCACCATCTCCTGCGCCAGGATCTGCACGGCTTGGCGCTGTAGCCCGTGTCTTTGTACAAAGTCTTCACTGACCAGCACAGCGGCAGCCGCTCCATCTGAGGTCGGGCTGAGAACACAAAGACCCCCAAACTGAAAACTTGCAATAAAACGTCAGGGTCCGGTCCAAACAGCTTACACTCTAGTTCAGGTACATAACTGATCCTACTCGGACCCCATAAAAAAAAAAGCACGAGCGGTTTGTGCAGAGCCTCAGAAAGTAACATGTCCATTATAGAAAGTACAACGACGGCGCACAATGTAAGACCAGATTGTATACACTAGAAGAGTTTGTGCGGAGAAAACTAGAGAATTATGTGTCTCAAGAAAAAACATTCCCTTTGTACAAATTATGTCAGGGTAATTAGTTAAACACACTCAGAGGCCCCAGCATGAGGGTCCCATAAACAGCACCTCATCCTCCTACTCACATTCTACCCTCCCATTCCTGAGACCACATACCTGCATGCACTCCACGCAGCCTGGCCCCCGCACTCCGCGCGCCCTGGCCCCCGCACTCCGCGCGCCCTGGCCGTGCCCAGTCTATACACACATTGTACACTAGTTACGCTGAGCCACATACCAACACTGCAGCACCGTCAGGAACTCAAAGATTTTTCTGGAATTCTTCACTTCATCCAGACTATACTCATCCTGGAACTGAGAGAACCTGGAGAGGGAATATATGAGAAGTGGCTGTGTGCAAGGGGGGTGGAGAGGACAGGGCGAAATAGAGCAAGGGGGGGAAAGAAAGGGGGAAAGAGGCAAGGGCAAAACAGAGCAGCGGTAAGGGGGGTGAAGAGGGCAGTCCGAAAGAGAGCAAGGGGGGGGGGAGAGGGCAGTCCGAAAGAGAGCAAGGGGGGGGGGGGGAGAGCAGTCCGAAAGAGAGCAAGGGGGGGGGGGGGAGAGCACAGTCCGAAAGAGAGCAGGGGGGGGGGGGGAAGAGGGCAGTCCGAAAGAGAGCTAGGTGAAGGGGGGAAGAGGGCAGTCCGAAAGAGAGCAAGGGGAAGGGGGGAAGAGGGCAGTCCGAAAGAGAGCAAGGGGGGGGGGGGAGAGGGCAGTCCGAAAGAGAGCAAGGGGGGGGGGGGGAGAGGGCAGTCCGAAAGAGAGCAAGGGGGGGGGAGAGGGCAGTCCGAAAGAGAGCAAGGGGGGGGGGGGGGGAGAGGGCAGTCCGAAAGAGAGCAAGGGGGGGGGGGGGAGGGCAGTCCGAAAGAGAGCAAGGGGGGGGGGGGAAGAGGGCAGTCCGAAAGAGAGCAAGGGGGGGGGGGGAAGAGGGCAGTCCGAAAGAGAGCAAGGGGGGGGGGGGAAGAGGGCAGTCCGAAAGAGAGCAGGGGGGGGGGGAAGAGGGCAGTCCGAAAGAGAGCAAGGGGGGGGAAGAGGGCAGTCCGAAAGAGAGCAAGGGGGGGGGGGGGGAAAGAGGGCAGTCCGAAAGAGAGCAAGGGGGGGGGGGAAGAGGGCAGTCCGAAAAAGAGAGCAAGGGGGGGGGGGGGGGGAAGAGGGCAGTCCGAAAAAGAGAGCAAGGGGGGGGGGGGGAAGAGGGCAGTCCAAAAGAGAGCAAGGGGGGGGGGAAGAGGGCAGTTCAAAAGAGAGCAAGGGGTGGAAGAGGGCAGTTTGTAAGAGAGCAAGGGGGGGGAAGAGGGCAGTTTGTAAGAGAGCAAGGGGGGGGAAGAGGGCAGTTCGTAAGAGAGCAAGGGGTTGGACAAAGCAGGGCGAAAGAGGGAAGGGCAAAACAGAGCAGGGGGGGGGGGTGGAGAGGGCAGTCCGAAAGAGAGCAAGGGGGGGGGGGGGGGAGAGGGCAGTCCGAAAGAGAGCAAGGGGGGGGGGGGAAGAGGGCAGTACGTAAGAGAGCAAGGGGGGGGGGGAAGAGGGCAGTTCGTAAGAGAGCAAGGGGTTGGACAAAGCAGGGCGAAAGAGGGAAGGGCAAAACAGAGCAAGGGGTGGGGGGTGGAGAGGGCAGTCTGAAAGAGCGCAAGAGGGGGGGAGAAGGAGAAAGCAGGGGAGGGGGTGCAAGGTTTACAAATGACTCCCACACACTCACGGGTTATTTGTGGAGTGTTTGTGATTCTTCCAAGCGATCTTCGCAAAGTGTTCTGGTTTTGTTCCTGTGTGCCGAACGGGAGAAAAAAAAGAGTGAGTGAAACAGGAAAGAAACGTACACACAAAATACACAATGTCCCCCAGTGTGTGCGTCCCATCCTAATAAAGCGACATCTTATAATACATATAATAATTATTACAGTCTATCTGTACGCGCTAACGTTATAAATACACAAAATGTTACATTGCGTCCATAACTATTCAGAATAAATAGAAATATATTCAGGAGAGATGCGTCAGACAGGCTTAGATGTGGCTAACAACGTCTTCCATCATTATGGCACTTGGAGCGGACTGAATCGCGTCACGTGAAGGAAATGAAGACAAAATCCTCTCACGACATCGTCCCAACTGGATATCGTGGCTTCTCTTATGATATTGTTTTATTCAGTCGACACTTGATATCGGGAACTAGTCCAGAGGAATTGGTGATATTAGGAAAGGAGCCAGACTAGGCTACCGAAACAGGGTCAAGGAGGAGCCAAGTTCTACCTAATGGGAAGGTATGAAGAGAGCAGCCAATCCAGGAGGAGTCGGTTATTCTCATTGAAACGATATTACAATAGGAACCATAGCAGCTCAATGAACTAGACTGGATCCCCCCATGATACTGCTCCAGTAGACTGGCTCCCCCCATGATATTGCTCCAGTAGACTGGCTCCCCCCATGATACTGCTCCAGTAGACTGGCTCCCCCCATGATATTGCTCCAGCAGACTGGCTCCCCCCATGATACTGCTCCAGTAGACTGGCTCCCCCCATGATATTGCTCCAGTAGACTGGCTCCTCCCATGCTATAGCTCCAGTAGACTGGCTCCTCCCATGATACTGCTCCAGTAGACTGGCTCCCCCCATGATACTGCTCCAGTAGACTGGCTCCCCCCATGATACTGCTCCAGTAGACTGGCTCCCCCCATGATACTGCTCCAGTAGACTGGCTCCCCCCATGCTATAGCTCCAGTAGACTGGCTCCCCCCATGATACAGCTCCAGTAGACTGACTCCCCCCATGATACAGCTCCAGTAGACTGACTCCCCCATGATACTGCTCCAGTAGACTGGCTCCTCCCATGATATTGCTCCAGTAGACTGGCTGCTCCCCATGATACTGCTCCAGTAGACTGGCACCTCTCATGATATTGCTCCAGTAGACTTGCTCCCCCCATGATATTGCTCCAGTAGACTTGCTCCCCCCAATATTGCTCCAGTAGACTGGCTCCCCCCATGATATTGCTCCAGTAGACTGGCTACCCCCATGAAACTGCTTCAGTAGACTGGCTCCTCCCATGATACTGCTCCAGTAGACTGGCTCCTCCCATGATACTGCTCAAATAGACTGGCTCCCCCCATGATACTGCTCCAGTAGACTGGCTCCCCCCATGATATTGCTCCAGTAGACTGGCTCCACCCCCATGATACTGCTCCAGTAGACTGGCTCCACCCCCATGATACTGCTCCAGTAGACTGGCTCCCCCCATGAGTCTGCTCCAGTAGACTTGCCCCCCCCCCCCCCCCCATGATATTGCTCCAGTAGACTGACTCCCCCCATGATACTGCTCCAGTAGACTGGCTCTCCCATGATATTGCTCCAGTAGACTAACTCCCCCCATGATATTGCTCCAGTAGACTGGCTACCCCCATGATACTGCTCCAGTAGACTGGCTCCTCTCATGATACTGCTCCAGTAGACTGGCTCCTCCCATGATACTGCTCCAGTAGACTGGCTCCTCCCATGATATTGCTCAAATAGACTGGCTCCCCCCATGATACTGCTCCAGTAGACTGGCTCCCCCCATGATACTGCTCCAGTAGACTGGCTCCACCCCCATGATACTGCTCCAGTAGACTGGCTCCCCCCATGAGACTGCTCCAGTAGACTTGCCCCCCCCCCATGATATTGCTCCAGTAAACTGGCTCCCATGATATTGCTCAAATAGACTGGCTCCTCACATGATATTGCTCCAGTAGACTGGCTCCCCCCATGATACTGCTCCAGTAGACTGGATCCCCCCATGATACTGCTCCAGTAGACTGGATCCCCCCATGATACTGCTCCAGTAGACTGGCTCCCCCCATGATACTGCTCCAGTAGCCTGGCTCCCCCCATGATACTGCTCCAGCAGACTGGCTCCTCCCATGATACTGCTCCAGCAGACTGGCTCCTCTCATGATATTGTCTCAGCAGACTGGCTTCTTTTATTAAATTGCTCCACTATTCTGGAATGGCTCTCCAGTGGGTTGGTACGGATCATGTGAGCTGGAATATTCCCTGGGGAGCTGGCATGAATCAGTGCTGCCAACCAAAACACTGGTCAAACAACAGATACAATGACATCCTCCAGACAGAATACCACAGGTTACGAGACATTCAGACTTATGCAAAGTGGGCTCAAGACATTGGTGTCAGAAAGTGACAATTAGCAATACCAGTTCTGCTATAATAAAAGTACCCACTACAAAGTCCCTTTAAATATGAACGTGCTTGGGGACATTGTTTATCAACAGGGCTAATTATTACCAGAGGAACTAAAGAACCTATTGATGAGGGTAAAAGAAGAGACTGCAAAAGCTGCCCTGGCGCTCAGCGTTATAAAGACAAAGATCATGGCAAACAGCAATCTCAGTTCCTGGTAATGGGTGGGGAAGAAGTGGAGGCACTGACAGATTTTATTTTCCAACATCTTTGCAGATGGTGATTGTAGCCATTAACTTTAAAGACGCTTGCTTCTGGGGAGGAAAGCTATGGCATGTCTGGACAAGCTACTAAAAAGTTAAGATATTACACTATCCAAAAATGCATAGTTAGATCTGTGGTATTTCCAGTAGTAACATACGGATGCAAGAGCTGGACCAAAAAGAAGTCTGAGCGCCGGAGAATGGACACCAGATTCCCTATAGAAGACTCTGATGCTGGGAAGGATTGAAGGCACAAGAGGAAGAGGATGGCGGAGATGGATGTATTAGGTCATTGAGGCAATGAACATGAGCTTGAGAAAGCTCAGATCGACAGTGGCAGACAGATGTGCCTGGTGTGTTGCAGTCCATAGGGTCACAGAGAGTTGGACTTGACTGAACGACTAAACAACAACAACAAATCATTACCATATTTCTCCATATGTTCACGGCCTGCGTTCCCAAACAGCTGAGGGGCCAGAGGGGCTGGAGCAATACCATACTTATTCATAATGACCTCCACGTGCTTGTCCATAGGGTTGGTCCGATCTGTGAACTGAAACATACAACATATGAATGAGTGGTGGAGACAAGGAACAGCCACTCAGCAGAGGAGACAGATTATACACAAGTGATTAAACACAAAGCATTTACTGTGCGCAGGAGACAGTGGAAATGAGTCCAGGAAGTAGATCAGGGAATATAAGAATATTATATGTGACTAGCGACTTGCCCGTCAAAAAATGACGGCAATAAGATTGTAAGGCAGGTAATGGTGTTTGGTTGAGAGATTAATTTTGTTGGTGTTCCAAGATGCTTCGGCGCTCATTGCGAGGTTGTTGGTTGTTTGTGTGCTACGAGCATTGTTTTTTTTTGCTAATGAAATAATGTGATAAAATAATACATGAATATACTTTACCTATTTTGAAGTAATATCTGCAGGAAGCATTGTGCAGAAGAGCTGGCAATCTGTTTGGATGTTGCAGCATACAATGTGTGTTTTGAGGGCTGTGGAGCTGGTGTGTCAGTAATGCGCGCAGTGTGTAGTGTAAATAGGCTGCGTGCGCGAGCCAAATCTGTTAGGGTAGCTGGATACTTCCGCATTGTGTAAGTTAGTGTTGTAAAATGGCCATTTTTTCTCTCGCTTAGGGGATTTTTCGGGTGTCTAAACTCTTCTATTTCGAGTACAATTGAGGTGTAACTTCAGTTTTCGAGCTCCTGGGCCCCCCTTGCTGTAGGTAAGCTTTTTATGTATTTGTTGTGTTTTTAATGTTTTCATGTGTGCGGGTTTCGGGCGGTAAGGTCGTAATGATTTTTTTTCTAAGTTCCGCGTCTCGTATTTGTTTCTCGTAAGTCCGTAAATTTTGCGAGGTCCGCAGTTGCTGGCAAAGGCGAGGGCCGCAGAATCACTATGCAAGCCCGCAGCGTTAGCAACGACCCGCATGCTCACAACTATATATGTGAGAAAAAAAATATCTCCTACCAGGATCACTGCCCCAACATGATTTTACACATTCAATGGTATAAATAAACGTTATTCTTTTTTATTGAAGGGACAAGTAACTGGTCAGTGCTGCCCGGTGCCATCCTATAGTAGAGATTGCTGTAAATATAATGAGGCTGCACCAACCAAGACATTGGACGCTGCTGTGCAGGGCTGGGTAAGGAAGTGGTACCGGGTCTGGTGCTATCTGGGCTGCATCGGTCACACGTGGAGCGATAGCTCAGGGGCAGAACATTTGTCTGCAATGTACGAAGTCTGCGCCAGGTTTCTCTTTTTTGGGCTGTTTTACCTATTTTGGTTCACCAAGCTTTTTATACACTACAGATTTAGTTTGTTAAATACCACTGTGGCTCCATATTTATATAATAGTTGTCGTACTGCGGCTTGCTGAAGCGAGGGACGCAGTTGCCGGGGTAGAGATGAGCACCACAGGTGATCCTCGCGAGGCCCGTGTGACTTTGTAATGAGCGTCTGGGGCGTTCATTGCAGCAGAGGTGGAGATGAGCGCCACAGGCGCTCATTGCAGGGAATGAGCGAGTGGCAGTTTGGCGCTGATCGCGAGCCACGCAATACTTTACGACTTTAACGGCTGAACCACCAAACCTGAAAGACCACACTCACACACAGCAAAGGGGGAGGCAGGGAGCCGGTGAGTGAGGATGCAAGTTAATTTGAATCATTTGAACCCAGTAAGAAAGTAAACACGATCACGAAGCCAGTAACACTTAGCCAAACAACGCAAGCAACGGCACTCATCACGAGCCACGCAAAACTGCAGCACAGACACAGAGGAGAAAAACACAGGGAAGGGAGAGGGTGGAAAGAGACACAAAGTATGGAGAGAGGGGGAAACAGGGGTCAGAGACTGGGGAGAGGCTCGCAATGAGCGCCGAAGGTGAACATTGAAAACCACAAAAGTTGTGGGTTGCTAAGGCCTGCAACGAGCAGCAAAGCCCGTACAGTAGACGGAGGGAGAGGCTCGCATGACAAACGCGCTCAGCACTGGGCTTGCGAGGAGCGCCAAAGGTACAAAATGTTATTGCCGGGCAAGTAGCTAGAACTTATATAATGTTCTTTTGAAGAACTAAATTGGGTAATGGGAGGAATCTGGTACTTTGCCCTGCATTCCCTTCTCCATTGTAACAGACGGCAGCTTCCTCTACGTGAATATAAATATAATAAAATAATAGATGTATTTGGCTCATTATCAAGTGTATATTGTAAAGCAAAATTTGGGCAATGAAAATGTTGTATTAATTACAACTGATTTTGGAAACATCTCTCTGGGTATAAGAAGCGCAATGTCCGTTTCGCAGTCTCACTTAAAGGGTTAGCTGGATTATTATCTGCCACCTGGTGAGCTGGCTCAGTCTCTGATCCTCAGTATCTGTCATGGATGACAAGTTGACCATGCTTACCTTGGGGCTCAGAGAGCCACGCTCCATCTTCTCAAAACCTAGCGCCAACACGCAGTCTGCCAACCCTGAGGAAGAACAAAATGGTTTTTGAGGTTTAGAGCCAAAGGGAGAGTGTAGAGGTGGCTCGTTCATGTTGTGCACATCGGTCTAGGCCGGGCCATATTGTGGGCACTGGAGCTTGGTAGGTCATCATGATAGTGGTCATTACGAGGCTCACCTCCCTGCACCAGCTGTCTGGCCATGTATAGCGCAGTAGATCCAGTGGAGCAGTTGTTGTTGACATTGATGATGGGGATCCCTGTGAGTCCGAGACTGTGATAGATGGCGCGCTGCCCACACGTGGAGTCACCTGTAGAACAGGAAAGGTTACAGGGTTAGCAGAGTGTGTGATACTCCATGTGCCTTTATGTGCAAAGCAATGACATTTCTAATAGGATAATGGTTTTATTCTTGGTCCTTATCAATCCTAGCACCCCCACAACATTCAAGACAATCAGGGCAAAATGCGAGGAACCAAATAGAGTCATTGGGCCCTAAATCTGTTGCCCAATTTGTACATTTATACATAGTTAAAATCACTCTTAATATTGCCACATATTCTATTCGCCATCCAATTCCGAGTTCCCCGCCCACAATCACTACGGGCCAGGCAAACCTGAAAAAACGGCCTTAGAACGCCATTGGTTTTAGCACAGCTCAAGATTTCCAAGTGCTAACCAATTATGGATACACAAAACCGATATTCTATTAGACCCGTAGCGCTGGCTCACAAATAAAGTCTAACCCGCAACTGAAAAAAGTATCACGTTTCTGTCAAAAATATTACGAGCACTAAATAGGACTTGCAAGGGCTTTCTTTACACACTTAGAGCTGTAACAGCAATTAAACACACAATACTGTACTATAAAGGCATGAGAATTCATGGAAAGACATTAGAAAAATTGTACAGCAGTGTCAAACCCACAAATAGGCAATTACACTTTTTTTGTGTGTGATTTGGATCCCGGGACTTAAGGGGTTAATACATATCATGGAACCCGCATGGACTAGAACAGATGCTTTAATGAATTTGATTGATTTCTACATTGCTGGATCGCGATATTACAAGATACTTTCCCATTGATCTTCACACATCAGTAACATTACAAGTTGCGTCAAAGATTTGCACCAAGTAGCTGCGCAACTGGAAATGTACTGAGATTATAATAGAAAATAGAAGCAGCAAAAGATATTAAAAGCCTTTGTGAGACCTGTAAGAGCAGCTAAAGGGACAGGACCAAGAAAAGAAAAATAAGCGCATTACATGGATCTGTTGCGCCGGCCACCGCAGAGATCTTCTACATAAATAATAGGAACGTCTAAATGTGTCCCAGAAAAGACACTTAATATTTGGGCTCCAATTTGCCGCGAGCACGCGGTCTCTCTGTCAGTCATGTGAGGCTCACCGAGAGAGACGAGAATGAGAGATGAGAATACGTCCCATTAGGTAGGGACCATACAGCTTATTCTGATGAACCCCAAATAAAGTCAGCGCTTCCTGTAGGATTTGATTGAAACTCTCTTGGTTGTATCCTACTAGGATAGCCACGGCCCGCAGGGAGCTTATAAAACATCTATGGGATCTTATTTTTGAAAGGAGAGGGGTAGAAAAGAGCATCACAGCCATTGAGCGCACCACGCGGCATCGCAAGACGATCATCGGAAAATGGAGAAAAACGTCTTACGATCTGAGGAAGCAAATGTTGAGCTTCTTGGCTTTAACTGAAAAACCTGTTTGGTGCAAACCAAATGTAACTTGACCTCGATATGTGGCTTCAGATGTCCAGCAACACAATACCGGAGGTTAGCGGCTCGGCCACGTGATGATGGCACCGGCATTAGAGGATGAAATATGGAGAACCAAAGCTTGTTGTTTGCCCCCTGATACAGTCACAAACACTGAGTGGGTGAGAGACACCAACATGGCAGCCACTAAGGGCACAGTAGTTAATGACTCATCTAACTGACGGTTCTAGATCAGGGTGCACGAGTCGGTATTCTTGTGATTTTAGGCCGTAAGGACACCCCTTATAAGCCCTTCTTAATAAAGTAACGTACATTAAAGTACCTAGATACCCAGGGATATTATATACATAGTAAATTCTAGAAGAATTGGATCATTCACCTGCCTTGTCTAATCTGCTTTGATGGATATTTACAGGAGCTCTTGTTATAACCAAAGTAACCATTAGACCTGGTCTCATTCCTACATGTCACCTCTATCTATGGACCTCAGGAACACTCTTCTTCACTCTACTCATGGTTGCTTCTGCTCCAACCCATCATACCCCCACCATTCCTTATCTTTGTAGTTTAGTAATTCGGTCGTGTCTGACTCTCCGTGACCATATGGACCACAGAACACCTGGCACATCTATCGTTATGTCTCTGATGGTGCTTATACATAATGATTTCCTGGCAAAGATACAGGAATGTGCTGCCAGCTGCTGCTCTAGTGGACTGTGATTTGTCTGACATCTCTGCTATGATGTGCCCATCTTGTGTGACCCTCATGGTATAGCTCACAGCATCAGTGAGAAACACGAGCCCTCGCGAGCCCATCACGAGCCCCTCGCCATGACAAGGTAGTGATTCAGCAAAGCTTCAAACCCCCCTCATTCCATCTAAAGACTGCGCAAATCACGACACTTGGTTTTGTTGTGTATTGTGATGTCTGGTACATGGGGTGTGCATGAGATGTACACGAGATGGGCATGGGGTGTACACGAGATGGGCATGGGATGTACACGAGATGGGCATGGGATGTGCACGAGATGGGCATGGGGTGTACATGGGATGTACACGAGATGGGCATGGGGTGTACATGGGATGGGCATGGGGTGTACACGAGATGGGCATGGGGTGTACACGAGATGGGCATGGGGTGTACACGAGATGGGCATCGGGTGTACACGGGATGTGCATGGGGTGCGCATGGGATGTGCACGAGATGGGCATGGGGTGTACACGAGATGGGCATGGGGTGTACATGGGATGCGCATGGGGTGCACACAGGGTGTACATGGGGTGAGCATGGGATGTACATGAGATGGGGGTGCGCATAGAGTATGCATGGGATGTACACAAGGTGGGCACGGGGTGGGCATGGGATGTACACAAGGTGGGCACGGGGTGGGCATGGGATGTACACAAGGTGGGCACGGGATGTGCATGGTTTGACATTCGGTGTGACTGGTGGATCTGCTGGGTCACTCCTATCCTGGCCATACAGTGAGGGAGGGTCAGGAGGGTCAGCGAGTGCCCGGCAGGGAGGTGGTACATGGAGGGATACCGGGTGCTAAATAGAACCAAACTTACCAAACACGTATCCAACACACGCCTGCTCCACTAAGGAGTACGGGATCCCTGCATCTGCCAGTGCATTCTGTCCTGTAAGAAAAACAGAGGCCGAGGGTCGGCATAGAGCTTAGAGACGCGGGGGAGGGGTCAGAAAGAGCTCACACCCAGATGATTTTTGGCACCAGGACCACCAGTGGGCGTAACGAGTGGGCCACTAAGACAATATAATGGCCGCACATCTCGAGCTCTCCAACAAGTACAAACTGGACAAGAATTTCAAGGAAATATTTTCATTTTCCATTTTATTTTTAGCAAGAGGGCAAAACAGAGTAACTAAAAATGATGCACCGACATTAGGAGCCCAAAGCTCCAGTATTGGAATAGAGAAGTAGGCGGAGCCGCTGCCTCAGAGAATAAAATGACAAATATAAAAGGGACTATACATTGTACTAGCAGTTTTTCTCTACAGTAAATCATTTCTGAAATATTTGGAATTAATGTGACTTCTCTATCTGTGACTCAGAGTGCTTGGTAAGGGTGGGAGAGGGGTCTAACAGCCAGATAACATTGGGGGTCTTTATTGTGGCCACTAGAGAGACAGGCAAGCTGACTGTTATCCTAATTAGCGCATCAAAGCAGCTAAATATTACGCCTGAGCTGCTCGTTTGCTTAGAAAAGCAGCAACACAGAACCCCCCCGTATGGATTCACTTTAGAAACAAATGGATAACACAGCATATAACCAGTTTTTCAAACTCTTTGATAATAACCTAAAAAAACTTGTTTTTTGGGTGACAGAATCCCTTTAACACCATATGCCCTTATAGATCAATAGTAGGGTATGGAATATATAGGGGTCCTGGGCCATAATAACACGCGATACTCATTGGCATTCTGCCATCTCACCGGCTTCCTTGGCCATTTCTGGATAATCCAAGGCATCTCGAGGCTTCTGAAACTATGGAGAAAAAAAGCAGGATTTACTCAGAAGAGAAGACACAAGGAGGGGAAGTAAGAAGAAGAAGCCGGAGCAAGATGATGGAAAGAAGAAGAAATGGGAGAGCAAGATGATGGAAAGAAGGAGAAATGGGAGAGCAAGATGATGGGAGAGTAAAGGGGTCCCCGGGCCACCAGGCCTCATCTATTAGTTTACTGACCCTCCTTCACTTCTCCTGGACCTGACTCCTCCTGGACATCTCCCAGGATCCTCTTGCACTGACCCTCCTAGATCTGATTCTCCACAGTTCTGACCCCTTAGATCTGACGTCCATCGACTCCTAAACCTCTTGGATCTGGTTCCTGAGGCCTTCAAACCGGTCACCCCCTTGACCTGACTCTCAGCCTTCCTAATTCCCAAACTTGACACTCTCTAGACCTCACTCCTGACCCTTCCTGAGACACCAGTCTTGACCCCCTCTAGTTCCCACTCCTGACCCTCCTTATGACCCCCTCTAGACCCTTCCTGAGACACCAGTCTTGACCCCCCTAGACCTCTCCTTTGACTCCCCCATGACCCAGTCTTGACCCCCTAGATCCTCCCTAAGACCCCAGTCTTGACGTCTCAACTCCTGACCCTTCCTAAGACCCCAGTCTTGACCCCCCTAAACCTCAGTCGACCCTCCCTAAGAGCCAAGTCTTGACTCCCTCTTGACCCTTCCTAAGACCCCAGTCTTGACCCCAATCTAATCTCCACTCCTGACCTGCCCTAAGACCCCAGTCTTGACCCCCTAGACCTCTCTTTTGATCCCCCTATGACCCCAGTCTTGACCCCTAAACCTCACTCTTGACCCTCCCTAAGACCCCAGTCTTGACCCCCATCTAGCCTCAACTCCTGACCCTCCCCAAGACCCCAGTCTTAAACCCTCTAGACCTCTCTTTTGACCCCAGTCTTGTCCACCTAGACCTCACTTTAGAACCTCCCTATGATCCCAGTCTTGACCCCCATCTAGTCTCCACTCCTGACCCCCCCTAAGACCCCAGTCTTAAACCCTCTAGACCTCTCTTTTGACCCCAGTCTTGTCCCCCTAGATCTCACTTTTGACCCTCCCTATGATCCCAGTCTTGACCCTGATCTAGTCTCAACTCTTGACTCTCCCTAAAACCCCAGTCTTGACCCCCTCTTTGACTCCCCCATGACCCAGTCTTGACCCCCCTAGACCCTCCCTAAGACCCCAGCCTTGACCCTCCTAGACCTCTCCTTCGACTGCCCCATGACCCAGTCTTGACCCTCCCTAAGACCCCAGTCTTGACCCACCTAAACCTCACTCGACCCTCCCTAAGAGCCAAGTCTTGACTCCCTCTAGACCTCCCTCTTGACCCTTCCTAAGACCCCAGTCTTGACCCAATCTAATCTCCACTCCTGACCTGCCCTAAGACCCCAGTCTTGACCCCCTAGACCTCTCTTTTGACCCCCCTATGACCCTAGTCTTGACCCCTAAACCTCACTCTTGACCCTCCCTAAGACCCCAGACTTCACCCTTCCTAAGATCCCAGTCTTGACCCCCATCTAGCCTCAACTCCTGACCCTCCCTAAGACCCCAGTCTTGAACCCTCTAGACCTCTCTTTTGACCCCAGTCTTGTCCACCTAGACCTTACTTTTGACCCTTCCTAAGACCCCAGTCTTGAACCCTCTAGACCTCTCTTTTGACCCCCCATGACCCCAGTCTTGTCCCCCTAGACCTCTCTTTTGACCCTCCCTATGATCCCAGTCTTGACCCCCTAAGCCCACAGTGTTGGCCCTTCCCTATGACCTGGTCATCCTACACCTGGCCCAGGGCACATAGAGAGACATCAACAGAAAGGACACCGACCTTGGTCATTCCAACTCCCACCACATAGACTCTCCTTCCTGCGGCCGCCATCCTGAGTGTGTGACCCGGTGTCTCTCAGTGTCCCTGTGTGTCTCTGTCTCTGTCAGTCTCTCTCTCTCTCTCTGTCTGTCAGTCTCTCTCTCCTCTCACCCACTTCTCTCTCTGGGGGCTGGCCCGCACTTTGCTTCCTTAAAGCGGCGATGACACCCAGCGCAGTTTCTAACAATACTAAGTGAGTGCCGCTTTAATAGGGGCGGAGCGTCTGTCACTCTCAACATCCAATAAGAGAGCAACTTCCTGAGTCCGCGCCCCCAGATCAAATGAGAGAAAGTTGAAGTTGCGGAGTGGGAAACAGAGGGGCGGGGCCTCTGAGATGGGCGGGGCCAGATACCCCCTGGTATTAGAATAGTGGAGATTATATAATGAAGTGAGCTCATGTATCTATAGGGTTATATCTATCTATATATAGTACATCTATAGGGTTATATATATATATATAATACTTCTATAGGGTTATATCTATATATAGTACATTTGTGTGACAGTTTAATGTCTAAACATAACTTAAAACTATAGTTACTGCACTGCATTCTGGGAAACTGGGTGGGAACATGGAAAAGAGTCCATAGTGCATTTTCACTCTTTAGTCCAATACCTTATGTGGTCCCGTATAGGCGCGTGCTCGCTGTGTTACACATACATTGTCCACCCATTTGCATGTCGCCGCCCAGTGTGCAGTGCAATAACTGTATTTCTGGGACTCCTGCGCCCTGGGGGCGTCCATCTTTCCCTCGCCATCAGCTAAATGATGTTGCGATATATACAGGGTCCAGTCACATTATTATGACCACCCCCTACTTTTGACATCAGCAGCCAATGATGTGCAGCGCGTGCTGTGAGCTGGCGTGGTGGGTGTATAAGATGATCAACCATCGCTGTCATGGGCAGAATGTGAGGCTTATCCAACTGTGAAAAGGGGGTGGTCATTGGCTATCGGGCCGGAGTTATTTCTCTAACAGCGCAGTGTGACCTGTCCGCGTGCTGCTGGGGTTATAGTGACAGGACAAACGACGCCATTGTGAATAAACGGCGTGGAAACTGCGCACCACCACGTGCCACTGATGTCAGAGGTGACCGTCGCTGCGAATGTGCGTGAGGGCCAGCGACGCGCTACAGATGGGCAACTGACCATCCAAACCGACCGGGGGCTGCCAGACGTGTGACTATAACAGGACAGGGGCATGCGGCTCCGAAGCAAGCGGACGGTCACTGCACCATGTGACGAGGGGTCAGCACCAGAACCGCCTTCTAGACGCACAACGGGACCGAGACTGGACCGCCTCTGACTGGCAAATGGTGGTTTTCTCTGACGTTGGCGTGTCAGGCGCGAGACCTCCGAGAACAAACACTCTGCAACCACTGTAGGAAGAAGCTGGTGGCGGCGGCAGCGTTATGGTCTGGGGATGTTTTCTTGGCCGGGTCCTCTCCTTCCTCTGGAGGGCGCTCTCCTTGGGTTCCATCACATGTTTATTCTGGGAGTCTCCTCCAGGCGTCTCCGGTTACCTGTAGTACCACAACGTGTGTCTCTCAGGCACTGGAGGTTTGCACATGCTCAAGTCCTGCGTTGTGGCCTGTAGTATGAGGGGTGCCGAGATAGACGGAGGAAAATCAGAAATTATCACTGGCTTTTATTTTATTAATTACAAGAAGTTGGAAAAGTTACTGTCTGTTACTCGGTATATAATACTCCGAGTATCTATTTACTCACATGGACTTTATTTTATTATAAGCTCTGTATTTACTGCCTAAAATCACACAAATAGTTCCTGTATGGGTCTGCCCACTGCAGCTCATGAAGACACAGACCATGTAGTACTTGTGCTGTGTCTCATACTAGCCAATCAGTGACCATCTCTCTGCAAGATGCAGCTGAGACGTGGTCCTTGATAGGCTAGGACACTACCCTTCACGTCCAGCCCTACAGAGCCTGTGCCTGCATACGCCGCAGTGGGCAGATCTATACAGGGACTATTTATGTGATTTTAGACAGTAAATACAGAGCTTATCAGTACTTCTTACTAAGTCCATGTCAGTAAATAGATACTCGGGGGTATTATATACACAGTACCACCAATAAGCTGTGACGCTGGCTCTTTAAGGTTAGACATTACTCCTTGGGTCTTATACTAGTCTGAGTAGAAGGGTCACCATCTTGTTCAGTCATGTCCGACTCTCTGTGACCCGCAGCACACCAGGCACAGCTATCATTATGTTTCTGGTTGTCCTTATCCATAAGGTTTTCGTGGCAACGATACTAGAGTGAGTGCCAGTTCCTTCTCTAGTGGACCCTGATTTGTCTGACCTCTCTGCTATGACCCAACATGATAGAGCTCACAGCTTCATTGACGTACACAAGCCCCTTCGCAATGACAAGGTAGCGATCCAGAAGGGAATCACCATCTTAGGGCCCCGAATAAATATAAAGGTTAGGCCCCCGCCCCCTCATGTTAGTAACTAAATTCTAATAACTCCCATTCTGCCCCCCCACAATACATCACACCCCTGTAATATGTTTAAAGGCGCGCCGTCACCCAATAATCAGGGTAATGTTTTTTTTTTTTTTTTTATTACTCTTTAAGAGCATGAAAAGCTGGCAGTACATTGCGTTTTCCATTTTCTGGGAACGTCCATGTTGTTGCGACATTTACATGAACAGGGCGGCGCGTTATCTGCTTTGATGTGCTAATGAGGGTTACAGTGTGTCTCTGCAAAAATAAAGAGCCCACTGTTATATGGCAGTTAGACCCCTCCCCCACCCAGATACACACACACAGAGAGCTGGGGGCAGATACACACACACACACACACAGAGCTAGGGGCAGATACACACACACACACACAGAGAGAGATGGGGGCAGATATACACACAGAGAGATGGGGGCAGACACACACACACAGAGCTGGGGCAGATACACACACACACACACACACAGAGCTGGGGCAGATACACACACACACACACACACAGAGCTGGGGGCAGATACACACACACACAGAGCTGGGGGCAGACACACACACAGAGAGACGGGGGCAGACACACACACAGAGAGACGGGGGCAGACACACACACACAGAGCTAGGGGCAGATACACACACACAGAGCTAGGGGCAGATACACACACACAGAGCTAGGGGCAGATACACACACACAGAGCTAGGGGCAGATACACACACACAGAGCTAGGGGCAGATACACACACACAGAGCTAGGGGCAGATACACACACACAGAGCTAGGGGCAGATACACACACACAGAGCTAGGGGCAGATACACACACACAGAGCTAGGGGCAGATACACACACACAGAGCTAGGGGCAGATACACACACACAGAGCTAGGGGCAGATACACACACACAGAGCTAGGGGCAGATACACACACACACACACAGAGCTAGGGGCAGATACACACACACACAGAGCTAGGGGCAGATACACACACACACAGAGCTAGGGGCAGATACACACACACACAGAGCTAGGGGCAGATACACACACACACAGAGCTAGGGGCAGATACACACACACACAGAGCTAGGGGCAGACACACACACACAGAGCTAGGGGCGGGCAGACACACACAGAGCTAGGGGCAGACACACACAGAGCTAGGGGCAGACACACACACACAGAGCTAGGGGCAGACACACACAGAGCTAGGGGCAGACACACACAGAGCTAGGGGCAGACACACACAGAGCTAGGGGCAGACACACAAAGAGCTAGGGGCAGACACACACACAGAGAGATGGGGGCAGACACACACACAGAGAGATGGGGGCAGACACACACACAGAGAGATGGGGGCAGACACACACACAGAGAGATGGGGGCAGACACACACACAGAGAGATGGGGGCAGACACACACACAGAGAGATGGGGGCAGACACACACAGAGCTAGGGGCAGACACACACAGAGCTAGGGGCAGATACACACACACAGAGCTAGGGGCAGATACACACACACAGAGCTAGGGGCAGATACACACACACAGAGCTAGGGGCAGATACACACACACAGAGCTAGGGGCAGATATACACACAGAGAGATGGGGGCAGACACACACACACACACACAGAGCTAGGGGCAGACACACACACACACACACAGAGCTAGGGGCAGATATACACACAGAGAGCTGGGGGCAGACATACACACAGAGAGCTGGGGGCAGACATACACACAGAGAGCTGGGGGCAGATATACACACAGAGAGCTGGGGGCAGATATACACACAGAGAGCTGGGGGCAGATATACACACAGAGAGCTGGGGGCAGATATACACACAGAGAGCTGGGGGCAGATACACACACAGAGAGCTGGGGGCAGATACACACACAGAGAGCTGGGGGCAGATACACACACAGAGAGCTGGGGGCAGATATACACACAGAGAGCTGGGGGCAGATATACACACAGAGAGCTGGGGGCAGATATACACACAGAGAGCTGGGGGCAGATATACACACAGAGAGCTGGGGGCAGATATACACACAGAGAGCTGGGGGCAGATATACACACAGAGCTGGGGGCAGATATACACACAGAGAGCTGGGGGAAGATACACACAGAGAGCTGGGGGCAGATACACACACACAGAGCTGGGGGCAGATATACACACAGAGAGCTGGGGGCAGATACACACACAGAGAGCTGGGGGCAGATACACAGAGAGAGAGAGAGCTGGGGGCAGATACACAGAGAGAGAGAGAGAGCTGGGGGCAGATACACAGAGAGAGAGAGAGAGAGAGAGAGAGAGAGAGAGAGAGAGAGAGAGAGAGAGAGAGAGAGAGAGAGAGAGAGAGAGCTGGGGGCAGATACACACAGAGAGAGAGAGAGCTGGGGGCAGATACACACAGAGAGAGAGAGAGCTGGGGGCAGATACACAGAGAGAGAGAGAGCTGGGGGCAGATACACACAGAGAGAGAGAGAGCTGGGGGCAGATACACACAGAGAGAGAGAGAGAGAGAGCTGGGGGCAGATACACAGAGAGAGAGAGAGCTGGGGGCAGATACACAGAGAGAGAGAGAGAGAGAGCTGGGGGCAGATACACAGAGAGAGAGAGAGAGAGAGAGAGAGAGAGAGAGAGAGAGAGAGAGAGAGAGAGAGAGAGAGAGAGAGCTGGGGGCAGATACACAGAGAGAGAGAGAGAGAGAGAGAGAGAGAGAGAGAGCTGGGGGCAGATACACGGAGAGAGAGAGCTGGGGGCAGATACACAGAGAGAGAGAGAGAGAGAGCTGGGGGCAGATACACAGAGAGAGAGAGAGAGCTGGGGGCAGATACACACAGAGAGAGAGAGAGCTGGGGGCAGATACACACACAGAGAGAGAGAGCTGGGGGCAGATACACACACAGAGAGAGAGAGAGCTGGGGGCAGATACACAGAGAGAGAGAGAGAGAGAGAGCTGGGGGCAGATACACAGAGAGAGAGAGAGAGCTGGGGGCAGATACACAGAGAGAGAGAGAGAGCTGGGGGCAGATACACAGAGAGAGAGCTGGGGGCAGATACACAGAGAGAGAGAGAGAGAGAGAGAGAGAGAGAGCTGGGGGCAGATACACACAGAGAGAGAGAGAGAGAGCTGGGGCAGATACACACACACACACACAGAGAGAGAGAGAGAGAGCTGGGGGCAGATACACACACACACAGAGAGAGAGAGAGAGCTGGGGGCAGATACACAGAGAGAGAGAGAGAGCTGGGGGCAGATACACACAGAGAGAGAGAGAGCTGGGGGCAGATACACAGAGAGAGAGAGAGAGAGAGAGCTGGGGGCAGATACACAGAGAGAGAGAGAGAGAGAGAGAGCTGGGGGCAGATACACAGAGAGAGAGAGAGAGAGAGAGCTGGGGGCAGATACACAGAGAGAGAGAGAGAGAGAGCTGGGGGCAGATACACAGAGAGAGAGAGAGAGAGAGAGCTGGGGGCAGATACACAGAGAGAGAGAGAGAGAGAGCTGGGGGCAGATACACAGAGAGAGAGAGAGAGCTGAGGGCAGATACACAGAGAGAGAGAGAGCTGGGGGCAGATACACAGAGAGAGAGAGAGAGAGAGAGAGAGCTGGGGGCAGATACACACAGAGAGAGAGAGAGAGCTGGGGGCAGATACACACACACACACACAGAGAGAGAGAGAGAGCTGGGGGCAGATACACAGAGAGAGAGAGCTGGGGGCAGATACACAGAGAGAGAGAGAGAGCTGGGGGCAGATACACAGAGAGAGAGAGAGCTGGGGGCAGATACACAGAGAGAGAGAGCTGGGGGCAGATACACAGAGAGAGAGAGCTGGGGGCAGATACACAGAGAGAGAGAGAGAGCTGGGGGCAGATACACACACACAGAGAGAGAGAGAGAGAGCTGGGGGCAGATACACAGAGAGAGAGAGAGAGAGAGAGCTGGGGGCAGATACACACAGAGAGAGAGAGAGAGAGAGCTGGGGGCAGATACACGGAGAGAGAGAGAGAGAGCTGGGGGCAGATACACAGAGAGAGAGCTGGGGGCAGATACACAGAGAGAGAGAGAGAGAGCTGGGGGCAGATACACAGAGAGAGAGAGAGAGCTGGGGGCAGATACACGGAGAGAGAGAGAGAGCTGGGGGCAGATACACAGAGAGAGAGCTGGGGGCAGATACACAGAGAGAGAGAGAGAGAGAGAGCTGGGGGCAGATACACACAGAGAGAGAGAGAGCTGGGGGCAGATACACAGAGAGAGAGAGAGAGAGAGAGCTGGGGGCAGATACACAGAGAGAGAGAGAGAGAGAGAGCTGGGGGCAGATACACAGAGAGAGAGAGAGCTGGGGGCAGATACACACAGAGAGAGAGAGCTGGGGGCAGATACACACAGAGAGAGAGAGAGAGCTGGGGGCAGATACACAGAGAGCTGGGGTCTCTCTCTCTCTCTATATATATATATACCCTGCACAGGCCGGGCCTGTCCTTGGGGGGTCGCTAGTTGCCCCTGTTCTATTCTCCTCATGATCTTGTTCCTGCCCTTGGGGCACTTCCTGCCCGGGGTGGGGTTATTCTCTGCCCCTCCCAGTCTCTCACACCATGGGGCTCTGGTTCCTGCGGGTGCTCCGGGGGTCTCTGCCCCGAGGGGTCCGGGGTCTGAGCACCAGAGAGCGGGAGGTCCGGGTCACCCAGCTGGAGGGGAGCCATGAGGGTGAGAGCAAAGGGCGGGAAATACTGAGGGAGAGACTGGGGCCGAGTGGGGCTCCAGGGAAAGAGACAGCGCAGGAGAGACTGCCCCACAGAGAGACACACTGCCCCACCGAGAGACACACTGCCCCACCGAGAGACACACTGCCCCACCGAGAGAGAGAGAGACTGCCCCACTGAGAGAGTCACTGACTGCCCCACCGAGAGTGACAGAGAGAGACACACTGCCCCAGTGAGAGAGAGAGACTGCCCCACTGAGAGAGTCACTGACTGCCCCACCGAGAGTGACAGAGACACACTGCCCCAGTGAGAGAGAGAGACTGCCCCACTGAGAGAGTCACTGACTGCCCCACCGAGAGTGACAGAGAGAGACACACTGCCCCAGTGAGAGAGAGAGACTGCCCCACTGAGAGAGTCACTGACTGCCCCACCGAGAGTGACAGAGAGAGAGACACTGCCCCAGTGAGAGAGACTGCCCCACCGAGAGACACACTGCCCCAGTGAGAGAGACTGCCCCACTGAGAGAGATAGAGAGACACACTGCCCCACCGAGAGACACACTGCCCCACCGAGAGACACACTGCCCCACCGAGAGACACTGACTGCCCCACCGAGAGACACTGACTGCCCCACTGTGAGAGACTGTCGCTTATAGACTGCCCCACTGAGAGACAGTCCCTCAGTCACTGCCCCTCAGAGACTCTGCCATCATACCGACAGAGACTGTTCAGACAACTCCTCCTCAGACTCCCAAACTATCACCTCACACAAATAAACTCCCTCAAACTAGTGCCCTCAGAGAGACTGCCCAGCCCTGATGCCCCATAGAGGGTAAATCCAACTTCTGTATCACAGAGAACATTCACCTCAGATGTCTGTGGCGGTTATCGGTGGGTCCATCCCCTGACTGCGGCGGTTATCGGTGGGTCCATCCCCTGGCTGTGGCGGGTATCGGTGGGTCCATCCCCTGACTGCGGCGGTTATCGGTGGGTCCATCCCCTGACTGCGGCGGTTATCGGTGGGTCCATCCCCTGACTGCGGCGGGTATCGGTGGGTCCATCCCCTGACTGCGGTGGGTATCGGTGGGTCCATCCCCTGACTGCGGCAGTTATCGGTGGGTCCATCCCCTGACTGCGGCGGTTATCGGTGGGTCCATCCCCTGACTGCGGCGGTTATCGGTGGGTCCATCCCCTGACTGCGGCGGTTATCGGTGGGTCCATCCCCTGACTGCGGCGGTTATCGGTGGGTCCATCCCCTGACTGCGGCGGTTATCGGTGGGTCCATCCCCTGACTGCGGCGGTTATCGGTGGGTCCATCCCCTGACTGCGGCGGGTATCGGTGGGTCCATCCCCTGACTGCGGTGGGTATCGGTGGGTCCATCCCCTGACTGCGGCTGTTATCGGTGGGTCCATCCCCTGACTGCGGCGGTTATCGGTGGGTCCATCCCCTGACTGCGGCGGTTATCGGTGGGTCCATCCCCTGACTGCGGCGGTTATCGGTGGGTCCATCCCCTGACTGCGGCGGTTATCGGTGGGTCCATCCCCTGACTGCGGTGGGTATCGTATCGGTGGGTCCATCCCCTGGCTGTGGCGGGTATCGGTGGGTCCATCCCCTGGCTGTGGCGGGTATCGGTGGGTCCATCCCCTGGCTGTGGCGGGTATCGGTGGGTCCATCCCCTGACTGTGGCGGGTATCGGTGGGTCCATCCCCTGACTGTGGCGGGTATCGGTGGGTCCATCCCCTGACTGTGGCGGGTATCGGTGGGTCCATCCCCTGACTGTGGCGGGTATCGGTGGGTCCGTCCCCTGACTGTGGCGGGTATCGGTGGGTCCGTCCCCTGACTGCGGCGGTTATCGGTGGGTCCGTCCCCTGACTGCGGCGGTTATCGGTGGGTCCGTCCCCTGACTGCGGCGGTTATCGGTGGGTCCGTCCCCTGACTGCGGCGGGTATCGGTGGGTCCGTCCCCTGACTGCGGCGGGTATCGGTGGGTCCGTCCCCTGACTGCGGCGGGTATCGGTGGGTCCGTCCCCTGACTGCGGCGGGTATCGGTGGGTCCGTCCCCTGACTGCGGCGGGTATCGGTGGGTCCGTCCCCTGACTGCGGTGGGTATCGGTGGGTCCGTCCCCTGACTGTGGCGGGTATCGGTGGGTCCGTCCCCTGACTGCGGCGGGTATCGGTGGGTCCGTCCCCTGACTGTGGCGGGTATCGGTGGGTCCGTCCCCTGGCTGTGGCGGGTATCGGTGGGTCCGTCCCCTGGCTGTGGCGGGTATCGGTGGGTCCGTCCCCTGACTGTGGCGGGTATCGGTGGGTCCATCCCCTGGCTGTGGCGGGTATCGGTGGGTCCATCCCCTGGCTGTGGCGGGTATCGGTGGGTCCATCCCCTGGCTGTGGCGGGTATCGGTGGGTCCATCCCCTGACTGTGGCGGGTATCTGTGGGTCCATCCCCTGACTGTGGCGGGTATCTGTGGGTCCATCCCCTGACTGTGGCGGGTATCTGTGGGTCCATCCCCTGACTGTGGCGGGTATCTGTGGGTCCATCCCCTGACTGTGGCGGGTATCGGTGGGTCCATCCCCTGACTGTGGCGGGTATCGGTGGGTCCATCCCCTGACTGTGGCGGGTATCGGTGGGTCCATCCCCTGACTGTGGCGGGTATCGGTGGGTCCATCCCCTGACTGTGGCGGGTATCGGTGGGTCCATCCCCTGACTGTGGCGGGTATCTCATGGGTATCATCAGGTTCACATTACTGTTTATTACTGCTGTACGTTTCAGGGATTGCTGAGATTGTGATGTGTCGACCTCATGCCAGGAACGCACTGGGCAGACTCTTTGTTAATGAGGTGAGACTTATTTATCACTAACCTGTATTTTTACTATATATACAGTGGATATAAAAAGTCTACACACCCCTGTTAAAATGTCAGGTTTCTGTGCTGTAAAAAAATGAGACAAAGATAAATTATTTCAGAACTTTTTCCACCTTTAATGTGACCTATAAACTGTACAACTCAATTGAAAAACAAACTGAAATCTTTTAGGTAGAGGGAAGAAAAAAATATAAAAATAAAATATTATGGTTGCATAAGTCTGCACACCCTTAAACTAATACTTTGTTGAAGCCCCTTGTGATTTTATTACAGCACTCAGTCTTTTTGGGTATGAGTCTATCAGCATGGCACATTTAGGCAGGACTTGCCAACTCTTCTTTGCAAAAACAATCCAAATCTGTCAGATTGTGAGGGCATCTCCTGGGCACAGCCCTCTTCAGATCACAATCGGATTCAGGTCTGGGCTCTGGCTGGGCCATTCCAGAACTTTAATCTTCTTCTGGTGAAGCCATTCCTTTGTTGATTTGGATGTATGCTTTGGGTCGATGTCATGTTGAAAGATGAAGTTCCTCTTCATGTTCAGCTTTCTAGCAGAAGCCTGAAGGTTTTGTGCCAATATTGAATGGTATTTGGAACTGTTCATAATTCCCTCTATCTTACCTAAGGCTCCAGTTCCAGCTGAAGAAAAACAGCCCCAAAGCATGATGCTGCCACCACCATGCGTCACTGTGGGTATGGTGTTCTTTTGGTGATGTGCAGTGTTGTTTTTGCGCCAAATATATCTTTGGGAATTATGGCCAAAAAGTTTAACCTTTGTTTCATCAGACCATAACACCTTTTCCCACATGCTTTTGGGAGACTTCAGATCTGTTTTTGCAAAATGTAGCCTGGCTTGGATGTTTTTCTTAAGAAAAGGCTTTCGTCTTGCCACTCTACACCATAGCCCAGACATATGAAGAATACGGGAGATTGTTGTCACATGTACCACACAGCCAGTACTTGCCAGATATTCCTGCAGCTCCTTTAATGTTGCTGTAGGCCTCTTGGTAGCCTCCCAGACCAGTTTTCTTCTTGTCTTACTGGTTACTAGTGACTTGTCTGTCAAAATTTGAAGCCACACAATGCAATGTCCTGCCCCCTCTGAGCACCTTCGGCGCTCATTGTGAGCCTCTCCTCCTATCTACCGCTTATTACAGGAATTGGCAACTTGGGAATGCAATGGGTCTCTTTCCACCATCTCCCCCCTGTCCCTCCCCTGTGTGTTTCTCTTCTGTGTGTCTGCTGAATGTTTGCGTGCCTGGCGTTGTTGTGTTAGTGTCTTTGCCGTTGTGTATTTTCTAACACAACAACTCCAGGCACGCGGGACTTAGAATATACATGACGGCAAAGACATGTTTGTCTGTGTCCCCCGTGCCTGGCGTTGTTTGTCTGTGTCCCCCGTGCCTGGCGTTGTTTGTCTGTGTCCCCCGTGCCTGGCGTTGTTTGTCTGTGTCCCCCGTGCCTGGCGTTGTTTGTCTGTGTCCCCCGTGCCTGGCGTTGTTTGTCTGTGTCCCCCGTGCCTGGCGTTGTTTGTCTGTGTCCCCCGTGCCTGGCGTTGTTTGTCTGTGTCCCCCGTGCCTGGCGTTGTTTGTCTGTGTCCCGCGTGCCTGGCGTTGTTTGTCTGTGTCCCGCGTGCCTGGCGTTGTTTGTCTGTGTCCCCCGTGCCTGGCGTTGTTTGTCTGTGTCCCCCGTGCCTGGCGTTGTTTGTCTGTGTCCCCCGTGCCTGGCGTTGTTTGTCTGTGTCCCCCGTGCCTGGCGTTGTTTGTCTGTGTCCCCCGTGCCTGGCGTTGTTTGTTTGTGTCCCGCGCTCCTGGCGTTGTTTGTCTGTGTCCCGCGCGCCTGGCGTTGTTCGTCTGTGTCCCGCGCGCCTGGCGTTGTTCGTCTGTGTCCCGCGCGCCTGGCGTTGTTCGTCTGTGTCCCGCGCGCCTGGCGTTGTTCGTCTGTGTCCCGCGCGCCTGGCGTTGTTCGTCTGTGTCCCGCGCGCCTGGCGTTGTTTGTCTGTGTCCCGCGCGCCTGGCGTTGTTTGTCTGTGTCCCGCGCGCCTGGCGTTGTTTGTCTGTGTCCCGCGCGCCTGGCGTTGTTTGTCTGTGTCCCGCGCGCCTGGCGTTGTTTGGCTGTGTCCCGCGCGCCTGGCGTTGTTTGTCTGTGTCCCGCGCGCCTGGCGTTGTTTGTCTGTGTCCCGCGCGCCTGGCGTGGTGTTTGTCTGTGTCCCGCGCGCCTGGCGTGGTGTTTGTCTGTGTCCCGCGCGCCTGGCGTGGTGTTTGTCTGTGTCCCGCGCGCCTGGCGTTGTTGGCCTGTGTCCCGCGCGCCTGGCGTTGTTGGCCTGTGTCCCGCGCGCCTGGCGTTGTTGGCCTGTGTCCCGCGCGCCTGGCGTTGTTCGTCTGTGGCCCGCGCGCCTGGCGTTGTTGGCCTGTGTCCCCCGCGCCTGGCGTTGTTGGCCTGTGTCCCCCGCGCCTGGCGTTGTTGGCCTGTGTCCCCCGCGCCTGGCGTTGTTGGCCTGTGTCCCCCGCGCCTGGCGTTGTTGGCCTGTGTCCCGCGCGCCTGGCGTTGTTGGCCTGTGTCCCGCGCGCCTGGCGTTGTTGGCCTGTGTCCCCCGCGCCTGGCGTTGTTGGTCTGTGTCCCCCGCGCCTGGCGTTGTTGGCCTGTGTCCCCCGCGCCTGGCGTTGTTGGCCTGTGTCCCCCGCGCCTGGCGTTGTTGGCCTGTGTCCCCCGCGCCTGGCGTTGTTGGCCTGTGTCCCCCGCGCCTGGCGTTGTTCGTCTGTGTCCCGCGCGCCTGGCGTTGTTCGTCTGTGTCCCGCGCGCCTGGCGTTGTTGGCCTGTGTCCCCCGCGCCTGGCGTTGTTGGCCTGTGTCCCCCGCGCCTGGCGTTGTTGGCCTGTGTCCCGCGCGCCTGGCGTTGTTGGCCTGTGTCCCGCGCGCCTGGCGTTGTTGGCCTGTGTCCCGCGCGCCTGGCGTTGTTGGCCTGTGTCCCGCGCGCCTGGCGTTGTTGGCCTGTGTCCCGCGCGCCTGGCGTTGTTGGCCTGTGTCCCGCGCGCCTGGCGTTGTTCGTCTGTGGCCCGCGCGCCTGGCGTTGTTGGCCTGTGTCCCGCGCGCCTGGCGTTGTTCGTCTGTGTCCCGCGCGCCTGGCGTTGTTGGTGTAAGTGTTACTGTCTTTTGTGTTGTGTATTTTCTAAGTTCTGCGTGCCTGGCCTTGCTGAGCTTAACTTTCATCTTGTTTCAGAAATTTTCAGTTTTTTCGGCCCCAATTTTTTTCTCTGCCTCAACTTGCACCTCACTCACCGGCTCCCTGGCTCTCCCCGTGCTGTGTGTAAGGTAATTTGAGGCATATTTCTTTGTTTTTGCCGTCTTTTCAAGTTCGTACTTTTTTGCGAGCGGGTGCCTCAACGGCTCGCCTTGCTTTGGGAGGCTCGCAAGCGTGTCGACAAATCGCAGTTTGGCAACTATTCTATGTGATATCCTGCACCCTGCTCAGTAAAGGGGATCTCCTGGTTTAAGATGTAAGTATAGGACTGTCCACCTCTCCAGGGTTTCATGCTTTGTGGGTGTCTGGTCTGCTGAGAGGCCGTCTGCTCCATGCATGAGATGTAGAAAGGATCTGGTGCATGGACGGACATCTACATGGCAGGGTCCTCGTATGGGCCGAGGTTTGATTCCTGTTCTCTTTGCAGTTGAGCAATGAGTTGACTTAGAAAGCCAGCTGAAAGAGGCACTGAATTAACCCCTAGAGCTCCAGAACAGAGGTCTAACTGGTGGGCTCCTCCTCTTGGCCAGTCCATCTGACCCTGTTCCATGACCTTTGAGTTCTTCTCACTAGACACTCTAGGGTTCCTTGAGTCTCCTGCCAATAACTCTTCTCTTGTTCAGTTTTTTCAGACAGTTGAAAGTCTCCGCCATGACTCCAGCGTGCGTGTGGTGGTTGTGCGCAGCGCTGTCCCTGGGGTTTTCTGCGCAGGTCAGTAATATGGACGGGTTAACGAGCTCATAAGTGAAATACTTATAATTGGTTATTTCTTTTTCATATTGACGAGTGTAGCTAATTGCAAATCTTGCAGCCCATTTACGGAACCAATTACTTTTAATGAGGCCTAATAAAAGAACTGGCAATTGTAAATGCCACATTGTCATTGGGCAGATAGAAACTTGAAAGTTTCCTCCCACATAAGGGAATTGATTAGCAGACACCAAAGCACTCGATTCCACCGCAGCATTATTGCCTATAAAAGCGGATAAATTAGGTTCACTGGGTCCGTTAACTCTTTGTGGTTATAGTGTGTGTGATAATGGGATGTTCAGGCCCACTTTGGTCCTCTTTTGAAGATCTACATTTAAGGTTAGGCACATGTTCTTAGAATAAATATAGCCTCTAATTTTATTACCCCATTACATTTTTGTTTCTTCAGATGAACTGCCTGAGGGTAGAGGAGGCTTTGTATCTACACAGTGGGAATGTGGCATCTAGCCTCAAAGCGGACTGAAAATCCCTCTAATAATTGGTAAACCATTAGAAAGCTGTGAGGTATTCCATGATGCCTCCTAAGGATCGCTGTAATGTCTACTAAGTATTCGTGAGAAAGCAGCATAGCCGGTGTGTCTGGCCACTTGCCCTTTCTAATGGTGCATTTCTATGTTGTTTTCTTACAAATAGCAACGCTGTATTTATAGGGCTTTGCTGAGCCTTCCAGGTAGGAGGCATCCCTTTGGGATCATAGACAGGCTTTATAGTATGACCTTCTTCTCGGCGTGTGTGGAGTCTTCCACATGAGATCTCTCTATTTAACGTTGTTTTTCTATATAATATTTTCCAATATCTGTAGGTACCGGGACTTGCTTATACCGATGTGACCTCTCACCTTTTGTCCTGTTTGGTTGCAGGCGCAGACCTGAAGGAACGAGCCAAGATGGACAATGCGGAGGTGGCTCTGTTTGTGCAGCGCTTGAGGAGCCTGATGAGTGAGATTGGTGAGTGTCCAACATTAAGACGCCGTCCTGTTTCTAGCACCAGGTCCCAGCATCTCTTGCCCACACCCTGCAGCATTATGAAGGGACTCTAGGAGCGACCCATTTTACCATACATGCCACATGCGTGTTGGGGGGCTCTGTGGCTTCCAGGAGTCCTGGGGTCACTATTTGTCCTTTTTCTTTGCAGCTGCCCTCCCAATGCCCATCATTGCTGCACTCGATGGCCATGCAGTGGGTGGTGGTCTAGAGCTGGCATTAGCGTGTGATCTCCGTGTTGCTGGTATGTTCCTATTAGCAGCCCATCCTATGACCCATTACTAGGATTTCTGCTAATTTATTTGTCTGTTTCAAACCCATCAGCATCTTCTGCCAAGCTGGGACTGATCGAGACCACACGAGGACTGCTGCCGGGAGCAGGTACATGTGTATAATAAACTGATGTAGACTGCAGCACCAGACACATTAAACAGCATGAGCATAATGACCCATCATTAAGAGAGAAGAACACATGGATTCTGTGATTTGGCGCTCTATGTGTACGCACATCCCTTCCCTAAATCCAGTCTTTATTTTCTTTTCCACCCTGCTTCATGACTGTATTTAAAGGGACTCTGTCATTCCAATAGAAATGTGGTTTCATTTTAAAGAACATTACATTGTACTAGCAGTTTTTCTTTACAGTAAATATTTAGAAATGATGATGTTGTGGCTCCTGGATGCTAATGGGCTGATAGGAGGAGGAGGGGGGGGGGCGCGGCTATCTGCCACAACGTTGGTCTTTATTTTGGCCACTGCAGACTGATCCTAATCAGCACATTATTCTTATTCTTATTCTTATTTGTAACGCGCCAACATGTTCCGTAGCGCTGTACAGAAGTTATTTTCCAGGCAAAGACACATTCAATATTAACACTTTGCAAAGGATGGAGGGCCCGGTCTTTGATCTTAGAATCCGGGGGCCATAGAGCTTTCCCCAAAGCACCAATAAGATTGAAAACTCGCAAACTTACATAGCACATCAAAGCAGATCATTTACATATAAACTCAGCGCCATCAATCTTGAGTATCGCGGGATTGATACACTTTAGAAAAAGATGGCTAACGGAACACATCCAGTTTTTCATGCTTTTTAAGAATTACCTAAAAAACGACTTGACTTTGCGGTGACAGAGCCCGCAGCCGGGCCAGAACCTCTATATGTCTATGCACATTTGGGCTCAGTCTGATGCGTTACCGGTCTTGTAGGCGGATCTCAGCGGCTGCCGCGCCTTCTTGGTATTGGTCTGGCCAAAGAACTGATCTTCACGGGGCGGCAAATCGACGCTGAGAGAGCGCAGAAAATTGGTCTGGTGAATGACGCAGTGTCGCAGAATGCTGATGGGGACGCTGCATACAAGAGAGCTGTGGAACTAGCAGAAGAAATCCTTCCACGGGTGAGTCATGAAATCCACCGCATTAATATAATATGGCGCAGTCGCTGCAAAACCCCCATCAAGTCCTAATTATTATTATTATTATCTTCCCATTCAGTAAACTTCATTTATTACATTTCTACTTATATTTGTCCACCCCAATACTTCACTTGTTCATAGATGGTTTACATGTCAGTAGTCTCTGATGGAGATCAGGTGAGCGTCAGCAAGGAGCGGCGCAGGGTAGTCAGGAGGACCCAGGCACCGCTTTATTAAATGTATCCTATATATATATATATATATATCCACGGGTAGTACGGAGGGTTTCTGGATGTCATTAGGAATAGACCATACCTCAATATCTATTTCCCCTTCGTGATCTCTACCTTGTCGTGGTGAAGGGGCTTGTGTACCTCAATGAAGCTGTGAGCTATACCACATGGGGCCTCCATGACATCTGCCAGTGAGGTTGCACGCTAATTAAAGTCGAATTTAACAAGTTTTGAAATAAAAAATCAGCTAATCGAGGGAAAAAAATAACGAAAAAAAAAATGAAAACGAGGCTAGACGTCCCCGAAATGCGCAATACACCGCCAGGCACGTACAACTTTTGCCACGGACGTACGAGGTACAAAAATACAGAGGAAGCATTGAAAATGTTCGCGACCCGCGTAGCACATACACAAACTACGCCATTTTACAACACTAACACATTATGAATCTAAAATGGCGCTTTACACAACTAAACCAGCGGTTTGCGCACGCAGCATATTTTTAACGCACAGCTGGGACATTGGTGACACTTTCTCCTCAGAGCAGCAACTGGACAACTGGACATTATATGCTGCAGGACAATAACAAGAGATTGTTAGCTCTTCAGCCTATTCATTGCCGGATATATTAATTACAAATAGGTAAAGTATATTAATTTATTAAGTAACTAATTAATAATTATAGAAAAAATAGACATATATATCTGTCTTTGTCATGAGAGCTGAAGGCGCTCATAGGACCAAAAGTAAAACGAGAGCGGCTTGCGATGAGCGCCGAAAGGCTCGCAACGAACGCCGAAGGTCCTCAGAGTATAAAAAGCTTTACATTGTGTGTCAGACAGCATTGGCAGGCTTTACATGTTATTGCCCCGTCATTTTTGACAGGCAAGTCACTAGTATTAAATAACTATAAAACATCCTGTAAAGTTACTGACCACAACCACATGTTCCCAGGAGACAGTCCTGATAGGAGTCATTATGCAGCCAGCCTCGTCCTGGGCAGCTCATATGAGTCCAAGGGCCTGGTGGTCGGGGGATCGTGACACCATCACTATGTAAATGCCGTTATATTCATGGTTTTGTGTGATCTCCTCTTTGTTCCTCCGCAGGCTCCGGTCGCAGTGCGAATGGCCAAGCTGGCGATCAGTAAGGGCTCTGAGGTAAAGACCTCTCTGCTGGACGTCCACTCCCGGACGCTGCTAGTTTAGTCTTGGCTGTCCCTTTAGGTGGGGTTTGCTGCTTGTTGTGACTCTCCATTGTCCCCTCCACAGGTGGATATCGGCACGGGGATGGCCATCGAGGGGATGTGCTATGGGCAGGTGAGCTAAGCTGCGTGTAGCCTGTCCTGTAACAAAGTGCGACACCTACAGCTTCTCTCAGGGTGGGTCATGTCCAAAGAACTGACCTAGTGAGGCCAGAATGATATATTCAGGATGTTTCTATTCATGTCAGGCTCGGCGTCTCTAATATGTTTTTTTATATGTACAGCAACTGAAATAAGTAACAAAATCCAAACTACTGAAGATGAAAGTTCCATCTTGTCTGGCTTTAAGACTTCTTGCTAACTTGAAGCCTGAGATGGCGTGATTACGATCTCTTTAACCTATTACTATTTGACCCCTTCCCCCTTCCCTGTGCATAACCTCAGCAGCTGCAATCTAAACTACAACCCCGGCCAGTAAACGCCGCTCCATAACTTGCGTCACCAGAGACAGAACATTTTTTTGTTTTTTCGTTATTAATATTATATTTATGCTCCTTCCTCTGCTGAACGCTGCTCCGAATCAGAGATAAATGTGTAAAGGAGCAGCCTGGGGCGGCGGGGGGGGGGGGGGGGGGGGGGGGGGGGGAGTTAGATCCATCATCCATGAAACATTTACTAAATGTGATCTTGCTTTCATCTCACAAGACAAAGTCCAGTTCCGTGTGGGTTACCAGAGGCCACGGGACATAGGGCAAGTAAAGATGCAGAACTTGTTCCAAAAAAAATACCTGGAGGGTCTGTTAGAATAAGATAGATAGATACGGCCCCCCCCACCACGCACTCTTCAGCAGCTGTTGGGTACAATGCAGTCTGCATGGCTCCAGATACCCTTGCCAACCCTCCACACTCCCACATTGGTCGGTACTTGCTGTGCCACGTTCTACGCAGGTTCTTGGAAAGATTGACTCTGTACCGCGCGGTCTGGCTGCTGTCCGTTCGGGATATTAGCTGGTGGTCATAATAATGTGACTGGACTGTGTATCATGTGTGTGTGCATAAAAGGATCATGGAGGTTTAACAATTAACACAAATGTAAATAAGGTAAGACTTGGCAGATTGTTATTCCAGCTCGTCCGTGACTGTACGATCTGTTCTGATGCCCCCAGGTTATTCCTACCAAGGATCGTTTGGAAGGGATGGCAGCGTTCCAG
This sequence comes from Discoglossus pictus, assembly GCA_027410445.1. Lineage (NCBI taxonomy): Eukaryota > Metazoa > Chordata > Amphibia > Anura > Alytidae > Discoglossus > Discoglossus pictus. The sequence goes on from CM050170.1 coordinate 203,380,716, forward strand.
GAGAAGCGCCCTCCGCATTATACGGGCGAGTAACATCCACGGATAAAAACTGCACAAATACACTGTCTGAAACACCCTGTACATAAAGATTGGAGGCACCGCCAGAAATTTGCTGTCACACAATGTTTTTGTGGAAGATCTAACCTATTTTGGCTCAATTAAATAACTTTTTTTTTTCAAAATATTTTTCTTTTCTATTTTATGTATACCAAAAACTTACTTTGCAGGGATGGATATATATATATATATATATATATATATATATATATATACACTCTACATTTGAATGTCTAAAAACAAGTTACAATTTCCTGCTCAGAATACCAAGAAATAGTTATCACCGTGCATTCTGGGGAACTGGGTAGGGACATGTAAATTAATTCACAATACATTGTCACTCTTTAATCCGAAACCACTTGATATATGGCTCTTTTTAGGTGTATGCTCAATGTATTACATATCTTTAAAGCATAGCGTAGGATGGATTATGCACCAGCCAGGAGACCTACCCATATACAGCTGTTTCAATCTATTGGATCTCATCCGTGGGGGGCTGGCCCCTAACTCCTGATATCGAATTTTTGAGAAGGTCATTAACCACAACATCATTTAGCTTATTATATTATTAAATGTTATAAATGTGTGGGACCAATAGGAGGAGGGTGGTGGATCCCATGCGCCATGGTGGAGTTCAGCTACACACCACCGATGAGGCCCAAGAGAAGACGAAACTTATGTCTGTTTTTTTTTTTTCTCCTGGTAGAAATGCCTGGTATTTTAAGGCTGGATCACACTATTGGGTTGGACCAGACTGATATATGATGGGATATTTCTCCAGTGATAGACACACGTGGGATAAGGTCGCTCTCAGTGGGTTATCACGTCCATAGAACTGACCTTTTTTAAGGTTACTTAATTCTCTAATTGCGCGCCTCTGACATTGGCGTAATGTTAAATAGAACAAACCCACAGCAACAAACCCTGTGTACATGGAAGAATACCTGACAGTGGGTGTAGGAGAGAACAAGTGTATGCATGCAAAATAAACAAGTGTGATGGATATTGTGCATGAATATATATATATATATATATATATATATATATATATATATATAATGTGTGGTTGTGTGCAAGCATATACAGCCTTATTAAATTGCAATTCGGCCAACTGAATAGGGCTCCATATAAGCGCAGAGAATATCTTTATTACAGAGGTTTTTAGTTGGTGACGACTTCGCTTTTGGATAAAAGGTCACCAACTAAGCACTTCTGTACAAAGGTATTCTCTGTGCTTATATGGAGCCCTATTCAATTGGCCGAATCACATTATAATGAGGCTAAGAGCCATTAAGGGGTGTGTGAGCGTGTATGAGAACATGTTCATACATGACTAGATGATGCCTCCTATTTCTTATTTTCCAGTTAGACTCCCACCCCTTCCCAGTAGCAGCTCATACAGTGCAGGGGCAGAGTGAAGACCCTCCTATGATCCGCAATCCCTGCATCTAATGTGCCGTTACCTGAGTAATTGGACGCGCGCTAATATATAGATTGAGGATCACATCATTGAGCACAATTTTTTTTCGTCACTTTTTTTTTCCTCCCCATAAATCTTTTGCCATGAAATTTTATTCAATAAATTTCATAAAACAGGCAATTGGCTGGAATTTTTCTTTTTTCTCCCTATGTAACTGAGGATGAAGTCTCTAGTCTTCTATCAGCCTCTCCACGTGATCCTGGTCCATCGCAGCTCATCCCTTCTCTGCCACACGTGTCCCAGCTCTTGTGTACCTATTTAACATTTCCATAAACACGGGCACCTTTAAAACATGCCATAATTACACCTATTCCTAAAGAAATCCTCACCTGGCTCCGCTTCTGCATCTAATAACCTCTCTCTCTACCGACCCTGGCTACAAAACTGCTCGAGCGGCTCGTCTACAATCGCTTCTCCCATTTTATTTCATCCAACTCCCTCCTTGCCACATTCAAATCTGTCTTCCGCCCATAATTCGACAGAGACATCTCTCTTTAAAGTCACTAATGACCTGCTCACCATCAACTTAAAGGGCACCTCGACTTCAGTGCATACGCAATATGCGCGCTGACAAAACCGTGTGGACAGCAGAGTGCCAACAGCAGCACGCTTCTGTAATGTTGGCCAAATAAGGGTGCCTACGGAAGGGCGCACCACCAACCATAAGAAGCATACAACTGTATAAAGGGAAAAGATTAGAGAAAGCCCCCCAGCGTCTCTCTTAGTGTCTCTGCACTGTTGCACCATGCAAGGATGGCAGGAGAGACCGGAACGGTGCTGTGAGACCGTTACAGAGGAGACCAGGATACATGCAACCGAGCAAAGAGAGACCGGGATGCGTGCAACCGAGCAAAGAGAGAACGGGATACATGCAACCGAGCAAGGAGAGACCGGGATACATGCAACCGAGCAAAGGGAGACCGGGATACATGCAACCGAGCAAGGAGAGACCTGGATACATGCAACCGAGCAAGGAGAGACCGGGATACATGCAACCGAGCAAAGGGAGACCGGGATACATGCAACCGAGCAAGGAGAGACCGGGATACATGCAACCGAGCAAGGAGAGACCGGGATACATGCAACCGAGCAAAGGGAGACCGGGTTTACATGCAACCGAGCAAAGGGAGACCGGGTTTACATGCAACCGAGCAAAGGGAGACCGGGTTTACATGCAACCGAGCAAAGGGAGACCGGGATACATGCAACGGAGCAAAGGGAGACCGGGATACATGCAACGGAGCAAAGGGAGACCGGGATACATGCAACGGAGCAAGGAGAGACCGGGATACATGCAACGGAGCAAAGAGAGACCGGGATACATGCAACGGAGCAAAGGGAGACCGGGTTTACAAGCAACCGAGCAAAGGGAGACCGGGTTTACATGCAACGGAGCAAAGGGAGACCGGGTTTACATGCAACCGAGCAAAGGGAGACCGGGTTTACATGCAACCGAGCAAAGGGAGACCGGGTTTACATGCAACCGAGCAAAGAGAGACCGGGTTTACATGCAACCGAGCAAAGGGAGACCGGGTTTACATGCAACCGAGCAAAGAGAGACCGGGTTTACATGCAACCGAGCAAAGAGAGACCGGGTTTACATGCAACCGAGCAAAGAGAGACCGGGTTTACATGCAACCGAGCAAAGAGAGACCGGGTTTACATGCAACCGAGCAAAGAGAGACCGGGATGCGTGCAACCGAGCAAAGAGAGACCGGGATGCGTGCAACCGAGCAAGACAGGGGGAGAGACACTTGGGGGGCTTTCTCTAATTTAGTTTCTCTAATTTCTGACTAAACCACTAGTGCCAGATGTACGTCCAGTTGGAAGTGGAGTGGTTAAAGACCCTAACCCCTTACACCCCAAGCCTAACTCTTAACCCAAACAGTCCTAACCCTAAAAGCTAACACCTAAAACCCCAACTTAGCAGAGGTCGTAGATGTGGGGTCGCGCAATTGACGGGAGTGCTTCTGTGGTAGCGCTCATGTGTCGGCGTGCATGCTTCACGCGCTGTGAAGTTAAAGAGCTAATTTTCCTGGATCTCTTCTGCCTTTGACACAGTTGACCACCCTCTTCTCATCCATATTCTTCCTTCTCTTGGCTTCCATGACACTGCTTTCTCATAGATCATGTTATATATAGAAAATGTAACTCTTAGCGTGTCCTTCACTGGCTCCTCTTCTTTGCCTCGCCCTCTGATTGTGGGCATACCCCAAGGTTCAATCCTAGATCCCCCTCTTTTTCTCCATCTATACATCATCTCTTGGTACCATAATAAATTATTTTGGATTTAAGTATCACCTATATGCAGATGATACTCAGATCTACCACTGCACCAGATCGATCCCCTTCTCTTCTAGCTGAAGTTGGCAGCGACATCTCTAGCATATCCTCCTGAATGTCATCCTGGCAACTCAACCTGAGCTCCTAATCTTCCCACCCTGTTCCACCCCACATATTTCTCTCACGGTTGACAATGCCATCACCACTCCTACCTCCCAGGCCCGTTGTCTTGGGATTCTATTGGATCCTTCTCTTTCTTCCATTCCTCATATAAGATTTTGTATAATTTTCACCTAAAAAACATCTCCAAAATATGTCACTTTCTTTCACAAGACACAACCAAAATTCACTCGGATACATCTCACCTAGACTACTGCAACTCTCTCCTTGCTGGCCTCACAATCACCCATCTGTCTCCAATGTGGACTGAAGTGAACACCTCTGGAAGACTTATCTACGATGCTCACCGCGGAGTGTCTGTAGCTCTTATCTGTCAGTCACTCCACTGGCTTCCCATAGCCTCTAGAATCAAATATAACATAACTAGCGACTTGCCCGTCAAAAATGACGGCAATAAAAACTGAAGCCTGGCAATGCTGTTTGCCACACAATGTAAGCCTCTCCCCCTCTACTTTACTGGCCTTGTGATGAGCGCCTTTGGCGCTCATCACAGGCCTTGCAATGAGCCCCTTTGGAGCTCATTGCGAGTCTCTCCCTCTGTCTACTTCCTCCCTCGTGTCTTATTTCCCCCCTCCTCTCCCTCCCTTGTGTCTCCTTCCACCTCGTCTACCTCCTTTGTATCTCCTGCCCCCCTGTGTTTTTACCTCCCTCTCCCTCTCGTGTCTCTAAACCCCTCCCCTGTGTCTCTTTCCCCCTTCTCCCTCCTATGCATCTCCCCCCCCCCCCCCCCGTGTCTCCCCCAACCCTCCCCTGTGTCTCCCCCAACCCTCCCCTGTGTCTGTTCCCCCCTGGCCTGTGTCTCTTTCCCCCTCAGCCCTGTGTCTGTTACGGCCTTCCTCGTGTCTCCATTTCCCTCCCTTGTGTATCTTCCCCCCTGCACTCTCTCCCCTGTGTCTCTTCCCCCTCCTCTCACTCTCCTGTGTCTCTTCCCCCTCCTCTTTCTGTGCCTCTTCCTCCCTGTCTCTTCCCCCTCACCCTCTGTGTCTCTCCCCACTCTGTGCCTCTTCCCCCGCCTCTCTCTGTGTGTCTCGCCACTGTGTCTCTTCACCCCTTCCTCTGTTCCCCTCCCTCTGTGCCTCTTTCCCCCTCTCTCTGTACCTCTTCCCCCCCTTCCCTCTGTGTCTCTTCCTCCCTCACCCTCTGTATCTCTCCCCCCTGTGTCTCTTCCCCCCTCTCCCTCTGTGCCTCTTCCCCCCCTCTCCCTCTGTGCCTGTTCCCCCCTGGCCTGTGTCTCTTTCCCCCTTCCCCCTGTGTCTTTTCCTCCCTCCTCTACCTCCCCTGTGTCTCTTTCCCACCTATCCCTCTGTGTCTCTCCCCCCTCCCTCTGTGCCTCTTCCCCACTCTCCCTCTGTGACTCTTCCCCCCCTCTTCCCCACTCTCCCTCCCCTCTTCCCCACTCTCCCTCTGTGCCTCTACCCCCCCCCCTCTTCCCCACTCTTTTACCTGCTCTCGGGCCGCGCTGCGCGCAAGCGCGGCTCGTGCCGCGCTCTGCGCAAGCGCGGCTCGTGCCGCGCTCTGCGCATGCGCGGCTCGCGCCGCGCTCTGCGCGATGCGCAGCACTTCTGTATCTCTCCCCCCTGTGTCTCATCCCCCCTCTCCCTCTGTGTCTCTTCCCCCCTCTCCCTCTGTGCCTGTTCCCCCCTGGCCTGTGTCTCTTTCCCCCTTCCCCCTGTGTCTGTTCCCCTCTTCCCCCCCCCCATTTCCCTCCCATGTGTATCTTCCCCATGTTCTCCCTCCCGTGTGTCTTTTCCCCCTCATCTACCTCCCCTGTGTCTCTTTCCCACCTATCCCTCTGTGTCTCTCCCCCCTCCCTCTGTGTCTCTCCCCCCTCCCTCTGTGTCTCTTCCCCACTCTCCCTCTGTGCCTCTTCCCCACTCTCCCTCTGTGCCGTGCCTCTCCCCCCCCTCCCTCTTCCCCACTCTCCCTCTGTGACTCTCCCCCCCCCTCTTCCCCACTCTCCCTCTGTGACTCTCCCCCCCTCTTCCCCACTCTTCCCCGCTCTGCGCAAGCGTGGCTCGGGCGCAGAGCGCGGCTCGCGCCGCGCTCTGCGCATGCGCGGCTCGCACCGCGCTCTGCGCATGCGCGGCTCGCACCGCGCTCTGCGCAATGCGCAGCACTTTATAATTGTCTAACTGCGATTCGTCTGAAGCGTGACGACGAATCGCAGTTAGACAATTATAATATGTGATGACCCTCACTTATAACGCCCTCAATAGCGCACCCCCGTACATCTCTGCTCTCATCTCCAAATACTCCCCCAACTGCCTTCTTTGCTCTGCTAATGACCTTCTTTCCTCCGCTCCCTCCTCTCCAGGTCTCTTCTCGTGCTGCCCCATCTCTCTATTAGAAGCTCATCACCTTCAGCCTTCGTATGCACAATGTACCTATCGCCCATTCCATCTCGTGTCTCTGGGAACAAGCTCTATGTACATTAGATTTTAGGCCAAGACAACGGATTCTCCATTTTGTGCCATGTGCTAATTAACCCTGTAAAGGAACATGGTCAGGGGAAGGAGGCAGAATGGATACAATGGTGATTGTACTGTAAATATTACAATAAACACAAAACACAGTAAGTACACACAGCGGACACATTTTATTTAATATGGCCTCAGAACAGTTGTCAGATATACATATACAGTACAGGGCAATGCAGTGCACCAGCAAGATGAATTCTGGGTAATACTGAAGAACATTCTCTGGCGCCTGCCCTATAAACTGTTGTAATAAACTCTAGCAGTTAAAAAATAGTAATTTTTTTTCAATCCACTATTTACCAAATTAGACCATTCTTAACATTGTTTCGGCGAAGACCAGAAGAAACTAGTAAAGAAAATGTCCGCTTGCCTGGAAACAAACACATGACCGCGTCCGGCACATCGGCTGGGTTTTATTAATCAAAAACACAAAATGGTGGACGCTGGTAATGGAAAATCATGAGGATAAACTGGTCAATATTCCTGTGATGACATCATCTAAATGTCAATTTTAGACATAGATAGACTTTGCTCATCTTCTAGTTATTCAGTATTGAGATGGAAGACGTCTACGTGATCTGGCAGTAGAACTACCCTCTGGAGTTAATGATATCCCATGGGCAGCCATGGCGCTTACAGGAGTCCATCATGGTGCTTACAGGAGCCCTGCAGGTGCCAGCCATGGTGCTTACAGGAGCCATTCTATTGCCAGCCATGGTGCTTACAGGAGCCCTGCAGGAGCCAGCCATGGTGCTTACAGGAGCCCTGCAGGTGCCAGCCACGGCGCTTACATGAGCCCAGTAAGAGCTTATCATGGTGCTTACAGGAGCCCTGCAGGAGCCAGCCATTGTGAATACACAGATCCACATTGCTGTGAACAACTGAATTTCAGTTAAAAACTTAAAAAACATGAAACATTTTGAATCTCAAAAAAAACAACCGCTCCGAAAAATCCTCACCTTGTGCCATATTTAAGATAGATGAAAGAAACCTTGAGACTTTCCAGATGAAGTGAATGTGTCTGACCCCACAATACACCCGTGTGGTGTACATACCATGCTGTATAGCCAACAGTCTCAGTATAAAGCTCCGTGTATGGAAGTGCACACACACCACAAGCAGTAGGTCATGTTACATACATGTTTGAGCACCAGTGGGAAGATCCACGTGCCCACAACAACAGGAGAAGGGTCACTTAGAGGAGCGGTGGAGAGGAAAACTACTCTTGGCCCTTGAAAAGTGTAAGTTGCATCTAAACCAATAAAAGTCACATCAGCCCAATTAAATAATGTTATGAGCTATTACTATTTTTTTTTCAATTTCCCTCTGTTTATCTCTAATGGCTGCCATGTTGGTCCACCTTCTACGTACCATTCCAAAGTGAGTCAGATGCCATGAGTACACGGTTTATATCAGGACCGGTGCCAACTCATTCTGTTTCCATCAGACTAAAGATTCCTATAATGTAGTGAGGTGAGACCGGAGCCACGTCCACCTTGGAATCCCTACAATCCACGTCCACCTTGGAATCCCTACAATCCACGTCCACCTTGGAATCCCTACAATCCACAACGCCTGGTACCACGATTTTCTTTAAAAAATAAAATAAAATCACTAAAACAAACAAACTTTCCTGACGTGGGTAACTAAAAGAAAAATGAAAATGTTTACAATTAACGGATAAATGAATTTCAGACACTAAAGGATTAGATGTGGCCAATAATGGCATAGAATGAATGGATCTGAATTGTTGGTTATGAAAGGAACCACAAACTAGAAGATCCAGCAGACTGCCTGCTTTATAACATACACGCTGCCAGACATCCCTAATATATAACATAGACAAGCAAACAGGGGCAAGAACCATTCACACACCAAAAATCAACACACGCGTGCACTTGTACACAATCCATGCACACTCAGGACAGCCAAGAACCAGACGGCCACACACTCAGTGTACTCACCCCCCACGGGCACTCCATGCACGCTCAGGACAGCCCAAATATAAACCACCAAACTATGGCAAGAACCAGCCGGCCACCCACTCAGAATCAGTGTACGCACCCCCCACCGGCCCACACAGGGCACTCGTACACACTCCATGCACACTCAGCCAGCCCTACACAGGTTTGCATGATTGACTACACCACAATCTTACAGGATCCACAATGGGAATTGGCTTGGTTAGTATATTTTTTTCTTCCTTGGCGCTGGCCAAGAAACTTGTAAGTACACACTGTGCCTGACGCACAACCCCCCTGGCTCAGGAGGCACATTTCCCTACAGCATCTACTTGACTTTAAAAGCGAACCGAAAAGACCAAGGAACTATATATTTTCCAAAATGCATCAAACTAATAGAGCTGTATATAATAAGAGGGATCGGAAAAGATTTATTATAAAAAAATGAACAAAGCAGCTATAAAAAAAACAGCAAGAACAGACAGGAAATCAGAAGAGAACACAAAATACAGCACTGCTGAGTAATATGAAAAGTAAATGACAAACACGAGACCTGTATGGAATGGCGGCCTCAGCACAATGTTGTTGTTCATTTTGTTATAATAAATATTCTTATCCCTCTTATTTATACTTTAAAAAACTAACAAACCATAGTGTTCAATGCAGACCTACATACATAACCACATTACCCTACGCAGCGGGCGCCTCACTCACTACAGCAAAAATATATGTGTCCGAACCCACAGAAAGAGCTGGGAATACATTGTGCTTAATGTGCAGCGTCCACAGGATAACACTGACCCCCCCGTTCAGTCACCAGGAGGTGAGGGGCCGGGATTGTGGACACCAAAAAGGTACCAGTAATTAGAATAAGAAAAGCGCATCTAGAAGGGGATGGCTGCTCATGCAAGTTTTATGCCCATATTATATATTAAATGTAACTTCTCTTTTAATATTTATTCTCTACTTGACATTTAGCAGAGGTTTGTAGTGCATGCCAAAGGGCATCCGTAGGCACAGGAAGAGCCCCGGTATGAGAACACTGGGGCAACTAAATACAGCTCGGGCAGGAAGAAAACGACAGGGGCAGCAGCAGAAGAAATTAGCCTAAAAACAAGGCCCTGATAAGATGCAGCCGTGCAGAATCCTTATATCACACAAGGGGAACATGCACAAGTCGTTCATAGGAATGAGATCTGTCCTCTCAAACAGCAGCGCTCACACTAGTATTTAAGGAAACTGCGCACACGAAGAGGCCAAATGTTCAATTGACATAAAGAACAAATACACCCGGAGTGGCCGGCGCAGACGCGTCACTTTGGGACTGGTGGATCTGGGCTGCGAGGGTTCCCGTGCCGCGATAGATGCCTGTCCAAGTGGTCTAGGATGGCGACAGTAATGCGGAGGACGTCGGGGTCGGCGTGCTCATGGTCTCTTATCTGGTGGAGCTTCACTAGACCCCCCTCTTCAATCAGCATGTTGCAGTAACGAACAGCTGGGAAAGAACAGAAAGATAATTTAAAAAAAAAAAATATATATATATGAAAGATACCATATTATATAAAGATAACTATATAGGATCCAGTCACATTATTATGACCACCAGCTAATGACCCGAATAACCACGACAGCTGCTGAGGAGTGCGCGGTGGAGGATCCATAACGGCCAACATGGCGATCGAGGTGGTCCCACAGGTGCTTGATGGGGTTCAAGTCTGGGGAATTAGGAGGCCAGGGCAGTACTTGCAAGTCTCCATCGCGCTCCTCTAGTCACTCCCGGGTAATTCTGTCCGTATGGCATGTTGCGTTGTCCTGCCTCGTCACATGGGTGCAGTGACCAGACGTTTGGTTTGGAGCCTCGTACGCAACAGGGTTCGCTGTACTCTCATTTTAGACTCACGTCTGGTAGCCCCTGGTATGGCGTTCAACTCTGACATCAGTTTATTCGCAGTGGTGCCCTTTGTCCAGTCATGGGACACTTTAACTACAGCAGCACGCGAACTGTTCACAAACTGCGCTGTTTCAGAAATACTGTCACCCCTGGCCCGAAAGCCAATGACCATCCCCTTGTACCCATGACAGAGATGGTTGATATGTTTGCAGAATGCCTACATGTCACGTGCCTTATTTCTTTCGCCACGCGTGGTGGTGGTCATAATAATGTGACTTGACCCTGTATTTAACCATAGTGACGACATGTTCATATAGTTACATAAAACGGACTCTTCGGTTCTTTTAATCCATCGCTACTAACGGCTAAAGTGGGTTTTCCCAAAATGATCAGGTTTTTCAATGATTTAATAAAACAACATTAAACTGCGCCCGATACCTTCCATTCTGTTACAGTGACATGGCGGCCCCCGGATCCCCGGGCGTCTCTGGGTACATCCCGTGTATACATTTACTGGCAGGTACTTTATTTTATTAACATCATATATGCTCTGTTTTTATCCTGCACTAATAAAATAATCTGCACATCAGTAAGTAGACACTCCGGGTATTACATATTCCAGCAGCATCCGGGAACCGGTCGTGTCCCTTTAACATTTAGCCAAAGATTGCGGTGACTTGAAGCTCTGTGCAGAGAAAGGGACAGGAAATGACACAAATAAATAGATCGGGCCGGGGGGGGGGGGGAGACAGAGCTGCAGGGCCCCGCCTGGGGGGGATAGGCAGAGCTGGACCATACATAAGTTACACACACGTGCAGACAGTACTGACCCAGACAGACATTGCATGGTCATTGCACAGAGCTGCAGGGAGATCGGCGCAGGGCACAGAGATCGGCGCAGCATGGAGATATGCGCAGGACAAAGGATTCATACAGAGGAAGGACAGACAGACTCCAGTGACCGGTCAGATACATACGGTTCTTACTGCACACGTGCTGCATGGCCCAAACTGCCCAGAGCTGGACGCCGGGTGTACGGAAACACTCGAGGAGCGGGAAGAACGGGTTAAAAGATCTGAAAGCAAAACAGTATGGAGTCATAATAATATATCCCGGAGTAATCGGGGGCATTATTAATTCCCCTAAGGACTGACCAATCCAATGAAGCTAAAGCAATGTCCAACACCCCGTTTAGTGACCTACAATAAAATAAAAAACTTAGTTTGCTTTGTCTTTTTTTATTTTTATTTAGAAAACATTCTATGTGAAACTGCTATAAGTTGCATCTGACACTAATCACAATGTTGCTTAAGTATCCGTCTGGTTCTGGTTCTGAGAAATCCTGCAATCCCCAATCCAATACTGCTTGTTCATTAAAGGGCCCCTCAACTCACTGCGAGTGCTCTTCATAGTGTGAAAGAAAACATGATTGTACGATAAAACTATCTATATACAGCTAAAAAATCTAAAGTTTTAAATCATTGTTTGCGTAGTCCATTCTGCCCACTAGGTGTTCCTAGAGTAATTAGCAGAGTCCATCGAGTGGTGTGTGAGGCTCTAAGGGGGGAAGGCTGTGATTGATAGCAGACCATCTCAATGTACTCAGTTTACATTGCACTGATCAGTTAGCCCATAGCTTTCCTGTTTTAGGTGAGTGCCAGTATTCCATGTCTGCACAGATAGATGTAATAAACATTACATTTTTGTTTGTTGGCATCACTAACTGGAGCACCAGAGCAGAGAGCACAACCCCTACTGCATTGCTCAAATTACAGAGAGGCAAGAGAGCAGAAACCTGAATCTTCTGCCAGTAAGAAAAAGTCAGAACTGGTTCCCTTCAAACTTGAATATAAGCAGTTTGACAAAAAAACTTTGATTGACTTGAATGGGTGATACACCCCTGCTACCTGACCGGGTGCAGTAATGAACCAGACATGGAGCAGTATTTCACAAATCAACACAGATTTTATTTTGATTTCTCATTGAAGAATGCATGCATTTCAAACATTCTAAAAAACTTATTTCAACAAGCTTTTAGGAGATCTTGTCAGTGATGTGCTCCAAATTGTGCTGAATTAAGTGGCCTTTTAATAAAATGTTGTTACTAGTGATTAATTATAAGAATAATATTTAGCGCTACAGAATAAGTTGATGCATTAAAAATAAACAATAATAATAATAATAATACTAATAACAATAACACCACCACCTTGGATTCATTGGAGTCATTTTTACAGCAGAAGCCATGAGCTTTTTATTACATTGTTCCACCAACTATATTGACAATAAGATCATTTGCACCTTGACAGAGAAGCAAGTCCACAAACTGCTATGTACAAAGTTTGCAATTCTTCTAAAAACAATAAATGAAGGAGATCTCATGTTCAGGAGGGCCCACTGTTTTGCAGGGGGGGGGGCGGGGCGCTGGATTAACATGGACTGGTAAGTGCCCTGTTGGCATGAGGTGTTTAATATTGGTTATTGCAACTATGGACATGATACCCAACCCAGTGCCTATGATTTCACCCCGGGTTGGGATATGTGCCTATGTGCATCTTCATGTACCGGGTTAAAGATAAGGGATGAGACTTGCTGGTACCGTGGAATCCCCCACACCCTTGGACTTCATCATCCTGAGTCTTGTGCCTTGGTTAATTAGTGGAGAACAAAAGAGACTCAATGGGGGGGGGGGGGTTAGTTGGGTATGTGGAAGTGTTGTTTATTTCCTGACTGGCATTTTGTTCAGTCCTCTGCTCAGTCATCCCCACATCTGGTCAATTATTATGTGTGAGAGATGGACTTTATTATCTCAGGGAAACTATTTTATAGAAGGCATTTACACTATTTTCAAAAGAGAATCTCTACTCTGCCTGTGGTCACGGAGGAGAGTCTCACCCACCCGGTACTGCTGGTCCTGTATTGTGATAGTTTGTTATTTTCCTCCAAGAATGATTTAGTTAGATCAACCATACAAAATGTTCTATATACTCTCTCCTACCACAAGAGCTCCTCACCTGTAGGCCACCATCTCACACTCCGGGGTAGGCCAGCTGAGAATAGCAGAATGCTGCAAAACATCAAATGGACACAGAGAAAAGGAAATGTGAGAACAAAAAGGTGAAGCTGGTTGGAAAGACTTAAAGGTAACATAACCAACACCCAATGGAATCAATGAATGGCCTCACTCGAGTTGGTAAAATGAATGCAAAGAAGAAAAACACATTATTGAGTATGAGGATCAGCACTAGACTTAGGTGACCACCACATTGTGAAGCTATATGTCCAAGGTGCGTTACACTAACCAGCTGTTCCAATAGGCTGTCTCTTAGGCTGGAACTCAACGTCCATGTTTCCTCTCCTCTGGACACCAGATGGGCAATGATACCAGCAGCAAAGTAGCTGACCTCAACCTCCACACTGTGCAATAGCTTGCTAATGTGATCAATGAACTCCTTCCACATGAGCTCCGTGTGTAACTCCTTCACCTCCGCAATGTTATTCTGTAAGAGAGATCAAAACCGGAGTGAGGGAAACTATAATCCAAGGGGGCGAGGGGCTGATATTATAGTAGGAAAACTAGGGTGAGAGAAAAATGCGAGTATACAGTACGACCCAAGGAGAAAAACCAACACGTCTCATAGGAAGATCCCCTGACTGTGAAGGAGCGTAAGACGGGTCCTAAACCGTACATAACCCAACGATAATCCACTGCTCCAAAGACGTTCTTGTGCACAAATAATCTCTATTCACACAATGACATCACATTTATACATATACAGTTGCAAGCAAAAGTATGTGAACCCTTTGGAATGATATGGGTTTCTGCACAAATTGGTCATAAAATGTGATCTGATCTTCACAACAATAGACAATCACACTCTGCTTAAACTAATAACACACAAAGTATTAAATGTTGCCATGTTTTTATTCAACACACCATGTAAACATTCACAGTGCAGGTGGAAAAAGTATGTGAACCCTTGGATGTAATAACTGGTTGAACCTCCTTTGGCAGCAATAACTTCAACCAAATGTTTCCTGTAGTTGCAGATCAGATGTGCACAACGGTCAGGAGTAATTCTTGACCATTTCTCTTTACAGAACTGTTTCAGTTCAGCACTATTCTTGGGATGTCTGGTGTGAATCGCTTTCTTGAGGTCATGCCACAGCATCTCATTCGGGTTGAGGTCAGGACTCTGACTGGGCCACTTCAGAAGGCGTATTTTCTTCTGTTTAACCCATTCTGTTGTTGATTTACTTCTATGCTTTGGGTCATTGTCCTGTTGCAACACCCATCTTCTGTTGAGCTTCAGCTGGTGGAAAGATGGCCTTAAGTTCTTGTGACGAAGTGCCCTTCGCCACTGTGTCTTGGAGAGGACTGTTTGCCAGCCTCCTGCCCTGCGACTATGGCCCTGGTACATATTGCCCTTCAAACACAGTAGTCGGCCATACCAGAGTGTATGTCACTCATTCTGGCCCTTTACATACAGGGGGGTCATTCGGTACTTGCCCTGTGTGAACCATGATACCACAGATAGATATGCCATGGAGCCCATTCATATGATGAAAGACTATGGGAAAGACTTTAGCTCCATGGCAATTGAACTGTGTGAAGATGATCTGAGCGCTATTCGGTAGTTTTGTGCGCTCAGATCCCAGCTGTAACGGAACCCATCACTGTTTTACCCTGTTTATGGTTATTTAATTCTTGGTTAAAATATGATCCTAGTAATATACTGTATGTGTGTTGGTTTGTGCTCTGCAGAATATTGGCCCCAGGCTAGTGCAGACCTTGGCAGGAGAGATAATCCTGTTACAGATAAGGGAGTCGATTGTGTGGAGTGTTTTCATTCTCAGATAAGAACAAAGAGGGCTGATTTAATCATTGTCTGATTATATCAAGTTGCCTCAGGGAGGGGTGACCACACCTATTGTCCTATATGTGTATTGTGTGGGGGATATGTGAAATGTCTGTGTGTTATGTGAAAAACATACTTTTACTAACTTTTGAACCCCTGGTCTGAATCATGCCATTTTTTAATATGGTGTTCCCCTGGGTGAGAGATATTGAACGGTGCTGGACTTAAAGGTGTACCCCCTGTTTTTGGGGTACATCCAGAATGTGGTTAAAATTGTGTCTGTTTTAATTGTGTTACCTGTTATCTGAGGGGAGGAGACGTGGGGGTTGAACCATGTATCTAATTGGCTGTGATAATTATGTGGGTGTAGCCCTTCAGAGGGCACCATTGCATAAAAGGAGATTCCCTGTCATTAAAGAACAGTTTTTCTTGACCCTTCAAAACGTAGCCTCGTCTCGTTATTGGAGGGGATGGCTCTATCATACTGGGGATTGCTATGCTTTTGCATACTCCCTTGAGCTGTAACTACTGAACGCTTGTTCCTGATGTGCTCTCCTTGGAGGAGAGGTCTTCTCCACACGATCCTGGATGCTGGAGATTCATACAGGGTGGAAGGAAGTTGACGCGGCTCCAGTTAAGCTACGGTGGTTGTGGAGTCTGTGGTAGTGTGGTGTCCGGTGCGGTGCTTGTAAGCCTTGACGCAAACTAGGACGCGTCCATCAACGGAGGTACCCGGTCGGGGTGCCAGGAGATCCGTTACAGTTCTCCTTCAAAATGTCTTGATAAACTTTGGAATTCATTTTTCCTTCAATGATAGCAATCCGTCTAGGCCCTGACGCAGCAAAGCAGCCCCAAACCATGATGCCCCCACCACCGTACTTCACAGTTGGGATGAGGTTTTGATGTTGGTGTGCTGTGCCTCTTTCTCCACACATAGTGTTGTGTGTTTCTTCCAAACAACTCAACTGTGGTTTCATCTGTCCACAGAATATTTTGCCAGTACTGCTGTTGAACATCCAGGTGCTCTTGTGCAAACTGTAAACGTGCAGCAATGTTTTGTTTGGACAGCAGTGGCTTCTTCTGTGGTATCCAATTTGTGCAGAAATCCATATCATTCCAAAGGGTTCACATACTTTTGCTTGCAACTGTATATATATATATAATAGTTGATAAAACTGCGATTTGTCATCACGAGTGAGCGCCTCACGAACCGGGGCAAAAGGAGCTTATTGCAGCCAGCAGTGCCGTCACACAAGCGAGCCTTGCGAGGTGAGGCGAGGCAGCCGCCCAGCACTTAAGCAGCCGCGCAGAGGAGGGAAGGCACAGGGAAGAGACAGGGGGAGATGGTGGAAAGAGACACATGGCGTTCCCAAGCACAAAACTTGCAGGTTAACGAACCCTGCAAAGAGCGGCCCGTACAGTAGGCGGGAGGAAAGGTTTGCAATGAGCGGGGCTCGCAATGAGGTTCACAAAGGCGCTCGTTGTTAGGGCTCGCAATGAGCACTGAAGGTGATCATTGTAAAGCAGGAAAGTTGAAGTACACGAGAGGAGAGGTTAGCAATGAGCGCCGAAGGTGCTCAGAGGAGCAAAAGCCTTTCATTGTGTGGCAAACAGCATTCCCAGGCTTCAAACTTTATTGCCATAATTTTTTTTGACGGGCAATTCGCTAGTGTATATATATACACACACACACACATATATATATATATATATAAAAGATATAAATTGCGTCGCTCAGTCGTGCCCGACTCTCTGTGACCTCAAGGACAACACACCATGCTGGTCCACTTGGTTTTCATGGCAGGGATACTGGGGCGGGTTGCCAGTTCCTTCTCCAGTGGGCCACAGCATACAGCTCCTGGTATTCTCAGGTGGTCTCCCATCAGAGTACTGACCCGTGTGACCTCTTGGTTCCCTGGCTGGATTCGAAATCAGGACGCTGTGGTGAAAGCACCTGCATCCTAACCACTGGGCCACCAAGGAACATATATTTCCACTTAGGGGTGTACTCACTTTTGTTGCCAACGGTTTAGACATTAATGGCGGTGTGTGGAGTTATTTTGAGAGGACAGCAAATTTACACTGTTATACAGGCCGCACACTTACTACTTCACATTGAAGCAGAGCGTCATGTCTTCAGTGTTGTCACAAAAGATATAATAACATATTTACATGTGAGGGGTGTACTGACTTTTGGGAGATACTGTAATTTGTGAGTTCTGAAATATCTTTTTTTTATGGGAACCTAACATCAGTATTTGCCTCTAACTTGACAAAGAGAGGTCTGCACTGAAAGCTTGTCATGAAAATTATGAAAATGTTTGTCCAATAAAAAAAGGCGTCACGGTCTGCGGTTTTGCTCTGAATATTTATATATATATATTTTTATTTAAGTTTTACTTTTAGAAACCACACAACCTACAAAATATTTTGTGTGTCTGTATACGGAATAACACAACACATCCAGCGCAGAAAATATGGGAAAGTAGAAAATGTTGGGTCTTACCAGGAGCCCCAGGACCTTCTGTTGGATCGAACACTCGGATGGGAAAGACTGGAGAGAGAAGAAAGAAAGGAGATTGTGAGGAAAGACTGGAGAGAGAAGAAAGAAAAGAGATTGTGAGGAAAGACTGGAGAGAGAGAGGAGAAAGAAAGGAGATTGTGAGGAAAGACTGGAGAGAGGAGAGAAAGAAAGGAGATTGTGAGGAAAGACTGGAGAGAGAGAAGAAAAAGAAAGGAGATTGTGAGGAAAGACTGGAGAGAGAGAAGAAAGAAAAGAGATTGTGAGGAAAGACTGGAGAGAGAGAGAGGAGAAAGAAAGGAGATTGTGAGGAAAGACTGGAGAGAGAGGAGAGAAAGAAAGGAGATTGTGAGGAAAGACTGGAGAGAGGAGAGAAAGAAAGGAGATTGTGAGGAAAGACTGGAGAGAGAGAAGAGAAAGAAAGGAGATTGTGAGGAAAGACTGGAGAGAGAGAGGAGAAAGAAAGGAGATTGTGAGGAAAGACTGGAGAGAGAGAAGAAAGAAAGGAGATTGTGAGAAAAGACTGGAGAGAGAGGAGAAAGAAAGGAGATTGTGAAGAAAGACTGGAGAGAGAGAAGAGAAAGAAAGGAGATTGTGAGGAAAGACTGGAGAGAGAAGAGAAAGAAGATGATTGTGAGAAAGACTGGAGAGAGAGAGAAAGAAAGGAGATTGTGAGGAAAGACTGGAGAGAGAGAGAAAGAAAGGAGATTGTGAGGAAAGACTGGAGAGAGAAGAGAAAGAAAGGAGATTGTGAGGAAAGACTGGAGAGAGAGGAGAAAGAAAGGAGAGAGAGAGGAGAAAGAAAGGAGATTGTGAGGAAAGACTGGAGAGAGAGAGGAGAAAGAAAGGAGATTGTGAGGAAAGACTGGAGAGAGAGAGGAGAAGAAAGGAGATTGTGAGGAAAGACTGGAGAGAGAGAGAAAGAAAGGAGATTGTGAGGAAAGACTGGAGAGAGAAGAGAAAGAAAGAGATTGTGAGGAAAGACTGGAGAGAGAGAGAGAAAGAAAGGAGATTGTGAGGAAAGACTGGAGAGAGAGGAGAAAGAAAGGAGATTGTGAGGAAAGACTGGAGAGAGAGAGAAAGAAAGGAGATTGTGAGGAAAGACTGGAGAGAGAGAGAGAAAGAAAGGAGATTGTGAGGAAAGACTGGAGAGAGAGAGGAGAAAGAAAGGAGATTGTGAGGAAAGACTGGAGAGAGAGAGGAGAAAGAAAGGAGATTGTGAGGAAAGACTGGAGAGAGAGAGAGAGAAAGAAAGGAGATTGTGAGGAAGACTGGAGAGAGAGAGGAGAAAGAAAGGAGATTGTGAGGAAAGACTGGAGAGAGAGAGAGAAAGAAAGGAGATTGTGAGGAAAGACTGGAGAGAGAGAGAGAAGAAAGGAGATTGTGAGGAAAGACTGGAGAGAGAGAGAAAGAAAGGAGATTGTGAGGAAAGACTGTGAGAGAGAGAAAGAAAGGAGATTGTGAGGAAAGACTGGAGAGAGAGAGGAGAAAGAAAGGAGATTGTGAGGAAAGACTGGAGAGAGAGAGGAGAAAGAAAGGAGATTGTGAGGAAAGACTGGAGAGAGAGAGGAGAAAGAAAGGAGATTGTGAGGAAAGACTGGAGAGAGAGAGAAAGAAAGGAGATTGTGAGGAAAGACTGGAGAGAGAAGAGAAAGAAAGGAGATTGTGAGGAAAGACTGGAGAGAGAGAGAGAAAGAAAGAAGATTGTGAGGAAAGACTGGAGAGAGAGAGAGAAAGAAAGGAGATTGTGAGGAAAGACTGGAGAGAGAGAGGAGAAAGAAGAAGATTGTGAGGAAAGACTGGAGAGAGAGAGGAGAAAGAAAGGAGATTGTGAGGAAAGACTGAGAGAGAGAGAGGAGAAAGAAAGAAGATTGTGAGGAAAGACTGGAGAGAGAGAGGAGAAAGAAAGGAGATTGTGAGGAAAGACTGGAGAGAGAGAGAAAGAAAGGAGATTGTGAGGGAAAGACTGGAGAGAGAAGAGAAAGAAAGGAGAAGAAAGGAGATTGTGAGGAAAGACTGGAGAGAGAGAGAGAGAAAGAAAGGAGATTGTGAGGAAAGACTGGAGAGAGAGAGGAGAAAGAAAGGAGATTGTGAGGAAAGACTGGAGAGAGAGAGAGAAAGAAAGGAGATTGTGAGGAAAGACTGGAGAGAGAGAGGAGAAAGAAAGGAGATTGTGAGAAAAGACTGGAGAGAGGAGAGAAATAAAGGAGATTGTGAGGAAAGACTGGAGAGAGGAGAAAGAAAGGAGATTGTGAGGAAAGACTGGAGAGAGAGAGGAGAAAGAAAGGAGATTGTGAGGAAAGACTGGAGAGAGAGAGGAGAAAGAAAGGAGATTGTGAGGAAAGACTGGAGAGAGAGAGGAGAAAGAAAGGAGATTGTGAGGAAAGACTGGAGAGAGAGAGAAAGAAAGGAGATTGTGAGGAAAGACTGGAGAGAGAAGAGAAAGAAAGGAGATTGTGAGGAAAGACTGGAGAGAGAAGAGAAAGAAAGAAGATTGTGAGGAAAGACTGGAGAGAGAGAGAGAAAGAAAGGAGATTGTGAGGAAAGACTGGAGAGAGAGAGGAGAAAGAAAGAAGATTGTGAGGAAAGACTGGAGAGAGAGAGGAGAAAGAAAGGAGATTGTGAGGAAAGACTGGAGAGAGAGAGGAGAAAGAAAGAAGATTGTGAGGAAAGACTGGAGAGAGAGAGGAGAAAGAAAGGAGATTGTGAGGAAAGACTGGAGAGAGAGAGAAAGAAAGGAGATTGTGAGGAAAGACTGGAGAGAGAAGAGAAAGAAAGGAGATTGTGAGAAAAGACTGGAGAGAGAGAGAAAGAAAGGAGATTGTGAGGGAAGACTGGAGAGAGAGAGGAGAAAGAAAGGAGATTGTGAGGAAAGACTGGAGAGAGAGAGAGAGAAAGAAAGGAGATTGTGAGGAAAGACTGGAGAGAGAGAGGAGAAAGAAAGGAGATTGTGAGAAAAGACTGGAGAGAGGAGAGAAAGAAAGGAGATTGTGAGGAAAGACTGGAGAGAGAGAGGAGAAAGAAAGGAGATTGTGAGGAAAGACTGGAGAGAGAGAGGAGAAAGAAAGGAGATTGTGAGGAAAGACTGGAGAGAGAGAGAGAAAGAAAGGAGATTGTGAGGAAAGACTGGAGAGAGAGAGAAAGAAAGGAGATTGTGAGGAAAGACTGGAGAGAGAGAGAAAGAAAGGAGATTGTGAGGAAAGACTGGAGAGAGAGAGAGAAAGAACGGAGATTGTGAGGAAAGACTGGAGAGAGAGAGAGAAAGAAAGGAGATTGTGAGGAAAGACTGGAGAGAGAGAGAGAAAGAAAGGAGATTGTGAGGAAAGACTGGAGAGAGAGAGAGAAAGAAAGGAGATTGTGAGGAAAGACTGGAGAGAGAGAGGAGAAAGAAAGGAGATTGTGAGGAAAGACTGGAGAGAGAGAGAGAAAGAAAGGAGATTGTGAGGAAAGACTGAGAGAGAGAAGAGAAAGAAAGGAGATTGTGAGGAAAGACTGGAGAGAGAGAAAGAAAGGAGATTGTGAGGAAAGACTGAGAGAGAGAGGAGAATGAAAAGGAGATTGTGAGGAAACACTGGAGAGAGAGAGGATAAAGAAAAGGAGATTGTGAGGAAAGACGTGGAGTAGAGAGGAGAAAGAAAGGAGATTGTGAGGAAAAGACGGAGAGAGAGAGAAAGAAAGGAGATTGTGAGGAAGACTGGAGAGAGAGAGGAGAGAAAGGAGATTGTGAGGAAGACTGGAGAGAGGAGAGGAGAAAGAATGGAGATTGTGAGGAAAGACTGAGAGAGAGAGAGAAAGGAAAAGGAGATTGTGAGGAAAGACTGGAGAGAGCGAGTGAGAAGGTAAGGAGATTGTGAGGAAAGACTGGAGAGAGAGGAGAAAGAAAGGAGATTGTGAGGAAAGACGTGGAGAGAGGAGAGGAGAATGAAAAGGAGATTGTGAGGAAAGACTGGAGAGAGAGGATAGAAGGAGATTGTGAATAAAGAACTGGAGATGTGGAGGAAAGAAGGAGATTGTGAGGAAAGACCTGAGAGAGGAGGGAAAGAAAGGTGATTGGTGAGGATAGACTGGAGAGAGAGAAGAGAAAGAAAGGAGATTGTGAGGAAAGACCGTGGGAGAGAGAGAGAAAGAAAGGAGATTGTGAGGAAAGACTGGAGAGAGAGAAGAAAGAAAGGAGATTGTGAGGAAAGACTGGAGAGAGAGAGGAGAAAGAAAGGAGATTGTGAGGAAAGACTGGAGAGAGAGAGAAAGAAAGGAGATTGTGAGGAAAGACTGGAGAGAGAGAGAGAGAAAGGAGATTGTGAGGAAAGACTGGAGAGAGAGAGGAGAAAGAAAGGAGATTGTGAGGAAAGACTGGAGAGAGAGAAGAGAAAGAAAGGAGATTGTGAGGAAAGACTGGAGAGAGAGAAAGAAAGGAGATTGTGAGGAAAGACTGGAGAGAGAGGAGAAAGAAAGGAGATTGTGAGGAAAGACTGGAGAGAGAGAGGAGAAAGAAAGGAGATTGTGAGGAAAGACTGGAGAGAGAGAAGAAAGAAAGGAGATTGTGAGGAAAGACTGGAGAGAGAGAGAGGAGAAAGAAAGGAGATTGTGAGGAAAGACTGGAGAGAGAGAAGAGAAAGAAAGGAGATTGTGAGGAAAGACTGGAGAGAGAGAAGAAAGAAAGGAGATTGTGAGGAAAGACTGGAGAGAGAGAAGAAAGAAAGGAGATTGTGAGGAAAGACTGGAGAGAGAGAGAGGAGAAAGAAAGGAGATTGTGAGGAAAGACTGGAGAGAGAGAAGAGAAAGAAAGGAGATTGTGAGGAAAGACTGGAGAGAGAGGAGAAAGAAAGGAGATTGTGAGGAAAGACTGGAGAGAGAGAAGAGAAAGAAAGGAGATTGTGAGGAAAGACTGGAGAGAGAGAGGAGAAAGAAAGGAGATTGTGAGGAAAGACTGGAGAGAGAGAGGAGAAAGAAAGGAGATTGTGAGGAAAGACTGGAGAGAGGAAGAAAGAACGGAGATTGTGAGGAAAGACTGGAGAGAGAGAGGAGAAAGAAAGGAGATTGTGAGGAAAGACTGGAGAGAGAGAGGAGAAAGAAAGGAGATTGTGAGGAAAGACTGGAGAGAGAGAGAAGAGAAAGAAAGGAGATTGTGAGGAAAGACTGGAGAGAGAGAGGAGAAAGAAAGGAGATTGTGAGGAAAGACTGGAGAGAGAGGAGAAAGAAAGGAGATTGTGAGGAAAGACTGGAGAGAGAGGAGAAAGAAAGGAGATTGTGAGGAAAGACTGGAGAGAGAGAGAAAGAAAGGAGATTGTGAGGAAAGACTGGAGAGAGAGAGGAGAAAGAAAAGAGATTGTGAGGAAAGACTGGAGAGAGAGAGGAGAAAGAAAGGAGATTGTGAGGAAAGACTGGAGAGAGAGAGAAAGAAAGGAGATTGTGAGGAAAGACTGGAGAGAGAGAGGAGAAAGAAAGGAGATTGTGAGGAAAGACTGGAGAGAGAGAGAGAGAAAGAAAGGAGATTGTGAGGAAAGACTGGAGAGAGAGAAGAGAAAGAAAGGAGATTGTGAGGAAAGACTGGAGAGAGAGAGAAAGAAAGGAGATTGTGAGGAAAGGCTGGAGAGAGAGAAGAAAGAAAGGAGATTGTGAGGAAAGTCTGGAGAGAGAGAGAGGAGAAAGAAAGGAGATTGTGAGGAAAGACTGGAGAGAGAGAAGAAAGAAAGGAGATTGTGAGGAAAGACTGGAGAGAGAAGAGAAAGAAAGGAGATTGTGAGGAAAGACTGGAGAGAGGAGAAAGAAAGGAGATTGTGAGGAAAGACTGGAGAGAGAGAGGAGAAAGAAAGGAGATTGTGAGGAAAGACTGGAGAGAGAGAGAAAGAAAGGAGATTGTGAGGAAAGACTGGAGAGAGAAGAGAAAGAAAGGAGATTGTGAGAAAAGACTGGAGAGAGAGGAAGAAAGGAGATTGTGAGGAAGACTGAGAGAGAGAGGAGAAAGAAAGGAGATTGTGAGGAAAGACTGGAGAGAGAGAGAGAAAGAAAGGAGATTGTGAGGAAAGACTGGAGAGAGAGAGAAAGAAAGGAGATTGTGAGGAAAGACTGGAGAGAGATAGAGAAAGAAAGGAGATTGTGAGGAAAGACTGGAGAGAGAGAGAGAAAGAAAGGAGATTGTGAGGAAAGACTGGAGAGAGAGAGGAGAAAGAAAGGAGATTGTGAGGAAAGACTGGAGAGAGAGAGAAAGAAAGGAGATTGTGAGGAAAGACTGGAGAAGAGGAGAAAGAAAGGAGATTGTGAGGAAAGACTGGAGAGAGAGAGAGAAGAAAGAAAGGAGATTGTGAGGAAAGACTGGAGAGAGAGAGGAGAAAGAAAGGAGATTGTGAGGAAAGACTGGAGAGAGAGAGAAAGAAAGGAGATTGTGAGGAAAGACTGGAGAGAGAAGAGAAAGAAAGGAGATTGTGAGGAAAGACTGGAGAGAGAAGAGAAAGAAAGAAGATTGTGAGGAAAGACTGGAGAGAGAGAGGAGAAAGAAAGGAGATTGTGAGGAAAGACTGGAGAGAGAGAGAAAGAAAGGAGATTGTGAGGAAAGACTGGAGAGAGAAGAGAAAGAAAGGAGATTGTGAGAAAAGACTGGAGGAGAGAGAAAGAAAGGAGATTGTGAGAAGACTGGAGAGAGAGAGGAGAAAGAAAGGAGATTGTGAGGAAAGACTGGAGAGAGAGAGAGAGAAAGAAAGGAGATTGTGAGGAAAGACTGGAGAGAGAGAGGAGAAAGAAAGGAGATTGTGAGAAAAGACTGGAGAGAGAGAGAAAGAAAGGAGATTGTGAGGAAAGACTGGAGAGAGAGAAAGAAAGGAGATTGTGAGGAAAGACTGGAGAGAGAGAGGAGAAAGAAAGGAGATTGTGAGGAAAGACTGGAGAGAGAGAGGAGAAAGAAAGGAGATTGTGAGGAAAGACTGGAGAGAGGAGAGAAAGAAAGGAGATTGTGAGGAAAGACTGGAGAGAGAGAGAAAGAAAGGAGATTGTGAGGAAAGACTGGAGAGAGAGGAGAAAGAAAGGAGATTGTGAGGAAAGACTGGAGAGAGAGAAAGAAAGGAGATTGTGAGGAAAGACTGGAGAGAGAGGAGAAAGAAAGGAGATTGTGAGGAAAGACTGGAGAGAGAGAAGAGAAAGAAAGGAGATTGTGAGGAAAGACTGGAGAGAGAGAAGAGAAAGAAAGGAGATTGTGAGGGAAAGACTGGAGAGAGAGAGGAGAAAGAAAGGAGATTGTGAGGAAAGACTGAAGAGAGAGGAGAAAGAAAGGAGATTGTGAGAAAGACTGGAGAGAGAGAGAAAGAAAGGAGATTGTGAGGAAAGAACTGGAGAGAGAGAGAGAAGAAAGGAGATTGTGAGGAAAGGACGGGAGAGAGAGAGGAGATAGAAAAGGAGATTGTGAGGATAAGGACTGGAGAGAGAGAGAGAAAGAAAGGAGATTGTGATGAAAGACTTGGAGAGAGAGAAAGGAAAGGAGATTGTGAGGAAAAGACTGGAGAGAGAGGAGAATGAAAAGGAGATGTGAGGAAAGATGGAGAGAGAGAGAGGAGAAAGAAAGGAGATTGTGAGGGAAAGACCTGGAGAGAGAGAGAAAGAAAGGAGATTGTGAAGGAAAGACTGGAGAGGAGAGAGGAGAAAGAAAGGAGATTGTGAGGAAAGACTGGAGAGAGAGAAGAGAAAGAAAGGATATTGTGAGGAAAGACTGGAGAGAGAGAGAGAAAGAAAGGAGATTGTGAGGAAAGACTGGAGAGAGAAGAAAGAAAGGAGATTGTGAGGAAAGACTGGAGAGAGAGAGAGAGAAAGAAAGGAGATTGTGAGGAAAGACTGAGAGAGAGAGAGAAAGAAAGGAGATTGTGAGGAAAGACTGGAGAGAGAGGAGAAAGAAAGGAGATTGTGAGGAAAGACTGGAGAGAGAGAAGAAAGAAAGGAGATTGTGAGGAAAGACTGGAGAGAGAGAGAAAGAAAGGAGATTGTGAGGAAAGACTGGAGAGAGAGAAGAGAAAGAAAGGAGATTGTGAGGAAAGACTGGAGAGAGAGAGGAGAAAGAAAGGAGATTGTGAGGAAAGACTGGAGAGAGAGAGAGGAGAAAGAAAGGAGATTGTGAGGAAAGACTGGAGAGAGAGAAGAAAGAACGGAGATTGTGAGGAAAGACTGGAGAGAGAGGAGAAAGAAAGGAGATTGTGAGGAAAGACTGGAGAGAGAAGAGAAAGAAAGGAGATTGTGAGGAAAGACTGGAGAGAGAGAGAAAGAAAGGAGATTGTGAGGAAAGACTGGAGAGAGAGGAAGAAAGGAGATTGTGAGGAAAGACTGGAGAGAGAGGAGAAAGAAAGGAGATTGTGAGGAAAGACTGGAGAGAGAGAAGAGAAAGAAAGGAGATTGTGAGGAAAGACTGGAGAGAGAGAGAGAGAAAGAAAGGAGATTGTGAGGAAAGACTGGAGAGAGGAGAGAAAGAAAGGAGATTGTGAGGAAAGACTGGAGAGAGAAGAAATAAAGGAGATTGTGAGGAAAGACTGGAGAGAGAGAGAAGAGAAAGAAAGGAGATTGTGAGGAAAGACTGGAGAGAGAGAGGAGAAAGAAAGGAGATTGTGAGGAAAGACTGGAGAGAGAGAGAGAAAGAAAGGAGATTGTGAGGAAAGACTGGAGAGAGAGAGGAGAAAGAAAGGAGATTGTGAGAAAGACTGGAGAGAGAGAGAGATAAAGAAAGGAGATTGTGAGGAAAGACTGGAGAGAGAGAGGAGAAAGAAAGAGATTGTGAGGAAAGACTGGAGAGAGAGAGAGAGAAAGAAAGGAGATTGTGAGGAAAGACTGGAGAGAGAGGGAGAAAGAAAGGAGATTGTGAGTAAAGACTGGAGAGAGAGGAGAAAGAAAGGAGATTGTGAGGAAAGACTGGAGAGAGAGAGAGAAAGAAAGGAGATTGTGAGGAAAGACTGGAGAGAGAGAGGAGAAAGAAAGGAGATTGTGAGGAAAGACTGGAGAGAGAGAAGAAAGAACGGAGATTGTGAGGAAAAGACTGGGAGAGAGAGGAGAAAGAAAGGAGATTGTGAGGAAAGACTGGAGAGAGAGAGAGAAGAAAAGGAGAGTGTGAGGAAAGACTGGAGAGAGAAGAGAAAGAAAGGAGATTGTGAGGAAAGACTGGAGAGAGAGAAAGAAAGGAGATTGTGAGGAAAGACTGGAGAGAGAGAGAGAAAGAAAGGAGATTGTGAGGAAAGACTGGAGAGAGAGAAGAGAAAGAAAGGAGATTGTGAGGAAAGACTGGAGAGAGAGAGAAGAAAGAAAGGAGATTGTGAGGAAAGACTGGAGAGAGGAGAAAGAAAGGAGATTGTGAGGAAAGACTGGAGAAGAGAGAGAAAGAAAGGAGATTGTGAGGAAAGACTGGAGAGAGAGAGAAGAAAGAAAGGAGATTGTGAGGAAAGACTGGAGAGAGAGAGGAAAAGAAAGAGATTGTGAGGAAAGACTGGAAGAGAGAGAAGAAAGAAAGGAGATTGTGAGGAAAGACTGGAGAGAGAGAGAAAGAAAGGAGATTGTGAGGAAAGACTGGAGAGAGAGAGAAAGAAAGGAGATTGTGAGGAAAGACTGGAGAGAGAGAAGAAAGAAAGGAGATTGTGAGGAAAGACTGGAGAGAGAAGAGAAAGAAAGGAGATTGTGAGGAAAGACTGGAGAGAGGAGAAAGAAAGGAGATTGTGAGGAAAGACTGGAGAGAGAGAGAGAAAGAAAGGAGATTGTGAGGAAAGACTGGAGAGAGAGAAGAGAAAGAAAGGAGATTGTGAGGAAAGACTGGAGAGAGAGAGAAAGAAAGGAGATTGTGAGGAAAGACTGGAGAGAGGAGAAAGAAAGGAGATTGTGAGGAAAGACTGGAGAGAGAGAGGAGAAAGAAAGGAGATTGTGAGGAAAGACTGGAGAGAGAGAGAAGAAAGAAAGGAGATTGTGAGGAAAGACTGGAGAGAGAGAAGAGAAAGAAAGGAGATTGTGAGGAAAGACTGGAGAGAGAGAGAGAAAGAAAGGAGATTGTGAGGAAAGACTGGAGAGAGAGAAGAGAAAGAAAGGAGATTGTGAGGAAAGACTGGAGAGAGAGAAGAGAAAGAAAGGAGATTGTGAGGAAAGACTGGAGAGAGAGAAGAAAGAAAGGAGATTGTGAGGAAAGACTGGAGAGAGAGAAGAAAGAAAGGAGATTGTGAAGAAAGACTGGAGAGAGAGAGGAGAAAGAAAGGAGATTGTGAGGAAAGACTGGAGAGAGAGAAAGAAAGAGATGTGAGGAAAGACTGGAGAGAGAGGAGAAAGAAAGGAGATTGTGAGGAAAGACTGGAGAGAGAGAAGAAAGAAAGGAGATTGTGAGGAAAGACTGGAGAGAAAGGAGAAAGAAAGGAGATTGTGAGGAAAGACTGGAGAGAGAGAGGAGAAAGAAAGGAGATTGTGAGGAAAGACTGGAGAGAGAGAGGAGAAAGAAAGGAGATTGTGAGGAAAGACTGGAGAGAGAGAGGAGAAAGAAAGGAGATTGTGAGGAAAGACTGGAGAGAGGAGAAAGAAAGGAGATTGTGAGGAAAGACTGAGAGAGAGAGAGAAAGAAAGGAGATTGTGAGGAAAGACTGGAGAGAGAGAAGAGAAAGAAAGGAGATTGTGAGGAAAGACTGGAGAGAGAGAGAAAGAAAGGAGATTGTGAGGAAAGACTGGAGAGAGAGAGAAGAAAGAAAGGAGATTGTGAGGAAAGACTGGAGAGAGAGAGGAGAAAGAAAGGAGATTGTGAGGAAAGACTGGAGAGAGAGAAGAAAGAAAGGAGATTGTGAAGAAAGACTGGAGAGAGAGAGGAGAAAGAAAGGAGATTGTGAGGAAAGACTGGAGAGAGGAGAAAGAAAGGAGATTGTGAGGAAAGACTGGAGAGAGAGAAGAAAGAAAGGAGATTGTGAGGAAAGACTGGAGAGAGAGGAGAAAGAAAGGAGATTGTGAGGAAAGACTGGAGAGAGAGAGGAGAGAAAGGAGATTGTGAGGAAAGACTGGAGAGAGAGAGGAGAAAGAAAGGAGATTGTGAGGAAAGACTGGAGAGAGAGGAGAAAGAAAGAAGATTGTGAGGAAAGACTGGAGAGAGAGAGAAGAAAGAAAGGAGATTGTGAGGAAAGACTGGAGAGAGAGAGAGGAGAAAGAAAGGAGATTGTGAGGAAAGACTGGAGAGAGAGAGGAGAAAGAAAGGAGATTGTGAGGAAAGACTGGAGAGAGAGAGAGAAAGAAAGGAGATTGTGAGGAAAGACTGGAGAGAGAGAGAGAAAGAAAGGAGATTGTGGAGAAAGACCTGGGAGAGAGAGAGGAGAAAGAAAAGGAGATTGTGAGGAAAGACTGGAGAGAGAGAGGAGAAAGAAAGGAGATTGTGAGGAAAGACTGGATGAGAGAGAGGAAAGAAAGGAGATTGTGAGGAAAGACTGGAGAGAGAAGAGAAAGAAAGAGATTGTGAGGAAAGACTTGAGAGAGAAGAGAAAGAAGGAGATTGTGAGGAAAGACTGGAGAGAGAGAGGAAAGAAAGGAGATTGTGAGGAAAGACTGGAGAGAGAGAGAAAGAAAGGAGATTGTGAGGAAAGACCTGGGAGAGAGGAGAGGAGAAAGAAAGGAGATTGTGAGAAAGACTGGAGAGAGAGAGAGAAAGAAAGGAGATTGTGAGGAAAGACTGGAGAGAGAGAGGAGAAAGAAAGGAGATTGTGAGGAAAGACTGGAGAGAGAGAGGAGAAAGAAAGGAGATTGTGAGGAAAGACTAGAGAGAGAGAGGAGAAAGAAAGGAGATTGTGAGGAAAGACTGGAGAGAGAGAGGAGAAAGAAAGGAGATTGTGAGGAAAGACTGGAGAGAGAGGAGAAAGAAAGGAGATTGTGAGGAAAGACTGGAGAGAGAGAGAAGAAAGAAAGAAGGAGATTGTGAGGAAAGACTGGAGAGAGAAGAGAAAGAAAGGAGATTGTGAGGAAAGACTGGAGAGAGAGAGGAGAAAGAAAGGAGATTGTGAGGAAAGACTGGAGAGAGAGAGGAGAAAGAAAGGAGATTGTGAGGAAAGACTGGAGAGAGAGAGAAGAAAGAAAGGAGATTGTGAGGAAAGACTGGAGAGAGAGGAGAAAGAAAGGAGATTGTGAGGAAAGACTGGAGAGAGAGAGGAGAAAGAAAGGAGATTGTGAGGAAAGACTGGAGAGAGAAAGGAGAAAGAAAGGAGATTGTGAGGAAAGACTGGAGAGAGGAGAAAGAAAGGAGATTGTGAGGAAAGACTGGAGAGAGAGAGAGGAGAAAGAAAGGAGATTGTGAGGAAAGACTGGAGAGAGAGAGGAGAAAGAAAGGAGATTGTGAGGAAAGACTGGAGAGAGAGAGGAGAAAGAAAGGAGATTGTGAGGAAAGACTGGAGAGAGAGAGAGAAAGAAAGGAGATTGTGAGGAAAGACTGGAGAGAGAAGAGAAAGAAAGGAGATTGTGAGGAAAGACTGGAGAGAGAGAAGAGAAAGAAAGGAGATTGTGAGGAAAGACTGGAGAGAGGAGAAAGAAAGGAGATTGTGAGGAAAGACTGGAGAGAGAGAGAGGAGAAAGAAAGGAGATTGTGAGGAAAGACTGGAGAGAGAGAGGAGAAAGAAAGGAGATTGTGAGGAAAGACTGGAGAGAGAGAGGAGAAAGAAAGGAGATTGTGAGGAAAGACTGGAGAGAGAGAGGAGAAAGAAAGGAGATTGTGAGGAAAGACTAGAGAGAGAGAGGAGAAAGAAAGGAGATTGTGAGGAAAGACTGGAGAGAGAGAGGAGAAAGAAAGGAGATTGTGAGGAAAGACTGGAGAGAGAGGAGAAAGAAAGGAGATTGTGAGGAAAGACTGGAGAGAGAGAGAAGAAAGAAAGGAGATTGTGAGGAAAGACTGGAGAGAGAAGAGAAAGAAAGGAGATTGTGAGGAAAGACTGGAGAGAGAGAGGAGAAAGAAAGGAGATTGTGAGGAAAGACTGGAGAGAGAGAGGAGAAAGAAAGGAGATTGTGAGGAAAGACTGGAGAGAGAAGAGAAAGAAAGGAGATTGTGAGGAAAGACTGGAGAGAGAGGAGAAAGAAAGGAGATTGTGAGGAAAGACTGGAGAGAGAGAGAAGAGAAAGGAGATTGTGAGAAAAGACTGGAGAGAGAGAGAGAGAGAAAGAAAGGAGATTGTGAGGAAAGACTGGAGAGAGAGAGAAGAGAAAGAAAGGAGATTGTGAGGAAAGACTAGAGAGAGAGAAGAGAAAGGAGATTGTGAGGAAAGACTGGAGAGAGAGAGAAGAGAAAGAAAGGAGATTGTGAGGAAAGACTGGAGAGAGAGAGAGAGAAAGAAAGGAGATTGTGAGGAAAGACTGGAGAGAGAGAGAGAAAGAAAGGAGATTGTGGAGGAAAGACTGGAGAGAGAGAGGAGAAAGAAAGGAGATTGTGAGAAAGACTGGAGAGAGAGAGGAGAAAGAAAGGAGATTGTGAGGAAAGACTGGAGAGAGGAGAGAAAGAAAGGAGATTGTGAGGAAAGACTGGAGAGAGAGGAGAAAGAAAGGAGATTGTGAGGAAAGACTGGAGAGAGGAGAGAAAGAAAGGAGATTGTGAGGAAAGACTGGAGAGAGAGGAGAAAGAAAGGAGATTGTGAGGAAAGACTGGAGAGAGAGAGAGAAAGAAAGGAGATTGTGAGGAAAGACTGGAGAGAGAGGAGAAAGAAAGGAGATTGTGAGGAAAGACTGGAGAGAGAGAGGAGAAAGAAAGGAGATTGTGAGGAAAGACTGGAGAGAGAGAGAGAAAGAAAGGAGATTGTGAGGAAAGACTGGAGAGAGAGAGAGAAAGAAAGGAGATTGTGAGGAAAGACTGGAGAGAGAGAGAGAAAGAAAGGAGATTGTGAGGAAAGACTGGAGAGAGAGAGAGAAAGAAAGGAGATTGTGAGGAAAGACTGGAGAGAGAGAAAGAAAGGAGATTGTGAGGAAAGACTGGAGAGAGAGAGGAGAAAGAAAGGAGATTGTGAGGAAAGACTGGAGAGAGAGAGAGAAAGAAAGGAGATTGTGAGAAAGACTGGAGAGAGAGAGAAAGAAAGGAGATTGTGAGGAAAGACTGGAGAGAGAGGAGAAAGAAAGGAGATTGTGGGAAAGACTGGAGAGAGAGAGAGAAAGAAAGGAGATTGTGAGGAAAGACTGGAGAGAGAGGAGAAAGAAAGGAGATTGTGAGGAAAGACTGGAGAGAGAGAGGAGAAAGAAAGGAGATTGTGAGGAAAGACTGGAGAGAGAGAGGAGAAAGAAAGGAGATTGTGAGGAAAGACTGGAGAGAGAGAGGAGAAAGAAAGGAGATTGTGAGGAAAGACTGGAGAGAGAGAGAGAAAGAAAGGAGATTGTGAGGAAAGACTGGAGAGGAGAGAGAAAGAAAGGAGATTGTGAGGAAAGACTGGAGAGAGAGAGGAGAAAGAAAGGAGATTGTGAGGAAAAGACTGGAGAGAGAGAGAAAGAAAGGAGATTGTGAGGAAAGACTGGAGAGAGAGAGAGAAAGAAAGGAGATTGTGAGGAAAGACTGGAGAGAGAGAGAGAAAGAAAGGAGATTGTGAGGAAAGACTGGAGAGAGAGAGGAGAAAGAAAGGAGATTGTGAGGAAAGACTGGAGAGAGAGAGAGAAAGAAAGGAGATTGTGAGGAAAGACTGGAGAGAGAGAGAGAAAGAAAGGAGATTGTGAGGAAAGACTGGAGAGAGAGAGGAGAAAGAAAGGAGATTGTGAGGAAAGACTGGAGAGAGAGAGAGAGAAAGAAAGGAGATTGTGAGGAAAGACTGGAGAGAGAGAGGAGAAAGAAAGGAGATTGTGAGGAAAGACTGGAGAGAGAGGAGAAAGAAAGGAGATTGTGAGGAAAGACTGGAGAGAGAGAGAAAGAAAGGAGATTGTGAGGAAAGACTGGAGAGAGAGAAGAAAGAAAGGAGATTGTGAGGAAAGACTGGAGAGAGAGAGAGAGAAAGGAGATTGTGAGGAAAGACTGGAGAGAGAGGAGAAAGAAAGGAGATTGTGAGGAAAGACTGGAGAGAGAGAGAGGAGAAAGAAAGGAGATTGTTAGGAAAGACTGGAGAGAGAGAAGAAAGAAAGGAGATTGTGAGGAAAGACTGGAGAGAGAGGAGAAAGAAAGGAGATTGTGAGGAAAGACTAGAGAGAGAGAGGAGAAAGAAAGGAGATTGTGAGGAAAGACTGGAGAGAGAGGAGAAAGAAAGGAGATTGTGAGGAAAGACTGGAGAGAGAGAGGAGAAAGAAAGGAGATTGTGAGGAAAGACTGGAGAGAGAGAGAGAAAGAAAGGAGATTGTGAGGAAAGACTGGAGAGAGAGAGAGAATGAAAGGAGATTGTGAGGAAAGACTGGAGAGAGAGAGGAGAAGAAAGGAGATTGTGAGGAAAGACTGGAGAGAGAGAGAGAAAGAAAGGAGATTGTGAGGAAAGACTGGAGAGAGAGAGAGAAAGAAAGGAGATTGTGAGGAAAGACTGGAGAGAGAGGAGAAAGAAAGGAGATTGTGAGGAAAGACTGGAGAGAGAGAGAGAAAGAAAGGAGATTGTGAGGAAAGACTGGAGAGAGAGAGGAGAAAGAAAGGAGATTGTGAGGAAAGACTGGAGAGAGAGAGGAGAAAGAAAGGAGATTGTGAGGAAAGACTGGAGAGAGAGGAGAAAGAAAGGAGATTGTGAGGAAAGACTGGAGAGAGAGAGAGAAAGAAAGGAGATTGTGAGGAAAGACTGGAGAGAGAAGAGAAAGAAAGGAGATTGTGAGGAAAGACTGGAGAGAGAGAGGAGAAAGAAAGGAGATTGTAGGGAAAGACTGGAGAGAGAGAGAAAGAAAGGAGATTGTGAGGAAAGACTGGAGGAGAGAGAGAAGGAAGGAGATTGTGAGGAAAGACTGGAGAGAGAAGAGAAAGAAAGGAGATTGTGAGGAAAGACTGGAGAGAGAGAGAGAAAGAAAGGAGATTGTGAGGAAAGACTGGAGAGAGAGAGAGAGAAAGAAAGGAGATTGTGAGGAAAGACTGGAGAGAGAGAGGAGAAAGAAAGGAGATTGTGAGGAAAGACTGGAGAGAGAGAGGAGAAAGAAAGGAGATTGTGAGGAAAGACTGGAGAGAGAGAGAGGAAAGACTGGAGAGAGAGAGAAAGAAAGGAGATTGTGAGGAAAGACTGGAGAGAGAGGAGAAAGAAAGGAGATTGTGAGGAAAGACTGGAGAGAGAGAGAGAAAGAAAGGAGATTGTGAGGAAAGACTGGAGAGAGAGAGAAAGAAAGGAGATTGTGAGGAAAGACTGGAGAGAGAGAGAAAGAAAGGAGATTGTGAGGAAAGACTGGAGAGAGAGAGAAAGAAAGGAGATTGTGAGGAAAGACTGGAGAGAGAGAAAGAAGAAAGGAGATTGTGAGGAAAGACTGAGGAGAGAGAGGAGAAAGAAAGAGATTGTGAGGAAAGACTGAGAGAGAGAGAGAGAAAGAAAGGAGATTGTGAGGAAAGACTGGAGATGAGAGGAGAAAGAAAGGAGATTGTGAGGAAAGGACTGGAGAGAGAGGAGAAAGAAAGGAGATTGTGAGGAAAGACTGGAGAGAGAGAGAGAAAGAAAGGAGATTGTGAGGAAAGACTGGAGAGAGAGAGGAGAAAGAAAGGAGATTGTGAGGAAAGACTGGAGAGAGAGGAGAAAGAAAGGAGATTGTGAGGAAAGACTGGAGAGAGAGAGAAGAAGAAAGGAGGATTGTGAGGAAAGACTGGAGAGAGAGAAGAAAGAAAGGAGATTGTGAGGAAAGACTGGAGAGAGAGAGAAAGAAAGGAGATTGTGAGGAAAGACTGGAGAGAGAGAGAAAGAAAGGAGATTGTGAGGAAAGACTGGAGAGAGAGAGAGGAGAAAGAAAGGAGATTGTGAGGAAAGACTGGAGAGAGAGAGAGAAAGAAAGGAGATTGTGAGGAAAGACTGGAGAGAGAGGAGAAAGAAAGGAGATTGTGAGGAAAGACTGGAGAGAGAGAGGAGAAAGAAAGGAGATTGTGAGGAAAGACTGGAGAGAGAGAGGAGAAAGAAAGGAGATTGTGAGGAAAGACAGGAGATAGAGAGAAGAGAAAGAAAGGAGATTGTGAGGATAGACTGGAGAGAGAGGAGAAAGAAAGGAGATTGTGAGGAAAGACTGGAGAGAGAGAAGAAAGAAAGGAGATTGTGAGGAAAGACTGGAGAGAGAGAGAAGAGAAAGAAAGGAGATTGTGAGGAAAGACTGGAGAGAGAGAGAAGAGAAAGAAAGGAGATTGTGAGGAAAGACTGGAGAGAGGAGAGAAAGAAAGGAGATTGTGAGGAAAGACTGGAGAGAGAGAGGAGAAAGAAAGGAGATTGTGAGGAAAGACTGGAGAGAGAGAGGAGAAAGAAAGGAGATTGTGAGGAAAGACTGGAGAGAGAGAGGAGAAAGAAAGGAGATTGTGAGGAAAGACTGGAGAGAGAGAAGAAAGAAAGGAGATTGTGAGGAAAGACTGGAGAGAGAGAGGAGAAAGAAAGGAGATTGTGAGGAAAGACTGGAGAGAGAGAGGAGAAAGAAAGGAGATTGTGAGGAAAGACTGGAGAGAGAGAGGAGAAAGAAAGGAGATTGTGAGGAAAGACTGGAGAGAAGAGAGGAGAAAGAAAGGAGATTGTGAGGAAAGACTGGAGAGAGAGAGGAGAAAGAAAGGAGATTGTGAGGAAAGACTGGAGAGAGAAGAGAAAGAAAGGAGATTGTGAGGAAAGACTGGAGAGAGAGAGGAGAAAGAAAGGAGATTGTGAGGAAAGACTGGAGAGAGAAGAAAGAAAGGAGATTGTGAGGAAAGACTGGAGAGAGAGAAGAGAAAGAAAGGAGATTGTGAGGAAAGACTGGAGAGAGAGAGGAGAAAGAAAGGAGATTGTGAGGAAAGACTGGAGAGAAGAGAGGAGAAAGAAAGGAGATTGTGAGGAAAGACTGGAGAGAGAGAGAAAGAAAGGAGATTGTGAGGAAAGACTGGAGAGAGAGAGGAGAAAGAAAGGAGATTGTGAGAAAAGACTGGAGAGAGAGAGAAAGAAAGGAGATTGTGAGGAAAGACTGGAGAGAGAGAAGAGAAAGGAGATTGTGAGGAAAGACTGGAGAGAGAGAAGAAAGAAAGGAGATTGTGAGGAAAGACTGGAGAGAGAGGAGAAAGAAAGGAGATTGTGAGGAAAGACTGGAGAGAGAGAGGAGAAAGAAAGGAGATTGTGAGGAAAGACTGGAGAGAGAGGAGAAAGAAAGGAGATTGTGAGAAAAGACTGGAGAGAGAGAGAAAGAAAGGAGATTGTGAGGAAAGACTGGAGAGAGAGAGGAGAAAGAAAGGAGATTGTGAGGAAAGACTGGAGAGAGAGAGGAGAAAGAAAGGAGATTGTGAGGAAAGACTGGAGAGAGAGGAGAAAGAAAGGAGATTGTGAGGAAAGACTGGAGAGAGAGGAGAAAGAAAGGAGATTGTGAGGAAAGACTGGAGAGAGAGAGAAAGAAAGGAGATTGTGAGGAAAGACTGGAGAGAGAGGAGAAAGAAAGGAGATTGTGAGGAAAGACTGGAGAGAGAGAGAGGAGAAAGAAAGGAGATTGTGAGGAAAGACTGGAGAGAGAGAGGAGAAAGAAAGGAGATTGTGAGGAAAGACTGGAGAGAGAGGAGAAAGAAAGGAGATTGTGAGAAAAGACTGGAGAGAGAGAGGAGAAAGAAAGGAGATTGTGAGGAAAGACTGGAAGACTACATGAAACATTAAGTTCATCTCATATTTAAATACAAATGATTCATCACAGGCCACGTGGAAAAAAGGAAATACATATAAACAATTAATATCTGCAGCTGGGCTCACAAACACACCATACACTAAGATGATGAGTGTACAGAGAGGGAAGAAAGTATTTGATCCCCTGTTGATTTTGATGACCAGTCTATAATTGTAATGGCCGGTGTATCAGTGAGAGACAGAATAACAAAAAAACGCATGTCAAAAAAGTTATAAATTGATTTGCAGGTCAGTGAGGGAAATAAGTATTTGATCCCCAATCAATCAGCAAGATTTCTGGCTCCCGGGTGTCTTTTATACAGGTAAGAAGCTGAGATTAGGAGTACTCTCTCAAAGGGAATGCTCCTAATCTCATCTCGTTACCTGTATAAAAGACGCCTGTCCACAGAAGCAATCAATCAGATTCCAAACTCTCCACCATGGCCAAGACCAAAGAGCTGTCCAAGGATGTCAGGGACAAGATTGTAGACCTACACAAGACTGGAATGGGCTATAAGACCATCGCCAAGCAGCTTGGTGAGAAGGTGACAACAGTTGGCGCGATTATTCGCAAATGGAAGAAACACAAAATAACTGCCAGTCTCCCTTGGTCTGGTGCTCCATGCGAGATCTCACCTCGTGGAGTTTCATTGATCATGAGAACGGTGAGGAATCAGCCCAGAACTACACGGGAAGATCTTATTAATGATCTCAAGGCAGCTGGGATCATGGTCACCAAGAAAACAATTGGTAACACACTACGCCGTGAAGGACTGAAATCCTGCAGCGCCCGCAAGGTCCCCCTGCTCAAGAACACCCATGTACAGGCCCATCTGAAGTCTGCAAATGAACATCTGAATGATTCAGAGGAGAACTGGGTGAGTGTTGTGGTCAGATGAGACCAAAATCAAGCTCTTTGGCATCAACTCAACTTGCTGTGTTTGGAGGAGGAGGAATGCTGTCTATGACCCCAAGAACACCATCTCCACCGTCAAACATGGAGGTGGAAACATTATGCTTTTGTGGGTAGAGAGGGGGCCCATGTACCATCAAATCTTGGGTGAGCACCTTGTTCCCTCAGCCAGAGCAGAGAATTGAAAATGGGTCGTGGATGGGTACTCCAGCATGACAATGACCCAAAACACACAGCCAAGGCAACAAAGGAGTGGCTCAAGAAGAAGCACATTAAGGTCCTGGAGTGGCCTAGCCAGTCTCCAGATGTTAATCCCATAGAAAATCTGTGGAGGGGGCTGAAGGTTCGAGTTGCCAAACATCAGCCGCGAAACCTTAATGACTTGGAGAGGATCTACAAAGAGGACAAAATCCCTCCCGAGATGTGGCAAACCTGGGGGCCAACTACAAGAAATGTCTGACCTCTGTGATTGCCTACAGGGGTTTTGCCGCCAAGTACTAGGACGAAGGGATCAAATACTTATTTCCCTCATTAAGCTGCAAATGAATTTAGAACTTTTTTGACATGCGATTTTCTTGTGTTTTCTTGTTTTTCTGTCTCTCACTGTTACACCGGCCATTAACATTATAGACTGGTCATTTCTTTGTCAGTGGTCAAACATTCAAAATCAGCAGGGGGTCAAATACTTTTCCCCCCACGGTAACTCAAAGCTTAAATCCCACTGGATCCTTTGCTCGGTATATACATGGAATAAACAGCCTTTTTGTGCTTTTTAGGTTCCCTGAGAAGAAAAACAAAACAAAATCCCTTACAATTTATTATAAGGCTGTATACTATCATGACCCAGACATATAAAGCCCCCAACAGTGCCCCCCCTTATATTATTATTATAGTTTATTTATAATGCTCTGACATATTCCGTAGCGCTCAACATAAGTAAGTTCAGACAAAGATAAAGATTAACAAATAGGAAAGCAAGGAGGGCCGTGTGTGAGCGAGGAACCCGATGTCCATGGCGCATTCCCAAAGTACTTCGGGTAGAAACTCGCAGACTTACAATCTAAGGGATAGTGAATGGTAAAAGAGGGAGAGAGAGGTGATAAGTGTGTTAGGGTGGAAGGTGAGGCGAGGCAAGAAGTTCCAGAGACTAGGGGAAGCACGAGAAAAGTCCTTGAGGCGGGAGTGAGAGGTGATAAGCGTGTTAGGGTGGAAGGTGATACGCTTCTTAAAGAGATGCGTTTTAAGTGAGGTTTTAAATGTTTTGAGGCAAGAGGGTAATCTGGTGGAGCGAGGCAAGGAGTTCCAGAGACAAGGGGCAGCACGAGCAAAGTCCTGGAGGCAGGAGTGAGAGGAGGTGACAAGAGTTGTAGAAAGAAGAAAGTAATTAGCAGAACGAAGAGGGCGGGTGGGGGAGTATTTGGAGATGAGAGCAGAGATGTATGGGGGTGCGCTGTTGTTGAGGGCTTTGTAAGTTAGGGTCATGATTTTACATTTTATTCTTGAGGCTACGGGAAGCCAGTGGGGAGACAGAGAGGTGATGGCGACACTGAGCGTTGTGTACGGAAGATGAGTCTAGCAGAGGCGTTCATAATGAAGTGGAGATAGTCGGGTGGTGGGGAGGCCAACAAGAAGCGAGTTGCAGTAGTCCAGTCGAGAGATGATGAGAGAGTGTATAAGGATTTTAGTTGTATCTTGTGTAAGATAGTGACGAATTATGGAGAAGACCAGATTTAGTTAGTGACTGTATGTGAGGGATGAAAGACAGAGCGGGGTCCAGTAGAACCCCAAGACAACGGGCTTGGGAGGAGGGAGTGATGATGTCGTTGTTGGCAGTGAGAGAGATGTGAGGAATTGACGCTGTGGGAGAGGGAGGGAAGATTAGGAGTTCAGTCTTAGACATGTAGAGTTTGACAAGGTGGGTGGACATCCAAGAGGATATACTAGAGAGGCAGTTGGAGACGTGTGTTAGAAGAGAGGGGGATAGACCTGGTGCAGAGAGGTAGATTTGGGCGTCATCTGCATAGAGATGGTACTGGAACCCAAAAGAGTTTATGAGGGTACCAAGTGAGGATGTGTAGATGGAGAAGAGGAGGGGGCCTAGGACTGATCCTTGGGGTACACCAACAGACAGGGGGTGAGGAGAAGAAGAGGTGTTAGAGAAGGAGATACTGAATGATCGATTTTGTAGGTATGATGAGAACCCTGAGAGAGCAGTGTCTCGAATACCGAGGTAAGAGAGGATATGGAGTAGAAGTGGGTGGTCAACAGTGTCAAAGGCAGCAGAGATATCTAGAAGAAGAAGAATTGAGAAGTGACCTTTTGACTTGGTGGTGAGCAGGTCATTGGTGACTTTAGTGAGAGCTGTCTCAGTGGAGTGTTGGGGCCAGAAGTCGACTTGGAAGGTGTCAAGAAGGGAGTTAGAGGAAATAAAGCTGGTAAGGCGGGTATGGATGAGTCGCTCCAGCAGTGTGGAAGCCGGGGAAGCAGAGAGATAGGGTGGTAGAGATGGGGCGGCAGAGATGGGGCGGCAGAGATGGGGCGGCAGAGATGGGGCGGTAGTTAGATGCGACATCAGGGTCAGATGAGGGTTTTTTGAGGGTGGGTATAACTATGGCATGTTTTAGAGAAGATGGAAACATGTCAGTAGTAAGGAAGAGGTTGAACATATGTGTGAGAGCTGGGATTAGTGTGGTAGAGAGGGGAGAGATGAGCTGAGATGTAATAGGATCCTGAGGACAGGTAGTGAGGCGAGTGGATGAGAGCAGTTTGGAGACTTCGTCCTCTGTGGCCGGATCAAAGCAGTTCAAAGTGGCTGTGGGATTGGAGAAGGGAGACGACTGGGTGTTGTTGGTTGGTTGAGAGAGTGGAGTGTGAGAGCCACGATGGGAGGAGAGTTCATTGCGGAGGTTTTGAATTTTTGGAATAAAATGGTTGGTGAAATCTTCAGCTGTGAGGGAGGAAGGGATGGGAGGAGGTGGTGGGCGGAGGAGAGTATTGAAAGTGGCGAACAGACGCTTGGGGTTAGAGGACAGAGTTGATATTAGTGATGTAAAGTACTGCTGTTTGGCGAGGTTAAGGGCGGAGGAGTAGGAGCGTAACATACGTTTGTAGTGGAGGAAATCTGCTGAAGTGCGTGATTTCCTCCATAGTGGTTCAGCAGTGCGGGGGCACCTCTGGATGTATTGTGTGTGTGTGTGGTGTGCCATGGTTGTGGATGAGAGCGAGGGCGTCTTCGTGTGGATATGGAGGCCAGAGTGTCAAGGGTGGAAGAGAGAGTAGAGTTGTAGAGTGAGGTGGCCGTGTCAGAGCAGTTGAGGTTGGTGATGGGGCTGAGGAGGGGTTGGATAAATCTCAGCTCTTGTATCAAAATACTCCCCCAACCGCCCGATTCACTCTCCTAATGACCTTCTTCTTCCTCACACTCCTCATTCAGGACTTTTCTCATAACGCCCCCACTCCTAGCCTCGCTCCACTCGACTCCTCCTGCCTCAAAATCTTCAAAAACTCCCTGAAAACACATCTGTGTAAAGAAGCTGAAGCCTTAATAAGGACAACTGCACACTCTACACATTATATCACACACACACACAATCTACACAACTGCACACTCTACAGTATAATATCACACACAATCTACACAACTGCACACTCTACAGTATAATATCACACACACACAATCTATACAACTGCACACTCTACAGTATATCACTCACACACACAATCTACACAACTGCACACTCTACAGTATAATATCACACACACACACAATCTACACAACTGCACACTCTACAGTATAATATCACTCACACCCACAATCTACACAACTGCACACTCTACAGTATAATACCACTCACACACACAATCTACACAACTGCACACTCTACAGTATAATATCACTCACACCCACAATCTACACAACTGCACACTCTACAGTATAATATCACTCACACCCACAATCTACACAACTGCACACTCTACAGTATAATATCACTCACACACACAATCTACACAACTGCACACTCTACAGTATAATATCACTCACACACACAATCTATACAACTGCACACTCTACATTATAATATCACTCACACACACAATCTACACAACTGCACACTCTACAGTATAATATCACTCACACACACAATCTATACAACTGCACACTCTACAGTATAATATCACTCACACACACAATCTACACAACTGCACACTCTACAGTATAATATCACTCACACCCACAATCTACACAACTGCACACTCTACAGTATAATATCACTCACACCCACAATCTACACAACTGCACACTCTACAGTATAATATCACTCACACCCACAATCTACACAACTGCACACTCTACAGTATAATATCACTCACACACACAATCTACACAACTGCACACTCTACAGTATAATATCACTCACACACACAATCTATACAACTGCACACTCTACAGTATAATATCACTCACACACACAATCTACACAACTGCACACTCTACAGTATAATATCACTCACACACACAATCTACACAACTGCACACTCTACAGTATAATATCACTCACACACACAATCTACACAACCGCACACTCTACAGCATAATATCACTCACACACACAATCTACACAACTGCACACTCTACAGTATAATATCACTCACACCCACAATCTACACAACTGCACACTCTACAGTACAATATCACTCACACCCACAATCTACACAACTGCACACTCTACAGTACAATATCACTCACACCCACAATCTACACAACTGCACACTCTACAGTATAATATCACTCACACACACAATCTACACAACTGCACACTCTACAGTATAATATCACTCACACACACAATCTATACAACTGCACACTCTACAGTATAATATCACTCACACCCACAATCTACACAACTGCACACTCTACAGTATAATATCACTCACACACACAATCTACACAACTGCACACTCTACAGTATAATATCACTCACATCCACAATCTACACAACTACACACTCTACAGTATAATATCACTCACACACACAATCTACACAACTGCACACTCTACAGTATAATATCACTCACACACACAATCTACACAACTGCACACTCTACAGTATAATATCACTCACACACACAATCTACACAACTGCACACTCTACAGTATAATATCAATCACACACACAATCTACACAACTGCACACTCTACAGTATAATATCCCTCACACACACAATCTACACAACTGCACACTCTACAGTATAACATCACTCACCATGTACAGTGCCACACACACACCTCCACTTGCTTGCGCTGTCACACCTATCACCCTACGTTCGCAGCGCTCTGGGTACAAGCTCTATGTACATTTGATTTTAAGCTCAGCCCTCCAGGGCCCTCCGTTGTGTGCGATGTGCTGATATTCTTTTGCTTGTACTTTGCCCCAGTGCAGCGCCACGGATTATATGGACTGGTTACAAATAAGGAATAATAATAATAATAACATACATTTTTGCACAGCAGAGTATCCTCTGTAACTTGTCCTCCCATACGCCACGGTGGGTCTCGGACCAGGACACACACACGCGCGCACACACACACGCGCACACACGCACGCACGCACACGCACACACGCACGCACACACACACACTGTGCTGGTTGTGCATCCTTTCGCAGTGTGGTTTTGCATATGGCCGCACGCCGTCCCGTACCTCGAGAACCTTCATGAAAAGCTCCAGGCCCTGGTTCTCTATGAAATGTCTGCACGTTGTTGGAGATTCATCGGTCAGGTTCCACAGGGCGCTGAGCGTGAATTTTAGCGTGGTGTCCACGAGGCTTTGGTTGGTTTTCTGTCTCACGATCTGTAGCAGTTGCTGCAGAAAAAAAAGTAATTAAATCTCTGAGATTTGCACCAATATCAATAGGAAACAAACAGAAATGAGTCCAAAGTGACATTATTTACACAGGCACGAGCCACTACAAGTCATAGATGGGCGCTCAGTGAGGGTTTATATACGGATTGCGTTTTCTGCTGCGATATGAAGCCGCCTCACGACATAGGGAATTGTTATATCTAGAAGCTGAAGACGTTCTGCATGTAATCTCAGGATAACTAGGCGGATTACCATGTACATCTATTTGTAATATATAAGGGCAAATAATACTTTACAGAGGTAAAAATGCTCAACTAAAATATACTGCGATAACAAGTGACTGCTCAGCTCTTATCTTTATCTTAAGTATGTTTTAAAAATTCCTTCAGGTAATTTGATCATTTGGTTTGTATTCATTCTTGAATAAAGCTTGGTTCTTATAATGATAGCGATTCAATACAGAGTTTTTGTGTGTAGCTTGTGCCTGTCTTTCATATAGACACGGGTTACTTTGGTGAATAGTTACATTATGGAGCAGATGAGTGGGGGAGAGAGCGGACTAATGAGATGACAAGGTCTAAAAAGCCCAAACCCAGCGTGCGTATAGACCAAGATTCAACTCTCACCTCTAGTAATCTTAATATAGGAGGTATATCAGGTATGATCTCCAATGGGATACCTCCTACCTGGAAGGCTTAATCAAAATGAAAGCCCCAAACTGTATTATGTTCTAGGGACACTGGTCAGAATTTGGGACTTTAATTCCGATTAAGCCTTCCAGCTAGAAGATATCCCAGAGAGGATCATGGGATTTCCCTCGCTTTTTTTATCTTGCTGTACTACATTGGTTTGGGGCACATGGAAAGCACTATTTGGCTTAATGTTTCAATTGGCCAATTATATCTATTCAAGGAGGGATCTAGATGTGACCGTATCCACACGATGGATGAGCGATTGGGGTCTACTGGAACCGAATGCTACATGAGCGCAG
Source organism: Discoglossus pictus (assembly GCA_027410445.1). NCBI lineage: Eukaryota > Metazoa > Chordata > Amphibia > Anura > Alytidae > Discoglossus > Discoglossus pictus. Next base: position 203,424,869 of record CM050170.1, read on the forward strand.
AAATACCGTACCCGGACAATGAAGAGCTCGGCTCCCAGCTGGGCCGTCTGTTCAGTCGAGAGCTAAAAAAAAACATAAAAATGATCAATATCCCGGAGGCAGCAAATTACAAGCAGTTAACAAAGGGTTACAAGGTTATAATAAGTGACAGCTGCTTTTTTTATTTATTTTTTTAATAAAACTTCAATCTATCGATCAAAACTGTATCCGGAAACATGAAAATTCAAAAACAGAAATATGAAAATATACTTCTTTTTATGAGACACCCAGTTGGTGGCAGGAGGTGCTCCTCATATCGAGGCATCTTTATGATTTGATGTAAGCCGCTGGGACTTGGGCATCGCCACTGGGACTTGATGAGATAACCATGGCCACGTCCCAGTAGCACGGATTTGTTTCTGCGTTTTATTCTACACGTTATTTACAGCTAAATGAGATTTAACAAAACCATAAATATATAAAACGTTTTTCTGAGATCCGGCTAGAACCGGCCTGGAACATAATTGCCAGTTTCTTAGGTGTTTTAATCACTTGTCGCCTTTATTCTAGAATTTAGACAGGTTTATGTTGTAGTTTTGCAGCAATAAAGGTTACTTCTAAGGCTCTTTTTGTTCATACCTCCCTCTTTCTTCTAAGAAGAAGAACTGAAGTGTACATCTGTAAATGAAAAAAAGTTAATGAAAGCCAGAACCTCCAGTAGGACCCATCAATGTGCTAAGTGGGATTTCCCAGGTCAAAAACCCAAACCGGTCGTAGCACCGTCAATGTTCTGGGTGAGATCTTCCTGGATAAATGCCCCATTATGTGCTAGTTGGTATGTGCCCCCAGTTGGTATCATTAATGTATGGAGTGATATCGCCCTGAACAAAAAACCCTGACCCTCCAGTAGGACCCATCTATGTGAGATCTCCCAGGATACAGAAATGAACCTCCAGTTGGACCCATTAGTGTACTAGTAAGGCCTCTCTGGTGCAAAGCATGGACCTTCATTAAAGGTCCATCAATGTAGATGTAGAAAAGATCTCCCTGTGCTCAAGACATTCTATATGCGGTTATGGACAAAATGGAGTTGTAAGAACCAAGGCCATCGGAGAATGATCTCACAGAGATGTCTAAGAGTGTTATGGTGTAATCAGAGCCACAGTCTCCTAAGAGGTAGGTCCATATTTAAGATTGTAACTCAGAAAGCGACAGTGTGGAGTAAATCTAAAGTCTCCACAAATAGGTCAGAAAAATTGGAGTTACTCAGTAATTATTCATTACGATATTTGTCATTAAAACAAAATCCTAATCTTTGGGTTCCTTTCTGCTACTTCCACATGCCGAGTGACACCTCTACAATCTACGCTGATCACTACCCACTAGTTACATACACTATCAATGTCTAGCAAGGCACACACGAGGCAGATACACTCGCTGGTCGACCGGTTTCACTAACTCGCCACGTAATGGTGCAGCCCGGCCCTGCTTTAGGAGTGAGATGGCCAAGTAAGTTTTATAGCAGTAAATGGCCAAAGTAATGAACAATACTGGGGGTTGTTTGATTTGGCATTTATTACATTCCAATTCAATCATTTAAAAAATAAATCTTCCATAACATTAGCGTTAGTTTTCAGACTCCAGTCAAGCTCCTGGTCTTTATCGTGCTTTCACCGTCATGAGAGGGAACTGGCCGGTAGACAGGTCTAGAGCACATTCAGAATGGCCTGAACAAGTTATGCACTTTAATGTTAGTAAAAGAAACCCATTGGGAGGCTTGTGGGCCTACAATTTGATGTGGTCCTACCAAGGAGCGTCCATACCCTCTTGTTCACAGCCATTCTAGTAAAAACCCAAATGTGTGAGGCACTTGACTAGCTCTTCTACTAATGAGAGTTTCATATTAAGAAGCCATTTAATTCAAATGAAATATGACTCTCCTTCATCTATTTACAGACATATACTTTATTTTATTAAGAAGTGCTTATAAGCTCTGTTTTTACTGCTTAAAATCATACAGTTAGTCTCTGTATGGGTCTGCCCACTGCAGTGTATACAGACACAGACTCTGTAGGGCTGGATGTGAAGGAGTGTCCAAGCCTTTCAGGGACCACGTCTCAGCAGCAGCAAGTACATGTCGAAAATACACCTTGTAAAATCCGGAAGCCTTACATATCCCTTTAATAGGGAATATTGATTTTTAATAGCATTAAATAGGAAACATGGAAGAAACACAAAATAACTGCCGGTCTCCCTCGGTCTGGGGCTCCATGCAAGATCTCACCTCGTGGAGTTTCAATGATCATGAGAACGGTGAGGAATCAGCCCAGAACTACACGGGAGGATCTTGGTAATGATCTCAAGGCAGCTGGAACCATGATCACCAAGAAAACAATTGGTAACACACTACGCCGTGAAGGACTGAAATCCTGCAGCGCCCGCAGGGTCCCCCTCTCAAGAAAGCCCATGTACGGCCCGTCTGAAGTCTGCCAATGAACATCTGAATGATTCAGAGGAGAACTGGGTGAAAGTGTTGTGGTCAGATGAGACCAAGCTCGAGCTCTTTGGCATCAACTCAACTCGCCATGTTTGGAGGAGGAGGAATGCTGCCTATGACCCCAAGAACACCATCTCCACCGTCAAACATGGAGGTGGAAACATTATGCTTTGGGGTTTTCTTTCTGCTAAGGGGACAGGACAACTGCACCGCATCAAAGGGACGATGGATTGGGCCATGTACCGTCAAATCTTGGGTGAGAACCTCCTTCCCTCAGCCAGGGCATTGAAAATGGGTCATGGACGGGTACTCCAGCATGACAATGACCCAAAACACACAGCCAAGGAAACAAAGGAGTGGCTCAAGAAGAAGCACATTAAGGTCCTGGAGTGGCCTAGCCGGTCTCCAGACCTTAATCCCATAGAAAATCTGTGGAGGGAGCTGAAGGTTCGAGTTGTCAAACATCAGCCTCGAAACCTTAATGACTTGGAGAGCATCTGCAAAGAGGACAAAATCCCTCCTGAGATGTGTGCAAACCTGGGGGCCAACTACAAGAAATGTCCTACCTGTGTAATTGGGCACGACCTTAGCGCGCTGGACAACTACTGCACACGCCAACATCTGCGCGCCATTCAAGAGTGCGCACCACACAACAGCGCGCGCCAGACAACTCTAAATAACATGCCTTCTATATGATCATAGAAGGTTAAAAAAAAAAAGCACTAATAATAAAGCGCTTACAGTCTGAGCCAGTGAAACTAACTTAGAAACTAGCGCTGGGACTCGGTATCTGAGACGCATGCTGCCATGCCTTCACCTAGTTTCCCTTGATAATTCGAACTGCTCACAAATTTCACCAAATTTACCTCATTCTTATCTGCTATCAAATGGGGCCACTATTATGTTCAATCAGGTGCTACCTCTATTCCGACGGAAAATAGGTGAAGGTATGGCAGCCATCATATAGGTCCCACCAGCCATCATATAGGTCCCACCAGCCATCATATAGATTCCACCAGCCATCATATAGATCCGGTGTATCTAGACCATTCGTTACGGATGACACATGTTCTAGTATGCAGCGTCTCAAATGTCTGATGGTCTTACCTACGTAAAGCTTTTTACAGATACAATGATATAGATCACATGCGTTGTGAGGCAGTTGTAGAAAGCATCTAGTGGGAATTCTTTGTTGGTGTGAGGGTGAGGGAAGCTTTTTTCCGGCTATACAGGCCAATTACGCTTGTTTTTGTTATCCTTCAAAAGGCTCCTCACCAAACTGTCCCCTAGACTAATACCTCTCCTGTATGTAATCTGGGTCGGTTCGCTAGTACAGTGTTCAGTGCTTAATCTTCAACTAGGAGATGCCAGTGATTCACGAGAACTTGTTTGACTTGCTCGCTATCTGTCCCATATGACATTGTACATCTGATGTTATTGTTTTTTTCTTTTTTTCTGTTCTTTAAAAAGAGGATCCGTACTGACAGCTCTTTTATAGGCTGATAAAAGCAAAGATAAATTAGTTTTTTTGTTTTGGTGACCATTTTAAGATAAAATAGTCACCAAAACAAAAACAAATATTTAATGCGTTGTTAAGCACCATATGTTTGTTTATTTTTTTATATTTTTATATGGTTTTGGTGAAAACAAACATTCATAACCAACTACCATGGAGAGGTTACCCATGGGGTGAAATTTCTATTGGAGGACTATAATGTAATAGTTTATGAAATGTCCCTTCAAAAGGAGCATCACAAGGACGATATCCATATTACTTTGTAAAAGAAGAATCACGTGTTACCCAAGGTGCCTAGCTGTGGTTCCCCTTGAAGTGACTTTACCCTTTTTAGCATATCTAGGTCATTTCAACATTGGCTAACTCCATGTATTTGCTAGAAGTGGTTTATCATAAGAAATACAAGTCCATTGTACTAGCCAGTTTATTCAGATGACATCCTTCCTATTGTAGGCGGTGGAACCACTGGGACACGTAAATGGTGAATACTGTAAGTGAGGTTAAAACAAGAAGGATGGAGGAGCTATGGAACTTATATAAATTGGATATACCCTTAACCTAAAAAACATTATATCTTTACTGATTTAGCATACCCAAAATAAAACAAAAAAAAAGGAAAAGTTCAACTGAGATCAAACTTTGTGGAATGGTGCCAACTCCGAGACCCCTAGGAGCAGATAGCAGGAGGGTTATATCAGGAGGTCCCGTGATCTTTAGTTGGACAAACTCACCAATCTTCTGGAAATACTGGTGAGTAAGGTGATTTGAGATACGTGGGGATCAGTCCTGCTAGTAAAACACTTAAGACCTTCGCTGTCTAGTCATCTGTACTAGTCAAAAATAATCAACCAACTTCCTCAAAAAAAAAGGGAAGTACATGTATGTCACACTAAGCGTCACCAGGTGAAGGAAAGTAAGGAACGCAACTTAACCCAATAGGTAAAGACTATAGGCAGAAGCCATGTGATTACAAGATGGTCATGTAGTACAAATGTATTTTCCAGGAAGGATCGTAAAATGACTCCCATCAAAACAACCTGAATTGGTCTATTTACAAGGAACCTGGTCGCATTGGCGCAGAAATATAGTATCGATCCTAAGAGCTGAATTCAGATCAAGATAAAAGTAACACAACTATCAATTGTCTTACAAGAAAACATCTCAAGTCTGCAGGAAGTCTATTACTGTATTATAGGATTCTATAGGAATCAGAACATTTCTGTGACACACAGCATCAAAGTGACCCCCGGGAGGCTGCGCAACCCATGACTTGGGAACTAGATGAAGCTACCAAGTCGGCCTCGGTTTACAAGGTGCTCCTGACCCTCTGTCTGCTCTATGAGTAGGCGCCAAAAAGCCCAATATGTTAGTTAGTGGAAGGTGGATAATAAAAAGCAACATCAGGATGAAAATGGAAACATTTCTTAGGCAAAACAATAAGGATTTATAAATGTCGGCACTTACCCTCTGTGGTTACTGGAGCCAACTCCAGAACTATATGCTGTGTGACCCAGAACAGGTAAAGAGGGGGGGGGGGGGCGGGGGGGGGACACAAACCTTTGCTGCAAGAATAGAGATTATGGCAACTGCCATCCTCTGCATGTTCTGGTCCTCGTGATTACACAGCCACTGCATCACAAGCTTTGCTGCATCAAACCTGCCAAAGAAAAACATGGACACCTCAGTGAGAGCTTGTGCAGGCAACAAGCCATTTATTTCTAGTATTCTGCCCCCCTCAGTGGCTTGGATCTCCAAATATCCTGACCCATCCGTCTCCAAACCAATCCATTCATCCACCTCATGCCATGCTTGGTGCCGCACAAACCGGTCACTGGATCCTCATAACCTTAAAGTCCTGACTTATAAGAGGATGCGCGGCTAATGGTCTTATATCCCTTTAAATACTCCCTCAATATCTCTCTTGACTCGTTAGTTTCCTCCACCCTTGTTACCTCCGGCCTCTCCTGCCTTAGAGTTGGACCTTCTCTGTGGCCCCCATTGCCTTCTCTATTTCCCTCAATAGCTCACAAAAAATCACATTGGTTCCAAAAGTAGCCAATCACCTACAGTTACCGTGCCCAACTAGCCCACAGCCCCCACCCGTAGCCCCTCATACATATATTATTCCCCTTGCATTGTATTTCTACCCTCCTTAGAATTTGCTTAGTGTACAAATAAAGTCTAATAACACATAATATAGTCCCCGGAAGGACGCGTATCCCGTGTATATCTAGATGCCAATAATAGGCCTGTGCTCCTGTACACAAATCCAATCATTTTACCGGTTTAAACACATTTTGGTTTTTCACAATTAAAAAAATCTTCAGTGTTTTATAAAAACCTTTCTATAAAATGTTTAAAGGGACTCAGTCACCCCAAAATCAAGTTGTTCTTTTTGTTGATTCTTAAATAGCATGAAAAACTATCACAATGTTTTGTTATCCGTTTTTTTCTAAAGTGAATCAATCCTGTGAAATTCCATGTTGTTGCTGTATTTATATGCAAATGAGTGGCTCGTGCATTTTAATCAGCTGCTTTAATGTTCTAATTAGTATAACAGTCATTGTCTGCCTCTGTGGTGGCCAAAATAAAAACCTGCAATGTTATCTGGGAGTTAGCATAGAGGAGCTCCAAAATCAAGTGTAATTATTTCAGAAATGATTTTCTTTAGAAAAAAATACTAGTACAATGTAAAGTCTGTTTTTAATGCTCTTTAAGATGAAATTAACTTCCTGTTAGAGTGACAGAGCCCCTTTAATCAATTCATTTACTGAACTGTATATATTAGACCCCTACTCCCTTGTGAACAGTCTTAGTTACACCGGCCTTTTCCATCTCCGGCTCTCGAGTGCTCTATTAGGTTAGGTCACACTTCCTTAGATGCCTGAACACCGTGAGATGCTACAAACCTCTATCAATGTTTCAGTTCTGTAAATAGAGCTCATGACCCATCAGAACCCACCAAACGGTGCGGCCCGCCCGATCCCCTCTATAGTGTGCTCTGTCACTATTACAATCATTAGTCCCTATTCACCTGTTGAAAGGAACATCCTGAAGGATTCGGTCGCTGCACAAAGACAAGAGACAGTTTTTCTGCAACTAAAAGAAAAAAAAAACTACTTGAAGGAGCATTGTATAAATTGTAAAAATGCATAGTTTTGAAGAATTACACAAATATGCAATGCCTCTAATTTATAATGTTTTATTTGTATCTCTGCTGCTGCAGAAGCTGCAGGTGGGAGGAGGCTTTGAATATATAAGAAGTTTGTGTCTACACAATGGGAATGTGGCAGTAAGAACTGCTAGTGCTCTCAGCAGGACTATAGGAAAATTCACTAAATTACAAGGATACTTCCAGAAGCGTGAAGTACGAGGCAAGAACACAAAATGATTGCCCATGACTTTGGTACAGGGCGTGCAATACCTGTTGGTGGTTTGGGAAATGTTTCATGGCTTCCAACAGTAAATGAGTGACGTCGGCGAGAAGCTTCACTGGCATCCCGGCCGCGAGGTCCTGCTTGGTCAGGTTAAATACACAGGCGCTGGCAGCAAGTTGTACAGGCAGGTTGGTGGGGTGGTTCCTCATGCCAATCACCACTAACTGTAAAATAAGCACAAGTATTAGCAACGCCAGGTATTATTATTATTGTGAGACGCATAGGGTACACACATAGGGCCTCATTCTATTAGCGGCCTTAAATCGTCCGTAAGGCTGCGATTCCTTGCGGGGGTTCTGTTAACTGGCGATTCTATTATACGGCCCCGCAAGGATCTCCTCTTACGGCCGGCCGCATATCTTGAAACCGGCCGCAAGCTGTGAAATACAAAAACGCAAAAATAAATTCAAGCCTGCACTGTACAGCTCTGTAAATGCTAGGGATCATATTGGGGGACATGAGGATTAAAAGTAACCCACTCTCAAGCTTGCACATCAGCCCAAACCCGAGTTCGAATTAACTGTTTATTTTCCGGCTGCGGCGTGGGCGGGTCTGAGGTGCTCCAAGCACTCTGGACTTTTTACATGGATATTTTACGGATATTAAAAATAAAATATTTTACGGATTTGAGTATAGGATAATTATGTGCTATTTTTTCTAACACCTAAAATCCCTTTATAGTCTTCTCAAAGTGCAGGATGGCTTTATTTAAGCTATTTTATGTGCTTAATTGGTGCTAGCGAGACCTCTTTCCTGCAAGTAAGCTGCGGCTCGCTTTTAGCCTTGCAGAGAGGGTTCCCGGAGCAATTGAATTGCAAATAGGAATTTCTTACGGCCGAAACTCTTGCAGCCGTTTTAGATCAAAGGCTTTCCTCTGGCGCGAGCGGCCGCAAGAGATAGCAAGGCACCGGCCGCAAGCCTGCCGGAGCCCCCGGCCGTAAGGGAATAGAATAGCAGAATAGCTTGCGGCCGGTCCTTGCGGCCCCGCAACGGCTGCGGCCGCTAATAGAATGAGGCCTATAGACTACATATATTGTTTTATTATTACATTTTTATATTTGGATACAATATTATTTGTATTATGTTTAGCTCTATGTGCCCCTTTTATTATTACACAACCACATCAGCCTCGCAGACAGAGTGCACTGTGGGTATGTCATCTACAAGACATCTCAGGCGGCCGGGAGAGATGGGCAAGATACCTTCAGCATTTCCGGGTTGGCTTTCTCCATTACATGCGTCAGACTGAAGAGGTGGAACAGAGCTTCACGGACAAAGAAGGAACGCTCACTGTACCGGCGCAAAGCCTCTGCGATCTGGGTCTGATTGGCTTCTCCCGACACCTTCACACACAGGGAAAAATCCATCAGATTCAAAGTATAGAGAATGGACAGACAGACTGACAAGCAGGTCCCACAATCACATACAGTCCCAAGGAGATACAGAGAACCACAAATTGGGCTGAGTTAGGAGCCAGCTTATGGAATATATATATAGTGTCCACTTTATTTGGTCTGTTAGTTTTGTTATTACCACTGGAAACACATACATACTTAATGTGTGGTCATTTTCCTTTTACACACAAAAATTTTGAGTTTACGAACAGTTCTCACAAGCGGGAGCGGAGCCAACACAGAATAATTTCAGATGGCTGAGAAGGCCCTGAGAAATAACACGGGTCTCATGAAAGATAATGCTCACACTTGCGCACTTATTTATAATTTGCCATTGTTCTCACCCAGTACTATCAAAACAGGTGCAGATAGCGGGACAAAGCTTAATTCAAACATAAAACAATTAATTTGGCGCAAAGCATAACTAAAAGTCAACACATATATTCCATATCTCATAGTTGGACTATGGGGCGAGTTTGCTCCCAAGTGGACAGAAATATGTTTATACACCATTTTATTGACATATCCAATTATGCATTTACAAACAAACATGGCGGGAGTCTATGGCAATTGGTTGAGATGAGCCCTGTGACTGGTTGTGGGTGAAAATTAAAGAGTTTATCTATTATGGCAGGGCTCTGGGTTTATTTTCTCTCCGTCGCCCTCTGGAATAAATTTCTGTCCTTTTGACTTTTCTCTGTGATATTTCACCATATATTTTTTTACTACAAATTCTGCCTAAAAAGAAGGCCAAAAGGGATTACTTTCAACCAACTGAGGGAGCAGTCCTTGAAATAAGGTATTATGGGCCAAACTCTGGGTATGAGCCCCAATCCATCATTGCTTTCTACTTGGGTCCATTCTATCAAACACAGACTGATTGCTTTTATTTTATTCTGATAAGTGTAATTAATTTGGTTATAAAATCCTTTATGGTATAATCTAATACCTATATAAGAATTCTACTCCACTATATCCTAATCTTAGTAGTTCTAATTGCTTCTGCGTATTTCTATATTCCCGGCTGCCATGTTGGTTTTTATACCCACTTTTGCCGTTTAATGTTTTCATGTCACTGAATATCAATACCAAATATAGTCTATGAGATAAGACATCTGATTGTTATCCAAGTTTGATAAGATTTTATACACATCTTATTGATTGTTATATTGATCTAACTGAATAAAGTATTTCTTATATTGATTGTCATCCAATCATTTAAAGGGATTTTGATAAACCTCACTGATTTTATTGTGATCTATCTGAAAACAGACGGATTCCACATGTTCTGACACATCCTTAGTTTGCTAATGTTGCATAAAGCGTATACTCGTCTATAATTCTAGACATTGTAATATTTTTGTCATATCCTAATTGCATGACATTTCTTACTAAAGGAACTTTATGCAAATCCCAGCAATGATGCAATGAATGTGGTTTATTCCTATAACACTGCTCATCCCCCCCACATCTAGAGCGGTTTAATGCGGCGGGCACTTTGCTTCGGGGTTTTCTTTACATACCGTCGTGGGTACCGGTGTATCTATTTACTTGTGTGTACTTTATTTTATTAAGAATTGCTTCTAAGCTCTGGTTTTACAGTCTATATACAAACAAATAGTTCCTGTATAGGTCTGCCACTGCGACATATGCAGACACAGGCTCTGTAGGACTGGATGTGCGGTGTCCTAGCCTATCAGAGACCACGTCTCAGTAGCATGTTGCTGAGAGATGGTCCCTGATTGGTTAGTATGAGACATAGCAAGTACAATAGAGTCTGTGACTGCATACGCTGCAGTAGGCTATTTTACGCAGTAAAAACAGATTTTACCAGCACTTCTTAATAAAATACAGTATATGTCAGTAACTGGATACCCAGGGATATTATATACCTAGTAACACCCAGGAACCTTCCACATCCCTTTAACTAGTTTTAGTGACATGCGAGGGGCCGTGGATGCTCAGGTGGTCCCAGAGAGCCCTGGGCCAGTAATGTATATTTAAGTGTTCCTGCTTCTCCCATACAAAGAGAAGCCGTGTTGGGCATTTATGTTCTGGCCTGTCCTTAGGGGCAGGTTACAGAAATCTATCCTCAAAACTAACTAGTCATTGCATGAGCCAGGACACCATATCTTATGTGGAATACCCAATAAAAACGTGGCTCCTTTAATGCTGGTTTTGTCATATATATATGCCAGTCCAAGAGTATAAGAAGCCAAGAAAAGGAATACATCTAGAAATATATGTAGAACTTAAAAATTAGGAGCCAGCTGTAAATTGTTAGGAGCTGTGGCTCCCTGGGAGGATATGTAAATTAGGATTTTGCACCTACACAAGCAGCACAGAACTAGACACATTAAATGCCCCAAACTCTATAATAGTTTGCACACTTCAAACCCTTTTCACGTCTGATTTTTCCATAAGGAAGTTATTACTCGAGTCAGGAACATAAAATGTTACAAGGAGAAATGGCACAAAAGCTTCCACGAGTATGGGGTGAACAGTTCACCTTTACATTGCCTTCTCCAGAAAGTAGCTCGGAATACCCGGCCTCTGTTGCCAGAAGGCCAACAAACTGCATTCTGGGACGCTGTTCAATAAACGCTTCCACGGCTTTATCAGCAACATGTTTTCGCCCTGAGATGTCCAAGGAAACAAGATGGGGCAGGATGTCTTTCTGCTCCAGTAACCGGCATGCTATGTCAGATGTAAACTGCTTGTCATCCGATATATCCAGGTGATTGAGGTGCTCCAATACACGGATAACGTCCAGCAGCTGAGTGGTTGTCATCTTCAGACATTTAAGGTGGTGCATAGTGAGGGATTTTAGCCGGTCCTTGCAAGCAACAAGCGCAGAAATATCAGTCACGGACGTGTTGGAGATATCAAGGCTCTCCAGTCTGGGAAGGGAGGCGACATCAGCCAGATCTTCATTATAAAACAAGACGTTAGTGATGCTGAGGATGCGGAGGCCGGAGAGCTGATTGAAACATCGCTCGTATGGATCCTCCAACGACAGAGTCAGAGAGTTCAGCACCAAGCACTGTAAGTTTTCTCTGATCCATTTGCTGCCGCTGAGACCACTTATTATATCTGTAATGGTGATATCCGCATTGACCCCAGTGGCGTCCAAATCCACCAGCTTATGATGGCAAAAAGCTCTACGGAACGCCACAGCAGAGATCTTCGCCTTGCGGATAATGGCTCGCTTCAGACGCAACTGCCCTCCACGAAAAATGCCAACTGTTACTTCATTCAACTGCCCTGAATGGGGTAAAAACAAGCGACACAATGAGAGGTCATATAATTAGATATAAACACAGAGCAACATCATGGGGCGACTCATGTTCTTATTAACAATGCTACAACTGGATAAGAAGGCAGCCTTACCTAGAGCGACATACTCAGCAGGGTACATGGGAGATTATCTCTGGATGCTGTGCCCTAATAAAAATACTAGGTATGTCCTCATGATGATTTCAAATATATAGCCTTGATTAACTTTCCCAGGTGCCTAACACCACATCAATATACAAGGGAAAAAATATTAACACCGCAAATACAAATATATTAAAAATGGTCAACGATGAGCCTAATTTAATACCGGAACACTATATAACAAAAAAAGGGGTCAACTGTCAAACTATGATCCTCAATGGGATCCTCCTACCTGGAAGGTTTGACAGAAGTCCCTATTGTAATGATTAAAAAGTAAATGGTGTTAATGTTATACTGTTATTAAGGACATAGGGCCCCATGTGAATCAGGTGCTCTAAATTAGGGGAATGCAGTAAAAAGTCTGTGGGAGCTTTTTTAGCCACAATGGATATCTGTGTAGGGAGCAGCCAAACCAAGCTTTACAGATGAGATGGCCCTAGGAGCCAATAGGAAATGGGAACGTCATGAATATTATAATGGGTGGAAAGTACAGTAACAACTGCCAGTAACTAGCTACAGCAAGGGAACAGATTATTTTATATATATATATATATATATATATATATATATATATATATAGTAATCAATTTGTATTTATTAATATATTGTGATATTAAAAAGATGTGACAATTGTATTTACAACTTCAATAAATAAAGATGTGTGTATTTTGTGTTAAAATGACATATTTATAGACAATGCATTAGAGTGTCTGTTCCTAGGCAATGTGGTTGAGTGACGTATATTAACCCCTTTAGCACTGGGTTGAGTGTCAAACTGGATTTTGTATCATAAAACGGGATTAATACGAACATATCCTTTTTAATTACACATATGTTGATATTGGATTGTTAAGTGTCAAATAATGTTGAAATATCATCATTTTATAGTGCTTTTTGTGCTATACGGTCTCTTTATATGCTGGGACTAAGCAAGGGTTTGAAATCCAGTTGTGAGTGACCTTTGGTACATGTAAATCTTTCCTCTGCTTTTTGCAGTTACGGCAGTGCCCTGATTTGCGAGTGATCTGTAAAATATTATTAGCATAGGGTTGGGTGTCAGAGTGTCAGGGAGTAACTCGTAATTTATTGTCCGTGCAAAACTCAATGGAGATTTATGTCTTGCTTTTTTGTCTGTGTTGTGAAGTTCACTCGGAGCAGTGACCCGGAGCAGTTTACTCTCTAATGTTTTAGGGAAGGGGGATTAACATAGCTAAGTAGGGTTTGCTTATTAGTTAGGGCACTTGTAGGTGCTTTATCTAGGATTAGCATAGGGCCCATAAAAGAGTAGTAGAGGTAACCATATTTAAAAATGCACTGCTAATATAAGCAATAGAGAATAAAGGTTAGCGGTTACTATTGAAAACACCACTTAAGGCACAAATTGTCCACTATATCCAGCAAGTGCGGGTCTAATATAGTTATAGTTATTTAGGTTAAAAACAATACTTTAGTCCAGGGGTCACCAAACTCGGTCCTGGAGGGCCGACCCAGGCCTGGATTTGTGGATTTCCTTGCTGCAAACAGGTGAGAATCTTGTTTCTTCAGCCATCCTGATTGACTCACCTGTCTGTAGCAAGGATATCCACAAATCCAGGCCTGGGTCGGCCCTCCAGGACCAAGTTTGGTGACCCCTGCTTTAGTCCATCAAGTTCAACCTTTTTAGATCTCCTCTGATCTGCAATACGCGGATTAATTGTTAGTTGATCCAGAGGAAGGAAACCGAAAATATGTATAAGATCATAAATATATATCTCCAGTGGGAACCATAGACTTAGCAGGTGAATGAATAAAGTGAACAAACCTAAAAACAAGTCGGACAAGTTGACTATGGAGATTACAATATAAGTATATCCTGATGATTTCACCCATAAACAAATGATTATTCTGTTGAGTGAATCAGTTTAGTAACGAGTAGAATGAGAATGACGGTAATCATGAATGTGCTCCAAAAATGTAAGTTATGAAAAAGATATAAAATTATATTTTAATAAATGACACTATATCAGCTTGCAGAAACACTTATAGCGAGATGAATGTGACAGCAAAGATTATAGTTATTACCAAGGTGAAAAGGAATTACAAATAACTGGTATAAATAAAATGTAGTAGACATATTGGATAACAGAGCATGAAATTGGGTATTTTAAGCAGGAATTACAAGAAAAATCCTCCCACTGTACTGGTGATTAACCACAAGAGATTGCCCAAATGGATAAATAATAATAGTCACGAGACAATGACGTTTTAAAGTCTTATTATAATTCTAATCAATACCATCTAGGCCTGCTCTAACATGAGATAAAGTCATTAGGACAGTGGTTAGCATTTTTCGTGAAACTTATACTTAATAAAAATTAAAAACTCAATTATCTGAGCGCTTTTACTCAAACATTTTAATAAACAATTGTAATTATATTTGTAATGTTCATTTCTGCACTGGCTGAGGCCTTGAAGAAGACATGTAATATCTCAATAAATGCTATATCTTTTCTGTGTCTGCACTAAGAGGATGCCGGGGCACCAAATCTTTATCTGCATTTATTTGCCATAAAAAAAAAAAATTAAAAAAAAATTGGCCAGTGAAATTCACAATTTTACATTTAGAGCAACAAAAACAGGGAGGAATAGCTGTGAGATAACTTGACCTCTGGAATATACCTAGACTAGGCCGACTTCTTATAGAATACAAGAAAAGACAACCTTATCATGACAATTACTTCTGTCACCGCCTTTATATGGGAAGTATTTGTTAACCGTTTTTTATCTATATTTTATTGAAAGGCACAAGGAAGCATCTAATAATTTCTTTTTTTGCAATGTATTTTCTTAAAGATCTCCATGATTGTATACCCCTAAGAAAATGTAAAGGTTCAGTTTTAAGTTACAATAGAAGCCGTTATATTCCAATGGCAGCGGGTTCACAGCTATAGGATTCCTGTATTTATTTTGTGTATGTTTTTGTGTAAAATATCTCCAGGTCTTCTAAGACATTGCTGCCATGCTAATCATTCACTAGCTCGGAGTTAGGAAATGTAACAGCCTTGGAAGTATAAGGAAGGCTTGTGGGTAAATTCCTGCACAATGTTTTGTCTGACATTTATAAAAAAAAGAAGTGAGAGTCCAAAACAGAGCAAAAGACAAATACAATCTGGTGAAAGCCGCCAGCTCTCTGCGGAGGACGCGCACCTTGCACCGCCATGGTCTGCAGCAGCCGGTCAGCGACTTCCTGGGGAAACATGGCTGCGTCCTGCAAACAGTACGTCCCATCCTGCCTCTCCCAGCAAAACTTCTCCAGGTGAGAGCTCAGGTAAAGGAGGCAGATGTCAAGCAGCGACTTGGGAGAGGATTCTTCCTAAACAAGAGGCAGGTGAGAAAAATATTAAGGCCGGTCGTCCTTTGGGTGAGAAACATATTTTTACTTAAGTGCTATAACTATAAAGAAGGAATCTAATATAAGGAGTGAGGGGGGGGGGGGGGCCTTGTGAAAACGGGAAGATACAAAACTCAAAAGGAAAGGACCACACACCTGGAGGGAGACGGAAAGGACCGCCCTCGCGCGCATACACCTGGAGGGAGACGGAAAGGACCGCCCTCGCGCGCATACACCTGGAGGGAGACGGAAAGGACCGCCCTCGCGCGCATACACCTGGAGGGAGACGGAAAGGACCGCCCTCGCGCGCATACACCTGGAGGGAGACGGAAAGGACCGCCCTCGCGCGCATACACCTGGAGGGAGACGGAAAGGACCGCCCTCGCGCGCATACACCTGGAGGGAGACGGAAAGGACCGCCCTCGAGCGCATACACCTGGAGGGAGACGGAAAGGACCGCCCTCGCGCGCATACACCTGGAGGGAGACGGAAAGGACCGCCCTCGAGCGCATACACCTGGAGGGAGACGGAAAGGACCGCCCTCGCGCGCATACACCTGGAGGGAGACGGAAAGGACCGCCCTCGCGCGCATACACCTGGAGGGAGACGGAAAGGACCGCCCTCGCGCGCATACACCTGGAGGGAGAAGGAAAGGACCGCCCTCGCGCGCATACACCTGGAGGGAGACGGAAAGGACCGCCCTCGCGCGCATACACCTGGAGGGAGACGGAAAGGACCGCCCTCGCGCGCATACACCTGGAGGGAGAAGGAAAGGACCGCCCTCGCGCGCATACACCTGGAGGGAGAAGGAAAGGACCGCCCTCGCGCGCATACACCTGGAGGGAGAAGGAAAGGACCGCCCTCGCGCGCATACACCTGGAGGGAGAAGGAAAGGACCGCCCTCGCGCGCATACACCTGGAGGGAGAAGGAAAGGACCGCCCTCGCGCGCATACACCTGGAGGGAGAAGGAAAGGACCGCCCTCGCGCGCATACTCCTGGAGGGAGAAGGAAAGCACCACACACGGGCGCGCACACACCTAGAGGGAGAAGGAAAGCAACACACACGGGCGCGCACAGACATGGAGGGAGAAGGAAAGGACCACACAAGGGCGCGAACACACCTGGAGGGAGAAGGAAAGCACCACACACGGGCGCGCATACACCTGGAGGGAGAAGGAAAGCACCACACACGGGAGCGCGCACACCTGGAGGGAGAAGGAAAGCACCACACGCGGGCGCGCACACACCTAGGAGGGAGAAGGAAAGCACCACACACGGAAGCGCGCACACACCTGGAGGGAGAAGGAAAGCACCACACACGGGAGCGCACACACCTGGAGGGAGAAGGAAAGCACCACACACGGGCGCGCATACACCTGGAGGGAGAAGGAAAGCACCACACACGGGAGCGCGCACACCTGGAGGGAGAAGGAAAGCACCACACGCGGGCGCGCACACACCTAGGAGGGAGAAGGAAAGCACCACACACGGAAGCGCGCACACACCTGGAGGGAGAAGGAAAGCACCACACACGGGAGCGCACACACCTGGAGGGAGAAGGAAAGCACCACACACGGGCGCGCATACACCTGGAGGGAGAAGGAAAGCACCACACACCGGAGCGCGCATACACCTGGAGGGAGAAGGAAAGCACCACACACGGGAGCGCACACACCTGGAGGGAGAAGGAAAGCACCACACACGGGCGCGCATACACCTGGAGGGAGAAGGAAAGCACCACACACGGGAGCGCGCACACACCTAGAGGGAGAGGGAAAGCACCACACACGGGCGCGCATACACCTGGAGGGAGAAGGAAAGCACCACACACGGGAGCGCACACACCTGGAGGGAGAAGGAAAGCACCACACACGGGCGCGCACACACCTGGAGGGAGAAGGAAAGCACCACACAAGGGCGCGAACACACCTGGAGGGAGAAGGAAAGCACCACACACGGACGCACACACCTGGAGGGAGAAGGAAAGCACCACACACGGCGCGCGCACACACCTGGAGGGAGAGGGAAAGCACCACACACGGCGCGCGCACACACCTGGAGGGAGAGGGAAAGCACCACACACGGCGCGCGCACACACCTGGAGGGAGAAGGAAAGCACCACACACAGGAGCGCGTTCAACTGGAGGGAGAAGGAAAGCACCACACACGGACGCACACACCTGGAGGGAGAAGGAAAGCACCACACACGGCGCGCGCACACAGTTGGAGGGAGAGGGAAAGCACCACACACGGCGCGCACACACACCTGGAGGGAGAGGGAAAGCACCACACACGGCGCGCGCACACACCTGGAGGGAGAGGGAAAGCACCACACACGGCGCGCGCACACACCTGGAGGGAGAAGGAAAGCACCACACACAGGAGCGCGTTCAACTGGAGGGAGAAGGAAAGCACCACACACGGACGCACACACCTGGAGGGAGAAGGAAAGCACCACACACGGCGCGCGCACACAGTTGGAGGGAGAGGGAAAGCACCACACACGGCGCGCACACACACCTGGAGGGAGAGGGAAAGCACCACACACGGCGCGCGCACACACCTGGAGGGAGAAGGAAAGCACCACACACGGGAGCGAGCACACACCTGGAGGGAGAAGCAAAGGACCACACACGGGAGCACACACACCTAGAGGGAGAGGCAAAGCACCACACATGGGCGCACACACCTGGGAGGGAGAAGGAAAGCACCACACACGGGCGCACACACCTGGGAGGGAGAAGGAAAGCACCACACACGGGCGCACACACCTGGAGGGGGAGGGAAAGCACCACACACGGGCGCGCACACACCTGGAGGGAGAGGGAAAGCACCACACACGGGTGCACACACCTGGGAGGGAGAAGGAAAGCACCACACACGGCGCGCGCACACACCTAGAGAGAGAAGGAAAGGACCACACACAGGCGCGCATACACCTAGAGAGAGAAGGAAAGGACCACAAGCGCGCGCATACACCTAGAGAGAGAAGGAAAGGACCACAAGCGCGCATACACCTGGAAGGGAGAAGGATCTAGAAGAAGGGGATGGGGGGGGGGGGGCTCACACACACATCTGGATAGAGTAAAGAGGGGGGGGGTCACACACACCTGGATAGAGGGGAGGGTCACACACACCCACCTGGCTAGAATAGAGGGGAGGGCCAATCACACCTGGATAGAGTATGGGGGGGGGGGGTCACACACATCTGGATAGAGTAGACAGGTGGGGTCACACACACATCTGGATAGAGTAGAGGGGGGGAAGGATCACACACATCTGGATAGAGTAGGGGGGGTCACACACACATCTGGATAGAGTAGGGGGGGTCACACACACACATCTGGATAGAGTAGAAGGGGGGTCACACACACGCATCTGGATAGAATAGAAAGGGGGTCCACACGCATCTGGATAGAATAGAAAGGGGGGTCCACACGCATCTGGATAGAATAGAAAGGGGGGTCCACACGCTTCTGGATAGAATAGAAAGGGGGGTCCACACGCTGCTGGATAGAATAGAAAGGGGGGTCCACACGCATCTGAATAGAGTAGGGGGGGGTCACACACAAACCTGGATAGAGAAGAGGGGAGGGGGGGGGTCACACATCTGGAGAGAGTAGGGGGGGTCACACCCCTGGATAGAGTAGAGGGGGGGGGGGTCACACACACCTGGATAGAGTGGAGGGGGGGTCACACACACACACCTGGATAGAGTGGAGGGGGGGTCACACACCTGGATAGAGTTGAGGGGGGGGGGTTACACACACACCTGGAAAGAGTAGGGGGGGTCACACACACCCCTGGATAGAGTAGGGGAAGGGTCACACACACCTGTATTGAGTAGGGGGGGTGTTACACACACACCTAAATAAAGTAGAGGAGGGTCACACACACACCTGGATAGAGTAGAGGGGTGGGGGGTCACACACACCTGGATAGAGTAGGGGGAGGGCCACACATACCTGTATAGAGTAGAGGGGGAGGGTCACACAGACACCTGGATAAAGTAGGGGGGGGTCACACACACCTGGATAGAGTAGGGGGGCACACATACCTGGATAGAGCAGAGTGGGAGGGTCACACACACACACCTGGATAGAGTAGGGGGGGTGGCCACACACAACTGGATAGAGTAAAGGGGGAGGGTCACACACACCTGGAGTGGGGAGGGGTCACACACACCTGGATAGAGTGGTGGGGGGGTCACACACACCTGGATAGAGTGGGGGGGTCACACACACCTGGATAGAGTAGGGGGGGGTCACACACGCATCTGGATAGAATAGAAAGGGGGGTCCACACGCATCTGGATAGAATAGAAAGGGGGGTCCACACGCTTCTGGATAGAATAGAAAGGGGGGTCCAAACGCTTCTGGATAGAATAGAAAGGGGGTACACACGCTTCTGGATAGAATAGAAGGGGGGGTACACACAAACCTGGATAGAGTAGAGAGGGGGGTCACACACAAACCTGGATAGAGTGGAGGGGGGGTCACGCACACACCTGGATAGAGTGGAGGGGGGGTCACACACACACCTGGATAGAGTGGAGGGGGGGGTCACACACACCTGTATAGAGTTGAGGGGGGGGGGTCACACATACACACACACACACATGGATAGAGTAGGGGGGGGGTCAAACACACACCTGGATAGAGCAGGGGGGGGTCACAGACGCACACACCTGTATAGAGTAGGGGAAGGGTCACACACACCTGGATTGAGTAGGGGGGGGGTGTTACACACACACCTAAATAAAGTAGAAAGGGGTCACACACACACACCTGGATAGAGTAGAGGGGTGGGGGGTCACACACACCTGGATAGAGTGGGGAGGGGTCACACACACCTGGATAGAGTAGGGGGGGGGGTCACACACACCTTGAGTGTGGAGGGGTCACACACACACCTGGATATAGTAGAGGGGGGGGGTCACACACACCTTGAGTGTGGAGGGGTCACACACACCTGGATAGAGTAGGGGGGGTCACACACACACACCTGGATAAAGTAGGGGGGGTCACACACACCTGGATAGAGTAGGGGGGGGTCACACACACACCTGGATAGAGTAGGGGGAGGGTCACACACACCTGGATAGAGTAGGGGGGGGTCACACACACCTGGATAGAGTAGGGGGGGAAGGGTCACACACACCTGGATAGAGTAGGGGGGGGTCACACACACCTGGATAGAGTAGGGGGGAAGGGTCACACACACCTGGATAAAGTAGGGAGGGTCACACACACCTGGATAGAGTAGGGGGGATGGTCACACACACCTGAATAGAGTGGGGGGGGGGGGGTCACACACACCTGGATAGAGTAGGGGGAGGGCCACACACACCTGGATAAAGTGGGGGGGAGGGCCACACACACCTGAATAGATTAAAGGGGGGCCACACATACCTGGATAGAGTAGGGTGGGGGGGTAACACACACACACCTGGATAGAGTAGGGGGGGTTACACACACCTGAAAAGAGAAGAGGGGGAAAGTTGCGCACACACCTGGATAAAGTAGGGGGTCACACACACCTGGATAGAGTGGGGGGGTAACACACACCTGGATAGAGTATGGGGGAGGGCCACACACACGTGGATAGATTAAAGGGGGGCCACACACACACACCTGGATTAAGTAGAGGGGGAGGGTCACACACACCTGGATAGAGTAGGGAGGGTCACACACACCTGGATAGAGTGGGGGGGCACACACACACCTGGATAGAGTAGAGGGGGAGGGTCACACACACACCTGGATAAAGTAGGGGTGGGTCACACACACACACCTGGATAAAGTAGGGGTGATCACACACACCTGGATAGAGTAGGAGGGGTCACACACACACCTGGATAGAGTAGGGGGAGGGTCACACACACCTGGATAGAGTAGGGGGAGGGTCACACACACCTGGACAGAGTAGGGGGAGGGTCACACACACCTGGATAGAGTGGTGGGGGGGGGTCACACACACCTAGATAGAGTAGGGGGGGAGGGTCACACACACCTAGATAGAGTAGGGGGGGAGGGTCACACACACCTAGATAGAGTAGGGGGGGAGGGTCACACACGTCTAGATAGAGTAGGGGGGGAGGGCCACACATACCTGGATAGAGTAGGGGGAGGGTCACACACACCTGGATAGAGTAGGGGGGGGTCACACACACCTGGATATAGTAGGGGGGGGTTACACACACACCTGGATAGAGTAGGGGGGGGGTCACACACACCTGGATAGAGTAGGAGGGAAGGGTCACACACATCTAAATAAAGTAGGGGGGAGGGTCACACACACCTGGATAGAGCAGGGGGGGGGAAGGGTCACACACCTGGATAGAGCGGGGGGGGGGGGAGGGTCACACACACCTGGATAGAGTAGGGGGGGAGGGTCACACACACACACACCTGGATAGAGTAGAGGGGGGGTCACACACACCTGCATAGAGTAGGGGAGGGGGTCACACACACCTGGATAGAGTAGGGGGGGGTCACACACACCTGGATAGAGTAGGGGGGACTGCCACCCACACCTGGATAGAGTAGGGGGGGGTCACACACACCTGGAGTAGGGGGGGTCACACACCTGGATAGAGTAGGGGGGGGTCACACACCTGGATAGAGTAGGGGGGGTCACACACCTGGATAGAGTAGGGGGGGTCACACACCTGGATAGAGTAGGGGGGGGTCACACACCTGGATAGAGTAGGGGGGGTCACACACCTGGATAGAGTAGGGGGGGGGTCACACACCTGGATAGAGTAGGGGAGGGGTCACACACACCTGGATAGAGTAGGGGAGGGGTCACACACACACACCTGGATAGAGTAGGGGGGGGGTCACACACACACCTGGATAGAGTAGGGGGGGTCACACACACCTGGATAGAGTGGGGGGGGGGGTCACACACACCTGGATAGAGTGGGGGGGGGTCACACACACCTGGATAGAGTGGGGGGGTGACACACGCATCTGGATAGAGTAGAGGGGGGGTCACACACGCATCTGGATAGAATAGAAAGGGGGGTCCACACGCATTTGGATAGAATAGAAAGGGGGGTCCACACGCTTCTGGATAGAATAGAAAGGGGGGTACACTTGCATCTGGATAGAATAGAAAGGGGGGGGTCATACACACAAACCTGGATAGAGTAGGGGGGGTCACACACACCTGGAAAGACTGGTGGGGGGGTCACACACACCTGGATAGAGTGGTGGGGGGGTCACACACACCTGGATAGAGTGGTGGGGGGGTCACACACACCTGAATAGAGTGGTGGGGGGGTCACACACACCTGAATAGAGTGGTGGGGGGGTCACACACACCTGGATAGAGTGGTGGGGGGGTCACACACACCTGGATAGAGTGGTGGGGGGGTCACACACACCTGGATAGAGTAGGGGGGAGGGCCACACATACCTAGATAGAGTAGAGGGGGTGGGTCACACACACACCTGGATAAAGTAGGGGGGGGGGCACACACACCTGGATAGAGCAGAGGGGGAGAGTCACAAACACCTGGATAGAGTAGGGGGGGGGAAGGGTCACACACACCTGCATAGAGTAGGGGGGACTGCCACCCACACCTGGATAGAGTAGGGGAGGGGGTCACACACACCTGGATAGAATAGGGGGGGGGTCACACACACCTGGATAGAGTAGGGGGGACTGCCACCCACACCTGGATAGAGTAGGGGGGGGTCACACACACCTGGATAGAGTAGGGGGGGGGGTCACACACACCTGGATAGAGTAGGGGGGGTCACACACCTGGATAGAGTAGGGGGGGGGGGGTTAACACACCTAAATAGAGTAGGGGGGGTCACACACACCTGAATAGAGTGGGGGGAGGGCCACACACACACCTGGATAGAGTAGGGGGAGGGCCACACACACCTGGATAGAGCAGAGGGGGAGGGTCACAAACACCTGGATAGAGTAGGGGGGGGGGGGGAAGGGTCAAACACACCTGAATAGATTAAACGGGGGCCACAAATACCTGGATAGAGTAGAGGGGGAAAGTTGAGCACACACACCGGGATAGAGTAGGGGGGGGGGGAGGGTCACACACACCTAGATAGTGTAGGGGGGAAGGTCACACACACCTAGATAGAGTAGGGGGGAGGGTCACACACACACCTAGATAGAGTAGGGGGGGAGGGTCACACACACCTAGATAGAGTAGGGGGGGAGGGTCACACACGTCTAGATAGAGTAGGGGGGGAGGGTCACACACGTCTAGATAGAGTAGGGGGGGAGGGTCACACACGTCTAGATAGAGTAGGGGGGGAGGGTCACACACGTCTAGATAGAGTAGGGGGGGAGGGTCACACACGTCTAGATAGAGTAGGGGGGGAGGGTCACACACGTCTAGATAGAGTAGGGGGGGGAGGGTCACACACACCTAGATAGAGTGGTGGGGGGGGGTCACACACACCTAGATAGAGTAGGGGGGAGGGTCACACACACCTAGATAGAGTAGGGGGGGAGGGTCACACACACCTAGATAGAGTAGGGGGGGAGGGTCACACACACCTAGATAGAGTAGGGGGGGAGGGTCACACACACCTAGATAGAGTAGGGGGGGGAGGGTCACACACACCTAGATAGAGTAGGGGGGGAGGGTCACACACACCTGGATAGAGTAGGGGGGGTCACACACACCTGGATAGAGTAGGGGGGGGGTCACACACACCTAGAGTAGGGGGGGGGGTCACACACACACACACCTGGATAGAGTAGGGGGAGGGTCACACACACCTGGATAGAGTGGGGGAGGGTCACACACACCTGGATAGAGTAGGAAGGAGTCACACACACCTGGATATAGTAGGGGGGGGGGTTACACACACACACCTGGATAGAGTAGGGGGGGGGTCACACACACCTGGATAAAGTAGGGGGGGAGGGTCACACACACACCTGGAT
This sequence comes from Discoglossus pictus, assembly GCA_027410445.1. Lineage (NCBI taxonomy): Eukaryota > Metazoa > Chordata > Amphibia > Anura > Alytidae > Discoglossus > Discoglossus pictus. Next base: position 203,449,432 of record CM050170.1, read on the forward strand.
AAAGTAGGGGGGGGGTCACACACACACCTGAATAGAGTGGGGGGAGGGCCACACACACACCTAGATAGAGTAGGGGGGGAGGGCCACACATACCTGGATAGAGTAGAGGGGGAGGGTCACACACACACCTGGATAAAGTAGGGGGGGTCACACACACCTGGATAGAGTAGGGGGAGGGCCACACACACCTGGATAGAGCAGAGGGGGAGGGTCACAAACACCTGGATAGAGTAGGGGGGGGGGGGAAGGGTCAAACACACCTGAATAGATTAAACGGGGGCCACAAATACCTGGATAGAGTAGGGGGGGAGGGTCACACACACCTAGATAGTGTAGGGGGGAAGGTCACACACACCTAGATAGAGTAGGGGGGAGGGTCACACACACCTAGATAGAGTAGGGGGGGAGGGTCACACACACCTAGATAGAGTAGGGGGGAGGGTCACACACACCTAGATAGAGTAGGGGGGGAGGGTCACACACACCTAGATAGAGTAGGGGGGAGGGTCACACACGTCTAGATAGAGTAGGGGGGGGAGGGTCACACACGCCTAGATAGAGTAGGGGGGGGAGGGTCACACACGCCTAGATAGAGTAGGGGGGGGAGGGTCACACACACCTAGATAGAGTAGGGGGGGGAGGGTCACACACACCTAGATAGAGTGGTGGGGGGGGGGTCACACACACCTAGATAGAGTAGGGGGGAGGGTCACACACACCTAGATAGAGTAGGGGGGAGGGTCACACACACCTAGATAGAGTAGGGGGGGAGGGTCACACACACCTAGATAGAGTAGGGGGGGAGGGTCACACACACCTGGATAGAGTAGGGGGGGTCACACACACCTGGATAGAGTAGGGGGGGGTCACACACACCTAGAGTAGGGGGGGGGGTCACACACACCTAGATAGAGGAGGGGGTGGGGGTCACACACACAGCTGGATAGAGTAGGGGGAGGGTCACACACACCTGGATAGAGTGGGGGAGGGTCACACACACCTGGATAGAGTAGGAAGGAGTCACACACACCTGGATATAGTAGGGGGGGGGGTTACACACACACACACCTGGATAGAGTAGGGGGGGGGTCACACACACCTGGATAGAGTAGGAGGGAAGGGTCACACACACCTGGATAAAGTAGGGGGGGAGGGTCACACACACCTGGATAGAGTAGGGGAGGTGAAGGATCACACACACCTGGATAGAGTAGGGGAGGGAAGGGTCACACACACCTGCATAGAGTAGGGGGGACTGCCACCCACACCTGGATAGAGTAGGGGAGGGGGTCACACACACCTGGATAGAGTAGGGGGGGGTCACACACACCTGGATAGAGTAGGGGGGACTGCCACCCACACCTGGATAGAGTAGGGGGGGGTCACACACACCTGGATAGAGTAGGGGGGGGGTCACACACACCTGGATAGAGTAGGGGGGGTCACACACCTGGATAGAGTAGGGGGGGGGTTAACACACCTAAATAGAGTAGGGGGGGTCACACACCTGGATAGAGTAGGGGGGGGTCACACACACCTGGATAGAGTAGGGGAGGGGTCACACACACACACCTGGATAGAGTAGGGGGGGGGGTCACACACACCTGGATAGAGTAGGGGGGGGGGGGTCACACACACCTGGATAGAGTGGGGGGGGTCACACACGCATCTGGATAGAGTAGAGGGGGGGTCACACACGCATCTGGATAGAATAGAAAGGGGGGTCCACACGCTTCTGGATAGAATAGAAAGGGGGGTACACTTGCGTCTGGATAGAATAGAAAGGGGTGTACACACAAACCTGTATAGAGTAGAGGGGGGTCACACACACCTGGATAGAGTAGGGGGGGAGGGTCACACACACACCTGGATAGAGTAGAGGGGGGGGTCACACACACCTGGATAGAGTAGGGGGGGTCACACACACCTGGATAGAGTAAGGGGGGTCACACACACCTGGATAGAGTAAGGGGGGTCACACACACCTGGATAGAGTAGGGGGGACGGCCACACACACCTGGATAGAGTAGAGGGGGGGGTCACACATGCACACACCTGTATAGAGTAGAGGGGCTGAGGGTCACACACACCTGAATAGAGTAGGGGGGACGGCCACACACACCTGGATAGAGTAGAGGGGGAGGGTCACACACACCTGCATAGAGTAGGGGGGGTCACACACACCTGCATAGAGTAGGGGGGACTGCCACCCACACCTGGATAGAGTAGGGGGGACTGCCACCCACACCTGGATAGAGTAGGGGGGACTGCCACCCACACCTGGATAGAGTAGGGGGGGGGGGTCACATACACCTGGATAGAGTAGGGGGGACTGCCACCCACACCTGGATAGAGTAGGGGGGGGGTCACACATACCTGGATAGAGTAGGGGGGGGTCACACATACCTGGATAGAGTAGGGGGGGTCACACATACCTGGATAGAGTAGGGGGTGGTCACACACACCTGGATAGAGTAGGTGGGTCACACACACCTGGATAGAGTAGGGGGGGTCACACACACACCTGGATAGAATAGGGGGGTCACACACACCTGGATAGAATAGGGGGGGGTCACACACACCTGGATAGAATAGGGGGGGGTCACACACACCTGGATAGAGTAGGGGGGGGGGGGTCAAACACACCTGGATAGAATAGGGGGGGGTCACACACACCTGGATAGAGTAGGGGGGGGTCACACACACCTGGATAGAATAGGGGGGTCACACACACCTGGATAGAATAGGGGGGGTCACACACACCTGGATAGAATAGGGGGGGGGTCACACACACCTGGATAGAGTAGGGGGGGGGGTCAAACACACCTGGATAGAATAGGGGGGGGGGGTCACACACACCTGGATAGAGTAGGGGGGGGGTCACACACACCTGGATAGAATAGGGGGGGTCACACACACCTGGATAGAATAGGGGGGGGTCACACACACCTGGATAGAGTAGGGGGGGGTCACACACACCTGGATAGAGTAGGGGGGGGGGGTCACACACACCTGGATAGAGTAGGGGGGGGGGGGTCACACACACCTGGATAGAGTAGGGGGGGTCGTCACACACACCTGGATAGAGTAGGGGGGGGGGTCACACACACCTGGATACACACACCTGGATAGAGTGGGGAGGGGGGGGTCACACACACCTGGATAGAGTAGGGGGGTCACACACACCTGGATAGAATAGGGAGGGGGTCACACACACCTGGATAGAGGAAGATGTACAACACAAATACACATCAAGAAGGAGGAACAGAAGGAAAAGGGCCGTAAGGAAAACTGGGGATACCACACTTTGATAAGGGGAATGTGGGGGTTCTGGACGCAAGTGTCAGCCGATATTACTATTACTCTTTCCCCCCCGTGTATCTCTCTCTCGCCCGAATCCTCACCATGGCTCCTCAGGGTGTCCCGGGGCTGCTCTGGGTGCTCCTCTCGGTTAGGTGCCAGGCCCGGGCCGCTCTCGGTGTCTCCTGATCCCGGTACTCTCGGTGCGGCCTGTGTCTGGGGAAGGCCCGGGCTCTGCAGGCCGGGAAATGAAAGCGTTGCTAGGCGACCTGAGCCTTAAAGGGGCCGCACCTCAGGACAGAGGCCTCACAGGCTGTGATGGTGGAAGCTGTGACAGACAGGAGCCTGCAGTGTCATGGGACTGAGAGAGAATAACTTCTAGAGAACTATATGGGGCCGCCATGTATAATACTGTATATAGTGGGACATTATCTTATTAGACTAAATATAACATTTTCAATATAATTATAAAGGTTTTTCAAAAGGTTGACCATCTCTTATCAATTCTGAAGGTGCCACTATATACATAATACCCGGTGTTCATTTGTCTACACGGCTAGTTCAAAATATTATCAGCCTTATTACATTGCGATTCAGCAAATAGAATAGGGCTCCATATGAGCGCAGAGGATAGCGTGTTACACGTGTTTAGTCGGTGACCTTATATCCACAAGCCGGGAGTCACTAACTAAACACTTCTGTAAAATGATATTCTCTGTGCTTATATAGAGCCCTATTGAATTGGCCGAATCACAATTGAATAAGGCTGTATATATGCGTGTATGTGTGTGTATATATGTGTTTATATGTACAGTGCCTGCAAAAGTATTCACCCCCCGTGACTTTTTACCTATTTTGTTACATTACAGCCTTAAGTTCAATATTCTGTTAATCTGAATTTTATGTGGCGGATCAGAACACAATAGTCTAAGTGAAGCGAAATGAGAAAAATATAAACATAAAACTATTTTTTAGAAAATGGGCATGTGCGTATGTAAGTCAGGGTTAGGTTATAAGAAAATATCCAAATCTTTCCCAGGAGCACCATCAAATCTATCATAACCAAATGGAAAGAACATGGCACAACAGCAAACCTGCCAAGAGACGGCCACCCACCAAAACTCACGGACCGGGCAAGGAGGGCATTAATCAGAGAGGCAGCACAGAGACCTAAGGTAACCCTGGAGGAGCTGCAGAGATCCACAGCAGAGACTGGAGTATCTACATAGAACGACAATAAGCCGTACTCTCCATAGAGTTGGGCTTTATGGCAGAGTGGCCAGAAGAAAGCCATTACTTTTCAGCAAAAAAACAAAATGGCACGTGGGAGACTCCCAAAATGTATGGAGTAGGTGCTCTGGTCTGATGAGACTAAAATTTAACTTTTTGGCCATCAAAGAAAACGCTATGTCTGGCGCAAACCCAACACATCCCATCACCCAAAGAGCACCATCCCCACAGTGACACATGGCGGTGGCAGCATCATGCTGTGGGGATGGGACCGGGAAACTGGTCAGAGTTGAGGGAAAGATGGATGGTGCTAAATACAGGGATATTCTTGAGCAAAACCCGTACCACTCTGTGCGTGATTTGAGGCTAGGACGGGGGGTCACCTTCCAGTAGGACAATGACCCCAAACACACGGCTAAAGCAACACTTGGGGGGTTTAAGGGGAAACATGTAAATGTGTTGGAATGGCCGAGTCACAGCCCAGACCTCAAGCCAATAGGAAATCTGTGGTCAGACCTAAAGATTGCTGCTCACAAACCATCCAACTTGAAGGAGCTGGAGCAGCAAGGAGGAATGGGCAAAAATCCCAGTGGTAAGATGTGGCGAGCTCATTGAGACTTATCCAAAGCGACTTGTACCTGTGATTGCCGCAAAAGGTGGCGCTACAAAGTATTGACTTTAGGGGGGTGAATAGTTATGCACAGGGACTTGTTATTTTGTCCTATTTGTTGTTTACTTCACAATAAAAAAATAAATAAAACATCTTCCAAGTTGTGGCAGGTTCTGTAAATGATGCAAATCCTCAAACAATCCGTGTTACTTCCAGGTTGTGAGGCAACAAAACACGAAAAATACCAAGGGGGGTGAATACTTTAGCAAAGCCCTGTATATATCTATATACACACACACAGTATTATATATTGACTAAGAAATTGCCCGTCAAAAATGACAGTAGTAAAATTGTAAGCCTGGCAATGCTGTTTGCCACACAATGAGAGGATATGGGCCCACTGAGCCGCTCATCGCGTGGCTCGCAATAAGCGCCTTTGCCGCTCGTTGTGAGCCTCTTCCCCCGTGTACTGCCTTGGGTTAAGTCTTATTAGCTTGAGTTAAATGTTACTGCCTTGTATTAAGTGTTACAGGTTTGCATTACGTCTTAGTGCTTAGAGCTCGTATTTTCGTCCTTCGGTCTCTTTTTACGTCCTTCTGCCCCGTTTTCATGTTGTTTACACATTTTCAGCATTTTTTTCTCACCTCAGCGATTTTCGATTGTGACAAAAGGCAAAATATGCCTCAAATTGACCTGCAACCTCACTCACCGGCTCTCCCCGTGCTGTGTGTGAGCGTGTAAGTTAAGCTGAGGCATAATTGTGTATTTTCCATTTGGTGGTGTGGCCGATGAAAGTTTTATTTTTGCGAGTCCCGCAGTGCATCTACGTACTTTGGGCTGTAATTTCACAGCCGTCGCTAAGTCATTGCAGCAAAGTCCCGCGTGTTTCCTACTGGCCACACGATGAGCGCCTTTGGTCCCGCGTGGTCAACGGCGAGGCTCGCAAAGCGTGACAAAGCCGCAAACGTGCCAACGTTCTTGGTCCACAACTATATATGTGATTGCTCCTCCAAAGATGGGCATATGAGAGGTATAATATGTCCACCCTCTTACCTGTCTTATAGAGAGCTCCCAGGGTGACAGAGAAAAAAGATATAGAATGTATATGTGTTATATGTGTTGTCAGAATGAACGTCCCTGATGGGCTTTGGATCAAAATTATGGTGTGAAGTGAAATGTCTGGTAATTCTGTTATATATTCTACATATATCGGCATGACCCTGTGAACACAACATGGTCTCTCCTCTGGCTCTCAGTCCTATATGACAGCACAACCATGACTTGTCCTCATGGTTCTTTCCTGTTATAGTCGCGGGTGGCCCAACTATAACAGGAAAGAACAGATGGCTGGGCAAAATGATGAAGACCTCTGTGTTTTATATGGGTTAAACTCCCTAGCTTTATTATATAGATATCTATCTGCAGGTATACCCCGCTTAACGCCACCCTTTCATCACTGATTCGTCAGAGTGCTGATTTACCCTGTAATTCCCGGCTTAGCGCTAAACCTCGCGATTGCCTGGTTTCTGAGTGCCAAGCCCCATTTACCCTTTACATCCGCGCTCTCCAATTCACTATAGTGCTGTCTGAGCGCTATGGTGATAACATATCCCACGCATCGCTCTTTTCGCTGAGGAACTCGTGTGGAGAACTAAACGGGAGGATCGCTGCGTGACTGTGTGCAAATGCTGTGGCATCAGATCCTAGAAAGTCTTCCTGGTTCTCAAGTGTTAAATCTCTCCCTGTCTTTTCTTTCTATCTCTATCTTTCTCTGTCTATCTTTATCTCTCTTTCTTGTCAGTTATAATTTTCCAGTATTTAATACCTGATTATATACAAATAAGTAAGATAAGTAAAAAACATATTAATTGTCAATAAATAATAAAAAATAGTTTTTTATTTTTAATTATCAAACATTAAGAACAACTAAACTCTGATCAGCGGTCTGTCTCTGTACACACACATATATACACACCTACATGCACACCTACAGTGCAGTGCAAAAGTATTCACCCCCCTTGGCATTTTTCGTGTTTTGTTGCCTCACAACCTGGAAGTAACACGGATTGTTTGAGGATTTGCATCATTTACAGAACATGCCACAACAAATAGGACAAAATAACAGAACAAGTCCCTGTGCATAAGTATTCACCCCCCTCTTGTCAATACTTTGTAGAGCCACTTTTTGCAGCAATCAGAGCTCCAAGTCGCTTTGGATAAGTCTCTATGAGCTTGCCACATCTTACCACTGGGATTTTTGTCCATTCCTCCTTGCTGCTCCAGCTCCTTCAAGTTGGACGGTTTGCTCTTGTGACCAGCAATCTTTAAGTCTGACCACAGATTTCCTATTGGATTGAGGTCTGGGCTGTGACTCGGCCATTCCAACACATTTGCATGTTTCCCCTTAGACCCCCCAAGTGTTGCTTTAGCCGTGTGTTTGGGGTCATTGTCCTGCTGGAAGGTGACCCTCCGTCCTAGCCTCAAATCACGCACAGAGTGGCACAGGTTTATATCCCTGTATTTAGCACCATCCATCTTTCTCTCAACTCTGACCAGTTTCCCAGTCCCATCCCCACAGCATGATGCTGCCACCGCCATGTGTCACTGTGGGGATGGTGCTCTTGTGATGTGTTGGGTTTGCGCCAGACATAGTGTTTTCTTTGATGGCCGAAATGTTCACTTTTAGTCTCATCGGACGAGAGCACCTTCCTCCATACATTTTGGGAGTCTCCCACGTGCCATTTTGTTTTTTGCTGAAAGTAATGGCTTTCTTCTGGCCACTCTGCCATAAAGACCAACTCTATGGAGCTTACGGCTTATTGTCGTCCTATGTACAGATACTCCAGTCTCTGCTGTGGATCTCTGCAGCTCCTCCAGGGTTACCTTAGGTCTCTGTGCTGCCTCTCTGATTAATGCCCTCCTTGCCCGGTCCGTGAGTTTTGGTGGGTGGCCGTCTCTTGGCAGGTTTGCTGTTGCGCCATGTTCTTTCCATTTGGTTATGATAGATTTGATGGTGCTCCTGGGGATCATCAAAGATTTGGATATTTTTTTATAACCTAACCCTGACTTGTACTTCTCAATAACATTGTCCCTTACTTGTTTGGAGAGTTCCTTGGTCTTCATGGCAGTGTTTGGTTAGTAGTGCCTCTTGCTTAGGTGTTGCAGCCTCTGGGGCCTTTCAAAAAAGGTGTGTATATGTAATGACAGATCATGTGACACTTAGATTGCACACAGGTGGACATCATGTCACTAATTATGTGACTTCTGAAGGTAATTGGTTGCACCAGAGCTTTTTTTGGGCTTCATAACAAAGGGGGTGAATACATACGCACATGACGATTTTCTGTTTTCTATTTCCAAAAAATGGTTTATATATATATTTTTCTAATTTCACTTCACCAACTTAGACTATTGTGTTCTGATCCGCCACATAAAACTCAGATTAACAGAAAACATTGAACTTAAGGCTGTAATGTAATAAAATAGGTAAAAAGTCACGGGGGGTGAATACTTTTGTAAGGCAGTGTATATCCCTTGCATGCAGTGTGGGCAGAATCTCCAAGCATCACTCTTTGATTGGATTTTGTCCCATTACAATGGCTCCCACTGTCCTAAAACGGTCTCTGTATCCTCGCTCCAATCTTACAGGGAACAGAAGACGTATTCCAGGAGTGCGCCCACACACTGTATCTCACATCCTTGTACATGTTATTATATCTTGTCATGTGACAACACTGAAGACATGCCGCTCGGCTTCAATGTGAAGCAGTAAGTGTATGGCCTGTGTAACAGTGTGAATGTGCTGTCCCCTCAGAATAACGCAACACACCGCCATTAATGTCTAAACCGAAGGCAACAAAAGTGAGTACACCCCTGAGGGGAATGTCCATGTGAGGGTGCAGTCACTTTTGTGAGATACTCTATATATTTATATGGGCCCCTTTTTGAGAGGTAGGGCGGCCATCTTTATTTCGCCCGGCCCGTAGCGCTTAGCTCTGCGTCTCACACATAATCTGGACTCTCACATTTCTTCATGTTGGAGTGATAACAAATACATGGCAAGGCTTTATATATATATGTAGGGGACACTTGGCTCTCCTCTTACACGTCTTGGGCCCCAGCTCTCAGGGGTCAGTCTCAGCCAAGTACTCAGGATAGGTCCTAAGAATCTACCAGAAGCAAAATGTCTGCTCTAGTCCTAAGTATGGGCAGATCCAGTCCGGGTCTTCCATCCTCATGTGTGCCAGGCACAGCTTAGTGATGCCTGTAGTGCCGAGCAGTATGGGGGGAGGGAGGGGCAGGTGAGTGGTCTCTAAATAGGTTTTTATTACATTTATATTAAGTGATAACAAGCCCAGCCATATTCTCACGCTTACTGGAGTTATCCCTTTAGCAGAGTTAATTGGAACTTCCTGGTCACAGGGGCTGTGAGCATGCGCACTGACTGTGACTATAACCTCTGGAGTTGTTTATATACACCGGGTGTTGATTGGCTGCAAGGCGCGTGGAACTTATGCGTTTCAAGCCTCGTTTTCGACGTGGTGCAGCAACTGGGGATGTGATTGGTTGGTTTTACAGTTGTTGACATTCGCTATGGAGACACGAGGTCACTTCCGGGTGCTGAAGGTTAAGGGGACAGGTACATGTGCGAGTCATGGCCGGGCTGGTGGACTTTCAGAATGAGGAGGAAGTGAAGGAATATCTGGATAACCTGGGCACCGAGTACAGCTACCAGTGCTATCGGGAGAAGCTGCCGGATGGTGAGAAGGGAAGAATGAGAGAGAACGGAGAGGGTGGGAGAGGGGGCACGGAGATACCAGAGAGAGAGGGGGGGAGAGGACCAAGATACCAGAGAGGGGGGGAGCGGAGATACCAGAGAGAGAGAGAGGGGGGGGGCACAGAGATACCAGAGAGAGAGAGAGAGGGGGGGGGGGGCACGAAGATACCAGAGAGAGGGAGGGGGGGCACGGAGATACCAGAGAAAGAGAGGGGGGGGGGCACAGAGATACCAGAGAGAGAGAGAGGGGGGGGGGCACGGAGATACCAGAGAGAGAGGGGGGGGGGGGCACAGAGATACCAGAGAGAGGGAGGGGGGAGGACCAAGATACCAGAGAGGGGGGGAGCGGAGATACCAGAGAGAGAGAGAGGGGGGGGCACGGAGATACCAGAGAGAGAGAGAGGGGGGGGGCACGGAGATACCAGAGAGAGAGGGGGGGGGGGGCACGGAGATACCAGAGAAAGAGAGGGGGGGGCATGGAGATACCAGAGAGAGAGAGAGGGGGGGCACAGAGATACCAGAGAGAGAGAGAGGGGGGGGGGCACAGAGATACCAGAGAAAGAGAGGGGGGGGCACGGAGATACCAGAGAGAGAGAGAGGGGGGCACGGAGATACCAGAGAGAGAGAGGGGGGGGCACGGAGATACCAGAGAGAGAGGGGGGGGGCACGGAGATACCAGAGAGAGAGAGGGGGGGGGGCACAGAGATACCAGAGAAAGAGAGGGGGGGGCACGGAGATACCAGAGAGAGAGAGAGGGGGGGCACAGAGATACCAGAGAGAGAGAGAGGGGGGGGGGCACAGAGATACCTGAGAGAGAGAGGGGGGGGGCACGGAGATACCAGAGAGAGAGGGGGGGGGGCACGGAGATACCAGAGAGAGAGGGGGGGCACGGAGATACCAGAGAGAGAGGGGGGGGCACGGAGATACCAGAGAGAGAGAGGGGGGGGGAGGACCAAGATACCAGAGAGGGGGGGGGGGCACAGAGATACCAGAGAGAGAGAGAGGGGGGGGCACGGAGATACCAGAGAGAGAGAGAGGGGGGGGCACGGAGATACCAGAGAGAGAGAGAGGGGGGGGCACGGAGATACCAGAGAGAGAGAGAGGGGGGGGGCACGGAGATACCAGAGAGAGAGGGGGGGGGGGCACGGAGATACCAGAGAGAGAGAGGGGGGGGGCACGGAGATACCAGAGAGAGAGAGGGGGGGCACGGAGATACCAGAGAGAGAGAGGGGGGGCACGGAGATACCAGAGAGAGAGGGGGGGGGGCACGGAGATACCAGAGAGAGAGAGGGGGGGGCACGGAGATACCAGAGAGAGGGGGGGCACGGAGATACCAGAGAGAGAGGGGCGCCGAGATACCAGAGAGAGAGGGGGGGGGGTCACGGAGATACCAGAGAGAGGGCGGGGGTCACGGAGATACCAGAGAGAGGGGGGGGCACGGAGATACCAGAGAGAGGGGGGGGCACGGAGATACCAGAGAGAGAGAGAGGGGGGGGCACGGAGATACCAGAGAGAGAGAGAGGGGGGGGCACGGAGATACCAGAGAGAGAGAGAGGGGGGGGCACGGAGATACCAGAGAGAGAGAGGGGGGGGCACGGAGATACCAGAGAGAGAGAGGGGGGGGGCACGGAGATACCAGAGAGAGAGGGGGGGGGCACGGAGATACCAGAGAGAGAGAGGGGGGGGGCACGGAGATACCAGAGAGAGAGAGGGGGGGGGCACGGAGATACCAGAGAGAGAGAGGGGGGGCACGGAGATACCAGAGAGAGAGAGAGGGGGGCGCCGAGATACCAGAGAGAGAGGGGGGGGGGGGTCATGGAGATACCAGAGAGAGGGGGGGGTCACGGAGATACCAGAGAGGGGGGGGGGTCACGGAGATACCAGAGAGAGGGGGGGGCACGGAGATACCAGAGAGAGGGGGGGGGGTCACGGAGATACCAGAGAGAGGGGGGGGCACGGAGATACCAGAGAGAGGGGGGGGGGCACGGAGATATATAATCTTTACTGCCTATAGTCCCCGTATGGCTCTGCTTCTCTGTTTCCCTCCATGTCTGCCCCCCGCTCACGTGCCACTTTCCTTTCCTAGGTTGCCATCGCTTGGCAGAATACTTTGAGGGAATCAAAAAAGATTTTGTGGAAGCCGCGAAGATTCTGAAGACAAACTGCGCTGAGAGCGCGCAGAGCGAGAGCTGCTACAAACTGGGGGCGTATTATGTGACGGGCAAAGGTGAGGAAGGAAAAGGGATACGGAGGTTCCCTGACTATTATATGAAAGTAAAATACCTGCGTGTTTGTAGGTCTTATCATAAGTGCTTACAAGCTCTGTTGTTACTCACTGAAACCTTCCAAACAGTCCCAGCAAAGCTCCACCCCCAGCCACTCATGCACAGGGTTTGTATTGGTACTAGGTGTACTCGCTACTTACAAAGTTGGTTAGTACATCTGGTGCTAGCGATGCTGTGTGCATGAGCTGCTGGGGTGGACCTTTGCAGGGGCTGTTTGGAAGGTTACAGTGAGTACAAATAGAGTTTAATCCCTTGTTAATATGATGATGATGATTGGCTGCAGTAACACATTTAGGTTGTTTATTTTAATATTTAGAGCAGGAGCCTCCATGTCCCTCTAATGTAACAAATAGACAGGATGTGAAGTCTTGTTTGAATATTTTCCAGCTTATAAGCTCTGTATTTATGCTCTAAAATCATATAAATAGTCCCTGTATGGGTCTCCCCTCTGCAGCTCATGCATACACAGACTCTGCTGTATCTCAAACTAACCAACCAGCTCCCAGTAACATTCTGCAACATGGTCCCCGATAGGCTAGGACACTGCACATCCAGCCCTACAGAGTCTGTGTCTGTATAGGCTGCAGAGAAATCTTATTGTAATGTCTTATTTGTGATCATGTTTTTTAGGGGGGCTGCCAGTGGATCTGAAGGCCGCGTACGACTGCTTTCTGAAATCCTGTAACAAGGGTGGGAAGAAGTCCATCGAGGCTTGCCACAACGTGGGGTTACTGGCCCATGACGGGCGTGTGAATGGTGATAAGCCGGATCCAGTAGCCGCCAGAGACTACTATACAAAGGCCTGCGAGGGCAAGTTTTCTGCAAGCTGTTTCAATCTTAGTGCCCTGTATCTTCAAGGTGCTCCTGGGGTAGACAAGGATATGACTAAGGCGCTGCAATACTCCGAGAAGGCTTGTGAGCTGGGCCACTTATGGGGCTGTGCTAATGCCAGCCGCATGTATAAACTGGGCGATGGGGTGAGTAGGAGTGACTCCAAAGCAGAAGCCCTGAAGAACCGAGCCAGGGACCTACACAAGCAGCAGCAGGAGGTGGCGCCACAAATCACCTTCGGGCAATAAGTCATGTGACTGATGTGCGCCTCCGCGCCAGGGAGACGAGGCAGGACCAGGACTTGTACTGGGTGCAGCCACCTCTGGTGTGGTAACCTCTTCTCTGAAGGGTAAATGTACAGAACATGGTCTACAAGATGCGTCTAAGGGTCTGGTGCCTGAGATCTTGCGCCCCTCCAGCTCTCTGCCCGCTGTGAGTCCGTATGTGGCCTGCCATTTATTATCATTTACCCTGCACCGCCATTGACTGTTTGTTCCTTTTTTTTTGCTGCCGTCTTAAAGGGACCCTAACAGGGAGCTGATTTAATTTTAAAGATAATTACAAGCTGTATATACATTGTACTAGTAGTTTTTCTTTACAGTAAATCATATCTGCAACATTTAGCATTGATTTTGTGGCTTCTTTATGCTAATGTGCTGTTTAAAGTACCTGGTACGGGTGTGAGAGGGGTCTAACTGCTAGATAACATTGAGGGTCTTTATTTTAGTCACTAAAGAAACAGACAAGCCTGCTCATAAATATGCATGAGACGCTCATTTGAATAGAAATGCAGTAACGACAACATGGCATTTCCCAGGATTGATTTACCTCAGAAAAAAATGGATAACACAGCAAAAAAGCCGTTTTCATGCTCTTTTAGAGTAAACTAAAATGTTTGGGATAACCGAGTACTTTTAATATGCGGAGGCCCTCGTGACTGATGAGATTTCCCTTCTTTCCTATGATGCGCCTCCATATCCTGCAGAGCCGCGGCGCTCTCCTCCGATCATAAACAGAACACACGTGAATCTCGCTGCTTAATTACCAACAATCATTTTGCCAATTATCTATTGTAATTATGAGACGCGAGTGGCCCTCTGATGGAGCACCGAAGTCTGAAGGTTATGATTTATATTGTATTAAATACATTTATGACATGAAAGGGTTACTAGTATTTGTGCTTCCGCCATCTTGTTCTTCTCCGTCCTCTCTTCATTATGCAGATACGTAAAGTCACTCACGGCCGTATCTGACATTACCGTGGAATAAAGTTCATATAATAAGTGTCCTTTGTGTGCGAACTTTTTATATTTTGTTATTGTTTATTTTTGTAATCTAGAAAATAGAAATAAATGGTTAATTCTAATCACTTCTATGAGTATAGAGGACCAAAATGTGACTTTAATGCTGATAACCCCACAATGTATGTTACTGTTCCTCATATTAAAACATATATTTTTTGTTTTATTAGCTATATTTAAAAAAATAAAACAAATTGTTAATGTTAACGCAAAAATATATATAAATTGAGGGTTCTAGGTGCTTCCATTCTCTGTTAAAAAATAAGTTTAGAACATTTACCACATAAATGAGAACTTTCCTAAATTTCCAGAATTTCACTTAGAGATGGGTAATATTATGGGTCAGATGTAGTGTAACATAGACCTAAATCTGGTTCTAACCAATCCTATGGAGGTGGTCACCGCTCACCTGACTGCCTGACGCACGTTTCGCTGATGCTTCTACAGAGGACTTATAGTAATCTAGACATTTCTATTACAAGCCCTTTGATTCAGGACATAAATCTGCTCCGACTTTACCCAGGAAGTAATTGGGATGAATCATTTGCGTGGATTCTCGTGTTTCTCTGCTGTGGGGCCATCTGTGATTGGCTAGTACTAATATAAACACAGTGTGCATGAGGTCTGAGGGCAGACCTTTACAGGGACTATTTGGAAGGTTTCTGTGAGTTAAAACAGAGCTTTTAATCCCTTGAAAATACAATGATGTTTAGATGGAAACACTTATGTAGTTTCCAGGATTCCTCCAAAGCCAACTGCATCTTATCTAATGGGATTCCATTTCATACTTAAGACAATCTCTGAGTTGCAAGCAAGCTCCAGTAGCATAAACCTCTCCCTTCGGCTACAGGCAGAGTCCGTATCAGAAATGGAAGGTCGGTGAGGACCGCGGAGTGCAAAACTGAAGAGTTTCCATCTTGTGTCCGTGCTCGGGGAACGAGCTCTGTGTATGTTATATTCTAAGCTCAGACACCGGACCCTCCATTATGTGCCATGTGGTCATATTGTTTCTGCCTCGTTCTTATCCCCCTGTACAGCGCTACGGAAGATGCGTTACTAATAAAGGGTAATAATAATAATTCAAGGCTCATGTATTCTACTGCTAGTATCTGAGAAACTACACACAAGGCTCTCTATCTTAAACTACAGTGTACCTCTAAGCAAATGTGATCCTGTGACGACCGCATTGATAGGGGAGAATCTTGAAGTGAAGTGCTGTTATGTTGAGGGTTGCCATGGCAACAATGACGGTTGCAAAGTGAACATTAGCTTTCTGCAGGATTCTAAGCGCTAGTTGGCTCATGAGCTCAGTGGAATGGGAGCAGAATATTATCCTAACATTATGGATACCTAACCCTTCTTCTCTGCTTCTTGTTGTGTGCTTGAGACATAGAGAGGAAACACGATGCATTAAACCGTTTCCTGTTCAGTGATTGGGGCAGAGCCACCTACTAACTGCCATCTTACCCAGGCCCTGGCACCAATACACAGTCCAGTTGGTCCATCCTTGTGACCTAACCAGCAAGATCTATTCATTGGCCAGTCGGGCTGGTCACTCCTCTTGACGTAACCACTGGGATCCATTCATTGGCCGGTCCAGCTGGTCCCTCCTTGTGACAACTCTGCATTGTTGGCCCCACTGACACACCCCATCCATAACCCTTCTGAATGTGTGACCAGCACTGCCTCCCCCGAGCCTTGTGTCCCTCCTTAGACTTGCCGAGTCCTTATAACGTTCAGGATTGGGGGTCTGAGACTTGGAATAAAGTTCTCCCTGATGAGTCCTCTGCATAAAAAGTGGGATTTCTGCAAATAACATAATCCCTGAATATAAATCCCTCGACCTGACCTTATAACTACTGGGATTTATTTCCCATAGACGCTTTAAAGCCTAATTGTACGGCTCAGGCCTACCAAGGATTCTTCATCCGTGTCTCAGGAGTATTGAAGATGTGTCTTAAAGGACCTCTGTACAATGACAAAACAAATCTAAGTCTAAGAGCATCACTAGATAGATAAAATATATTTATAGTATTGTGATAAAATAATGTCTGCTGCTTGCTGGGAGCGTCCATGATACTTTACTGAAGGTTGTGCCCAAGAGAGGGACATTTACATTTCTTCAGGAGCAAAGCTTGCATTTATTGTTGCAAACGACCTGCTTCACTGGAGAAGGAGCTGGCACCCACTCCAGTATCTTCTAAGATAACCTTATATACGTGGGACCAGAGACATAACGACAGATGTGGTCCATAGGGTCATGGAGATTTGGACTCGACTGAACAACTTGCTTCTGTGAAAGTGGGGTAGGTGTCCTCCACTGATAGATAAAGAAAAGCACACCCTCAGGCAGTCCGCAACTGAGGAAACAAGAAAAGATGAAATCCTGTGTGGGTTCTGAGAACTGTTTTCTCTCGGTGTGTTTCATGCGCCTGGCGCAGATCTTTGTGTTATTTTGTTACATTTTGGGTTTTTAAACATAACTTTTATTATATTTTAAAAATAAAAAGAAGGGAATAAAAACTAAAGGGTTAAATGATATTTGATAATTTCATACCCGGCACCTGTTACTAATGTAGTACTCGTGGGTATATCCCCCTCCCATATATGTACATATGTTATAGAGGCGCATCAATATGGCCACTAGGGGGCAGGAGCCCCCCACTAATCCTGCAGCGCCTCGCTTTATTGTTTGCATTTTCCTGTAAATAGATTACGGACAGAAGTTAGCAGCGCAGACCGGCGCAACTCGGTACCCGGCGGGTATAAATAGATCTATAGGAGATAACGGATATCTTTAACCCCTTCTATGCTTGCAACATGTCTATACACCCTATAGAGTTCTATTAAAAAGCCAAAAATATATGTTGCATGTTAGATGACCTCTGGTGATGATTATTTGCCCCCTCCCCTAATAAATTAAGAGGACTTGGTGCTTTGAACCTGCTGCACCGGCACTAGCTCCGCCATTATATATATATACACACCTATATGTGACTGCCGCTCCCTGTATTGAAAAATTGTGATTGTTAATTGTTCTTTCTGACGATGTGTCCAATACAACCACAAAGACGTCTTACAAGATATATCTATATGTATGCGCGGCTGCATTCTGTATTGGGATTATTTATAACTAGCGACTTGCCCATCAAAAAATGGCGGTCATAAAATTGTAAGGCAGGTAATGCAGTTTGGGTGCAAAATTAATTTTGTGTGTGTTTTTTTAGATCCTTCGGCGCTCATTGTGAGCCAAAACTCTTTTAAAGGGAATGCTCCTAATCTCATCTCGTTACCTGTATAAAAGACACCTGTCCACAGAAGCAATCAGATTCCAAACTCTCCACCATGGCCAAGACCAAAGAGCTGTCCAAGGATGTCAGGGACAAGATTGTAGACCTACACAAGGCTGGAATGGGCTACAAGACCATCGCCAAGCAGCTTGGTGAGAAGGTGGCAACAGTTGGTGCGATTATTCGCAAATGGAAGAAACGCAAAATAACTGCCGGTCTCCCTCGGTCTGGCGCTCCATGCGAGATCTCACCTCGTGGAGTCTCAGTGATCATGAGAACGTGAGGAGTCAGCCCAGAACTACACGGGAGGATCTTGTTAATGATCTCAAGGCAGCTGGGACCATGGTCACCGAGAAAACAATTGGTAACACACTACTCAGTGAAGGACTGAAATCCTGCAGCGCCCGCAAGGTCCCCCTCTCAAGAAAGCCCATGTACGGCCCGTCTGAAGTCTGCCAATGAACATCTGAATGATTCAGAGAACTGGGTGAGTGTTGTGGTCAGATGAGACCAAAATCAAGCTCTTTGGCATCAACTCAACTCGCCGTGTTTGGAGGTGGAGGAATGCTGTCTATGACCCCAAGAACACCATCTCCACCGTCAAACATGGAGGTGGAAACATTATGCTTTAGGGCTTTTTTCTGCTATGGGGAAAGGAAAACTGCACCTCATCAAAGGGACGATGGTCGGGGCCATGTACCATCAAATCTTGGGTGCGAACCTCCTTCCCTCAGCCAGGGCATTGAAAATGGGTCATGGATGGGTATTCCAGCATGACAATGACCCAAAACACACAGCCAAGGCAACAAAGGAGTGGCTCAGAAGAAGCACATTAAGGTCCTGGAGTGGCCTAGCCAGTCTCCAGACCTTAATCCCATAGAAAATCTGTGGAGGAGCTGAAGGTTCGAGTTGTCAAACATCAGCCTCCAAACCTTACAGACTTGGAGAAGATCTACAAAGAGGACAAAATCCCTCCTGAGATGTGTGCAAACCTGGGGGCCAACTACAAGAAACATCTGACCTCTGTAATTGGGCACCGACCTTAGCGCACTGGACAACTACTGCGCGCGCCGACATCTGCATTGAGCAGTCAAATTATCAAGGGAAACTAGGTGAAGGCATGGCAGCATGCGTCTCAGATACCGAGTCCCAGCGCTAGGCTCAGACTGTAAGCGCTTTATTATTAGCGCTGACCTCTGTGATCGCCAACAAGCACTAGGACGAAGGGGTCAAATACTTATTTCCCTCACTGACCTGCAAATCAATTTATACCTTTTTTGACATACGTTTTTCTTGTGTTTTTGTTATTCTGTCTCTCACCGTTACACCGACCATTAAACTTATAGACGGGTCATCAAATCAGCAGGGGGTCAAATACTTATTTCCCTCCCTGTAAAGAGTGAGGTGAGACCCGATGATCACACACGGCGTCTGGGCACGGCTTGCTTGACTAATGGAGAGGGCCATTGTGCACAGGGGCCCGCCATTCACGGGTGCGCCTCCCATATATATATATATATGATGTTCCCAGGAAACCTCTGGGATTTATTTCTATCACCGATTACACGGCGGCAAAGCGCGAAAGAGCGAGGGGATTAATATAAACTGCGCCAAAAGGCAGCAAATTGCTTCTTTTTGTAGCTGGATTATGGGACATTCTGAGGCAGGAGATGCCGATGGTTTCACGGCGCCGTCATACGCCGAAGATGGGCGCTTGGTGGGGACGTGAGCTAAGCGTTCAGATGATCGCGTGTAATAATATTCTTTCTAATAAATATATTTATTATTATTTTTACGACCTATACATTACAGGGGCACGGCGGCCCGGGGTGGTATTGGGTATATAATATCCCCGGGTACTTTATTTTATTAATAAAAAACACCCTCGCCATAATTAGCAGAGCCCGCGACGATCTTTCTCTCGGTTCCTGTGAGTATCGTGGCGTCCGCACAAGTAACATGGCGTCACGGCTCTAATCCATCCGCCAGGATAAAGGGGCAGCAGCAATCGTGGATATTACTGTCCTTATCTGCATTTATTCCAGCATGAAAATATCCGAAGTGCGCAGACACATAAATATATCGCAGGTCACACAAGCGCCGGCGCTGGTATATACCTCACAAATAAGACGTATTTAGCATATATTAAGCCACTTAGAAAAAGGGCCGTGACTGATATTACCACTACGCTGTCCCTTTAAATCTATGATGATATTTGCAATAACCATACCTTACAAAGTAAAAAACAAACCTCCTTTAAATGATTGACTATTATATACAATTATTCTGCAGAGGGAGCTGCCATCCTTGGTTTGTATGACTGATTCTATATAGTTACATAGTAATTGAGGTTGAAAAATACTTTTATTTAATCAAATTCAACCTTTTCGATCTCTGATTCTGGTAATCACGTATTATATTATATTATTGTTAATAATCCAGAGGAAAAAAACAAAGATGGCGGAGAAAAACAAAACAAATACATGCCGGAGGTAACCTTGAATGCAGATAAGCATTTATTTGTTTGAATTGAAATATAGCAATCCCTAGATCCAGGGAAAAATGGAAATCTATTTAGTGCAGTGGTAGAACTACTGCTGGTGCAGCAGGTGCTATGCACCAGGGCCCACAGCTGGGTAGGGATCCTATGCCACTGGTATTGCCTTGGAGTAATAAAAGCCCTTATTAGGGGAGAGGGGCATAAAATCTCATATATAGTTCTCAGCTTGTGGGCTCGCGTAGGCGCTCATCCCTATGACCCTCTACAACTTTCGGACTGCAAATGCGGCCCTCGCGAAGCGTGGGGCCGCATTTGCAGAGGTGGAGGCTCTGCGGCGCCTCACAACCGGTTAAAAACGACCACGCGAGCGGGACTTTGAAGAAAATAAACAAACACGCAATGACTAACTACAAAAAAATACGAGCCGCAGGACTTAGAAAAAAGCCATTAGCAAGGACGCTACATCATCGGCGCCCGCGTACCACATACACAATCGCCGCCAGTTTACAACAGTAACTTACACAATGCGGAAGTACACAGCTACCCCTCGCGCACGCAGCCTATTTACACTACACACTGCGCACATTGCTGACACTCACACCTCAGCTCCACAACACTGCAAACACACATTGTATGCTGCAGGAACATCAAAACAGATTGTCAGCTCTTCTGCACAATGCTTGCTGCATATATTAATTACAGATAGGTAAAGTATATTCAATAATGATTTCATTAATTACCGTAATTAATTAGCAAAAAAAAAATACAAAACAAAATTGACACCACACTATCGCAAACAACCACAAACACCTTCACCGCGCCACCCACCAGGAGCGCCAACGCTGCTCATAGGACAGAAACTACACCAGGGGAGAGCCTTGCAATGAGCGCCAAAACAAGATCACTGCGGACCTTACAATGAGGGCAAAATGCAGAAAGTGGGAAATAAATCCCTAGGGCCACAAAACAGAGATACAAAAAGCAGCTAAACTGACCCAGACGTACAGGCCCCCTCCACATCCGCGGGCTTGACACTTGCGAGGGAGCCCTGCGCTGAGGTGCAGAGCGCTAAACCCCACCCATTGCGTAAAAAGGACGCTTGGGCCCTAGGAGAGGGCCCAAATGCAGCCTTTCCCTGCGAGGTGAGTGCCACCCAACACCTAGACCCATTCCCAAGGGACACAACATGGATAAAGTGATAGGTTTTGTTATTTGAGTTTTTTTGACATTAACGAGGACCCCTGGAACAGACCCCCCCGCGAATGTGGAGGGTCTACTCTATACAAGTAATTATAGGGCCCCTATACATCTATTTATTGAATGTATAGGAACAGCAGTTTAGGGATGGGTTGATAAACTGGTTGCGAAAAATTGTTTGGAGTAGCAGTTTGGGATTGGCGAGTCGGTGGCCACAGGTTGGGGGAAACCTACTGGGGGAAAGCAGACTGTAATTTCATATTTTTTATTCTTTCACAAGAGCAGATTTATGGTGAAAAAATATTTGAAACTGAGCAAAATTCCTCTTCTGGATGGCTACCTTGGTGTGGTGGAGGGGCTTATGTACATCTTGCTTCCCTTTATTGCCACCGTTTGGAGAGCTGCCCTCAACGTCTCGGGCAGGGTTACTACTGTCCCCTCGCGGTCTGTGCTTTTGGTTGACCACGACCTTCACACTTGGTTTCCCCGCGGACTGTGCGCCCAGATGGCCTCCTTGACATATTGGGCCCTATTAAATTCGAGCTGCGGATGAATTCGTATCTCGCAAAGGCCCATCGTAAGTCGATTTACGATATCCGAGTCGACTTGCGATTGACTTGCGATTGACTTGCGTAATTTCGGACTACTTTGCCGAGATTTGCCTCCGATAAGCGCTACGTAGTAAGTAGCGGACAAGAATTCCTTGCGTAGACGCTCGTATCTCGCAAATTCGCTAAGTGCACAAAAAACCCACGTAAAATGGTTTACGCATTACGTACAGACAACTTAAAAATCTAAAAGTGAGTTTAACAGAGGAAAAGCATGGAAGGCCATTACAATTGATTTAACCATCCCCTCCCCCCACCAAAGCCAAGGCATTATACAACCAATTAGTTGTTACATTTTGAATGAAAAGCCATGCTGCAGCTTACATAAACCAAAATTAAAGACACACTACCTGATTACATAAAAACACTAAAACATCCAGAAAATGCAATATTAACCCTGTTATTTTGTATACATGTTGCTCATCACATCTACATTTGGGAACACAAATATGTGGCACATGGAGTATGTGAATATGTCCTGTTCAGTCTTTCGGTCGGGTCCCACTCTGACCCTCTGGCACTGCTTTCTTACAAGGTTCCTATGCTGGTGAGACCGGAGTGGATTGTCAGTTCTGCTGTCACTCTCCAACCCACAATGACCCTTAATGGGATAGCTCACAGCTTCATTGAAATACACAATACCTCTTGTTTGGTCTTTCGGTCGGGTCCCACTCTGACCCTCTGGCACTGCTTTCTTACAAGGTTCCTATGCCGGTGAGACCGGAGTGGGTTGTCAGTTCCTTCCCCAGTGGTTTGGGATTTGGCCCTGCATTCAGCTTTCCCTCTCACCCCCACAATGACCCTTAATAAGATAGCTCACAGCTTCATTGAAATACACAATACCTCTTGTTTGGTCTTTCGGTCGGGTCCCACTCTGACCCTCTGGCACTGCTTTCTTACAAGGTTCCTATGCCGGTGAGACCGGAGTGGGTTGTCAGTTCCTTCCCCAGTGGTTTGGGATTTGGCCCTGCATTCAGCTTTCCCTCTCACCCCCACAATGACCCTTAATAAGATAGCTCACAGCTTCATTGAAATACACAATACCTCTTGTTTGGTCTTTCGGTCGGGTCCCACTCTGACCCTCTGGCACTGCTTTCTTACAAGGTTCCTATGCCGGTGAGACCGGAGTGGGTTGTCAGTTCCTTCCCCAGTGGTTTGGGATTTGGCCCTGCATTCAGCTTTCCCTCTCACCCCCACAATGACCCTTAATAAGATAGCTCACAGCTTCATTGAAATACACAATACCTCTTGTTTGGTCTTTCGGTCGGGTCCCACTCTGACCCTCTGGCACTGCTTTCTTACAAGGTTCCTATGCCGGTGAGACCGGAGTGGGTTGTCAGTTCCTTCCCCAGTGGTTTGGGATTTGGCCCTGCATTCAGCTTTCCCTCTCACCCCCACAATGACCCTTAATAAGATAGCTCACAGCTTCATTGAAATACACAATACCTCTTGTTTGGTCTTTCGGTCGGGTCCCACTCTGACCCTCTGGCACTGCTTTCTTACAAGGTTCCTATGCTGGTGAGACCGGAGTGGATTGTCAGTTCTGCTGTCACTCTCCAACCCACAATGACCCTTAATGGGATAGCTCACAGCTTCATTGAAATACACAATACCTCTTGTTTGGTCTTTCGGTCGGGTCCCACTCTGACCCTCTGGCACTGCTTTCTTACAAGGTTCCTATGCCGGTGAGACCGGAGTGGGTTGTCAGTTCCTTCCCCAGTGGTTTGGGATTTGGCCCTGCATTCAGCTTTCCCTCTCACCCCCACAATGACCCTTAATAAGATAGCTCACAGCTTCATTGAAATACACAATACCTCTTGTTTGGTCTTTCGGTCGGGTCCCACTCTGACCCTCTGGCACTGCTTTCTTACAAGGTTCCTATGCCGGTGAGACCGGAGTGGGTTGTCAGTTCCTTCCCCAGTGGTTTGGGATTTGGCCCTGCATTCAGCTTTCCCTCTCACCCCCACAATGACCCTTAATAAGATAGCTCACAGCTTCATTGAAATACACAATACCTCTTGTTTGGTCTTTCGGTCGGGTCCCACTCTGACCCTCTGGCACTGCTTTCTTACAAGGTTCCTATGCCGGTGAGACCGGAGTGGGTTGTCAGTTCCTTCCCCAGTGGTTTGGGATTTGGCCCTGCATTCAGCTTTCCCTCTCACCCCCACAATGACCCTTAATAAGATAGCTCACAGCTTCATTGAAATACACAATACCTCTTGTTTGGTCTTTCGGTCGGGTCCCACTCTGACCCTCTGGCACTGCTTTCTTACAAGGTTCCTATGCCGGTGAGACCGGAGTGGGTTGTCAGTTGTGCTGTCATTCTCCCACCCACAAGCGCAGCAAACACACACAGAAGGTTTGCAGAGGCACAATGAGCACCAGCCAACTCACCTCCATCAGGGGTAATTGCCACTTCTCTTATCCAAGGAAGTCCCACGACATTGCTGGTGGCCATGTGCCAAGATGACCATTCATTCCCATTTGGTGACCTCCCATTATGTTCTGCTATTCATCAATTTACATTAGTTTCGATTGCTAAGTGATGTTGGGGAAGTGCGTGTGAGAGCAGAATTGACAGACAAATCAATAATCACTGGAGAAGGAACTGACAACCCACTGCAGTATCACCTATCATCACCCTTTTAGGCCCACAGGGGAATGTTCCTACTCCCCATTCCCGCAAATTGTACTTGGCCTGTGCATTAACCCTTTATTATGCATAGATTGTAGATCACTTAGATGCATTATATGATATCTAATGCTATTAGGACTATTATTCCTCTTAGTATGTATGGATCTATTGCAGGTTAACTATTGCTCATTAGTTTACAGCTATAGTAATGTGACACTAATGTGATGCATGTGGATGTCCCCTAACCCCAACCATTGAAAACACACCGACATGGGGAGAACCGGATAACACAGCTTTATTTTTGGACACAGACCACAATCAGCAGTGGTCAAGACTGTGCATTCACAGAACGGTATAACAAAACTTTATTTTTGGACACAGACCGCAATCAGCAGTGGTCAAGACTGTGCATTAATATCATGGGTGTGGTGTGGGCGGGTCCCGAGAGAGCAAGGGGCTAAATTAAAAAAAGGGGATACCTACAGGGGTCAATCTAATAGTCTAGAATAAGCATGATGCATAGCACCTACCAGGGTCACATGCTGCAACCGGAACCAGAAATCTCTCCATTTAACTGAAGAAACCATTAGAGTGCACGGCACTTACAACTTGTCTGGATCTGCTCAATGGAACAAATGATTCAACCTCTGGACTGTGTAATCCAATCCAGTTTCACACATACAGTATGGTGTGTGAAATTGCCCACAAAAAAGAATGGTCAACAAAAAACAAAAAAGGCGGAGGAGGCTAAAAAAAAATAATGACAATGCATGTACAGTAAAGTGCTAAATACTGTACCAATATACCAACTCACCTGATTCCCATCTGCAAGCATTACTAACTATTAGCTAGGTCTCTGGATAATGAGTAATATGGGCAAATACCCATTAATATGGACAGGACACAAAGGTCAGCAGCCACATTGACTGTTTCTTACATCAGACCCAAGGATCTGTTCTCAGACCGATATTGAGGTCAGGATCACATGCTTTATTAGTGCATATATTAATGCTGGCTGTCATTAACATGCCATTGTGAGACTTTGCAAGTCCACCGCCATAGCGGTATTAGTCTACATTGAAGCTAACAACAATCATGTCTGAGATATCTGGCAATATGATAGCTTTAAGATTGTGGGAGCTACATGTTAAGGAGGGGGCTGTCATTGGAGTAATGTCTACCTGAGAGGAACTGGGAAAACCTTACGCCTCATATAATTCCTCCACTATGCTTGCAGATGCAGGAGATGCCTTCATGGGCCTGAATTGTACCTAAAACAAATGGAAAGAAAAACATAAAGAGAAAACATAAAATCTAAGGGCCTAAAAAAAAAGGGGACTGCAGCATCCCTTTCCAACAGCATTCCCAAGTGACCATCAATTGGTGGCATGCTCAACCGAACCCTACGTGTCCACAGAGAAGAGGATCATGGACCATGTGATGGGAGGTAGCCATCTGCATACAAAATGTCACCATCACATAGGCAAAGATCCAAAACTCTGTAGCCAGGCTAGATGAGGTCAGCATTGTGACCAATAGATTGTCACTGAGGAGTGCTGTTGAGAAGGCACAATTATGTCCACAGCCCCTAGGTCCTCCTCCGCCTGGGCACAGGACCTGCATCGTCCGCGGCCGGACGCCGTCTCCTTGGTGGTGGGGGAGCAGGAGGAGGTAGTGGCACCACGGGTGGTGGTGGCGGCGGAGGCATGGTGGAAGGAGAGGAGGGGCCAGGCTGCTGTTGGCTGGTGACCTGCCCCGTTCCCAGCAGCCTGACCAAATGCTGCTCCAGCCTCCGATGATGGCTCCTCTCCTCCCTAAAGCGCCTGTCCAGGCTGCGCCTCATGCCAGAGATGTTGGCCTCAATCCTATTCACGGCGGCCAACAACTCCAGCAGCGCAGCCTCGGTCGTTGGTGGTGGGGGCTCGGGTCCTGCTGGCAGGGCCGGGTGGGAAGATGGCGGGGACAGAGTGGGGAGGATCTGGGACCCGGCTGGAGACAGGGGCTCTGATGTTGTTGTCCCCGGTGGCTCAGAGTGTGGGGAAGGAGGAGCTGTGGCATATTCCACTCCTTCTGAGGGCCCCGGCGAGATGGCAAGTCTTTGGAGGAGGGGGACAGTCGGGCTCTGGACAGGGGGGCTGTCAACGACCACGACCTCCCCCTCCGAAGAGCCAGGGCCCTCGGATGAGCCTGTAGCCTCCTCCCCCTGAGCGGTCTCCTGCGGGGCGGGGGCTGACGGCCCCGCTCGTGGCTCATCACTGGACCCAGACCTCCTACTGGATGCTGAAATAGAGAAAAGAAAGGTACATGTCATTAGTATGCTGATCAATACATTGATATGTTTTCACTCCTAACTATCTGACATCTAGGCCTGAACATGGATGATTCTCCTAATTGCAACTCCCATTAGCTCTCATTTGCTAGATTGGATCTATTCTTTGGTTTCTTGTCTTGACCTCTCCTGGCTCCTAACACTGTCTGGATTTTGCCTGCGGTTTCACTCCTAACTATCTGACATCTAGGCCTGAACATGGATGATTCTCCTAATTGCAACTCCCATTAGCTCTCATTTGCTAGATTGGATCTATTCTTTGGTTTCTTGTCTTGACCTCTCCTGGCTCCTAACACTGTCTGGATTTTGCCTGCGGTCTGTAACTGCATAGGCTGCATTGGGCGCACCAGTACATGGACTCTATTGCTTAATTACTCTTGGGGTGGCCAGGAATGACAGTGATTTTTCAGCTTCATGGATTTAATGATACATCCATCCATCCCTTGTTAATTCCATGGAGCTGACATGTCAGTGTCCTTGTTGGTCACCATGTGTAGTGTGTGTGATGCACATGTGGTGGCATGTTGGTGTATGTGATATTCACCTGAACTGGAGGCTGGGTCGTGCTGGGCCACCGGGGATGAAGCTCCAGCTGCGGGCGATGGTCCTAGAAAGTCCCTTGCGATCCTCTCCCACTCCTTATAGGCGACACTGTGTCCCTCCGCTTCTCTGGCCATCTTCCTTTTCACCGTGGCCCTGATATCCACATATCTGTGCTTCAAGGACCTCAAGCCCCTAGGAACCGTGGACACCTCCTTCATCACTTCCACTACCTCCTTCCAAGCCTGAGCCTTAGGCCCAGGCTTCGCTTCCCTTGCCACAAGGATGACGGGCCGGTCACGGATCGCACCCAGGAGGACCATATTCTCCTGGGGCGTATAATTACGGGCCCTGCGCCTGCCCTTGCCAATAGCCCCTTGCTCTCTCGACTGTGCTGGGGGACCCTGGCCTCCCTGCACTCTTCCTGAGGCCTGTCCCTTCCCCAAACTACCCCGCCCCCTGGGAACAGGCCCCTTCCCCTCTGTCCCTCCTCTACAAGTGCCTCTGTCTCCCTCCTCCTCCTCCTCCTCCTCCTCCTCCCCCCCCCCTCTGGGGACCACTCCTCCTCCTCTGGGGACACCTCCTCCTCTGGGGACACCTCCTCCACCCCCTCCAGGGACACCTCCTCCTCTGGGGACACCTCCTCCTCCGGGGACACCTCCTCCACCTCTCCTCCACCCTCCACTACACTCTCCTCACTCTCCTCACTCTCCGCTCCTCTCCTCTCCTCCTCTCTCCACCTATCTCCTCCCTCCATGCTCAAATAATACAAAAATAAGGATAACTCAAAATAAGTGTAACTGTTATATATGTGAAGGAAACAAAAGTGTATGTTCTATGTGTTTTTACTAACTGTTGGGGGATGCGGTGCAAAGGTTGGGGGGGTGGGAGGTGTGTGTTGTGTGTCCTAACGCTATGTATGTCTCTATGTGTCTTTAATCTATGTGTCAGGCAAATATGTGTAATGTGTAAATATGTGTAACTCTTACGTGTAAATATGCTAGTAATAAAATACAAAACAATCAAAAAGAGTGCGCCTACAAATCAAAAGAACGATAAAGAAATAAAAGTATTACTGGAATGTCTGTTGGAAAGAAAAGATGTGTGTGCTATGTGTATTTAATAAGTGGTGGGGGATGGGGTGTATTGGGGGATGGGGTGTGTTGGGGGATGGGGTGTGGTGGGGGGAATGGGTGTGTGGGGTGTGTGTCCTAACTATATATATGTCTCTATGTGTGTTATTTAATCTATGTGTCTTGCAAATATGTGAAATCTGTAAATATGTGTAATGCTTAAATGGAAGGACTTATGAAATAGACAATGCAAAAAGAAAAAAATAACTACAGTAATCTCCCTCTCTCCAAAGTACTAATCAAACTCTCTCCCACCTGCTCCTGAAACTGCGTGCTAACTCCAATGGCTCTTACAACACAGTCAGCGCATGGGTTTGTATCACTCACATTTATAAGCTCATACTGTCAATCTAATTCTTAGCTCGTACGTGATTGGCTGAGAGGCGTGTCTCGCTAGGACGTCCCCTTATCAGCTTGCGAGCGCGCCAACAGACTCAGCCAATTACATACGCACGTATAGTGTCAGGCCGCCAAGTGCGTATGTAATTGGCTGAGAGTCCCAATACATACGCACTTGGCGTCCCGCGTTGGGCTTCTCAGCCAATTACATACGCACTTGGCGTCCCGCGTTGGGCTTCTCAGCCAATTACATACGCACTTGGCGTCCCGCGTTGGGCTTCTCAGCCAATTACATACGCACTTGGCGTCCCGCGTTGGGCTTCTCAGCCAATTACATACGCACTTGGCGTCCCGCGTTGGGACAGCCAATTACATGCGGCCAAGTGCGTATGTAATAGGTTGAGAGGCTTCTTGACCTAAAATCATCAGCTGGAATGCCATGTAAAGATCCACAGGTGACCAATGGCAAAGCAGAAATTAACGTGCCTAATACCAGATCATGCAATCAACAAGCTATATAACCCCATCCCCAACAAGTCATCAGCATGTCTGAAACAGCATGGATGATCATGAGAGAGGGATGAGGGCTCGGATGAGTGGGCGTATGAGGTTGAGACGCTTTTGTGCAGCTCAACTAGCACAGTATGAAGAACAGGAAGCAAGGTGTGTGATTGAGGGGGTGATGGGGAGTGGCAGAGAGGAATGTCTGGGAGTGAATGAGGGTGTGAGTGGTGATGTGATCCATGCTGGGGCAGAACCAAGCCAGGCAAGGGAATTACCACAGGCCATGCCTAGTATCGTGGGGGTGGATCAGGGAGGAGAGAGAGCTCCAGTAGCACAGGGACAGAGGGATATAGGGCCACCTGCACCCAGGGAGGCTGACAATGTTGTCGGTGATCAGCTGCTGGGGGGAGTACAGGATGTGTTGGCTCAGGCAGAAGGGGGGGAGCCTGACCAGGAGCCTGACCAGGAGCCTGACCAGGAGCCTGACCAGGAGCCTGTGAGGAGGCGGGCACCCAATGTGTACAGGGAGAGACTCACATTAGAGGGGTTAACTGATGGGGAGGTGTATGAGCGTTTTCGGCTGACCCGTGCCAGTCTTGTGGAGCTCTATGAGGTTCTCAGAGCGGACCTTGAGCCTCGCTCACGGGCAAATAGAGCCATCCCAGGAATGACACGGATGTTAGTTGCAATACACCTCCTTGCTTCTGGGAGCTTTCAGACCACCCTGAGCATAGCCGGAGGAATGTCTCAGCCAAGCCTCTCGAATTGTCTGAGTGCATTCCTCCGTGCTATTGGTCGGAGAGCTGCCAGATACATCAGTTACCCTAACACTGCCGAAGAGATCTCGAAGGTGAAGTTCGATTTCTTCCAATTAGGAGGTATCCCCAATGTGCTTGGTGCTATTGACTGTACACACGTGGCACTGATACCTCCTAGAGAGCAAGAAGCGCTGTACAGAAATCGTAAGCATTATCATTCAATCAATGTCCAGGTTGTTTGCGATGCGAACATGCGCATACAAGGTGTGTATGCAGGCTTCCCGGGAAGTGCTCACGACGCCTATATCCTGCGAGCATCCGGAATCTATCACATCTTTGAGTCCGGCAGATTTCCATCCGGATGGCTACTGGGTGAGTACACATTAGTAATGGCAGTCAACCATATCTTACTATGACTGGATACAATAACACATACGGTACATCATGTTTCCCTCTATTGATCTGATGTTCACATGTGCATTACGGAGTAATACGACCAAAGCCAGAACATAATAGCTCATTGCTGTGTTAGCTTGGCCAAACAGTATGCAGTTCACAACAACATATGCCAAAAACCACAATTGATTAATCATTAGGTATATGTTCTGATGCATTCCATTGTATCCTGTGACATGGACATCTCTAGTCTACATAACGTGTTGTGTGTTCTTGTACGGCCTATGTAAGTGAGATGTCTTCAGAATTCATCTGATAGAGGAGAATTAATATTGTTTGGCCAACTTTTTCTTGCCTGAATATATCCCGGAATAAACATGAATTAGCTTACCTTGAAGTTATCAAAATCTCCAAGGTCTTTTGGCATTTGCGTTTGATCGTGTACGCCCCTGGGAAATTCCACCTGAATTAGCATCACATTTACGTTCACAAGAATACACGATCACTCTTCACCTCAGACCTCTGGCATGTGCTCGTTACAAGAACTGCAACAGTGACTTCCTGCTCTCTACCAGAAGGGTCGCAATATGTACCCTGTTGTATTTCCCTTGTATCTCCGCCTCATGTAAGTGTCCTGTGGGTGTGAACATCTGGATTTTCCATTTGTTGAAATTACATTATAATTGATCTGAAGCTTCCGATAGAATCCATGTGTTAATACCCTAGTAATTATCCTATCAGATGCATCCATGATCCATCTCCCTTACATATATCTGTAACTGTGTATTAGCCACAGGGATGTGTTGATAGGTCATGATGACGATATTTGGCCATATGCTTTGTCAAACATCACAACATCCTATTCATATCAACATCATATTTTATTTCCACCAGGTGATGCAGGATATGGGTGTTTGCCGTGGTTGTTGACCCCTGTGAGCAATCCCCAGACTCGGGCAGAGGCGCGGTATAATGCTGCGCATAAAACCTGCCGGAATGTAATTGAGCGCACCTTTGGTGTACTAAAGATGCGCTTCAGATGTTTACATTCCACTGGGGGGGCTCTACAATACAAGCCCCAGAAAGTTTGTCGCATCATCCTTGCCTGCTGCTGTCTGCACAATATAGCACTACAGGCCAACTGTCTGGGGGACATTGATGCGGCTCCGCTACCTGGGGAGGAAGAGCCTTTATTTCACCCTGAAGTGGATAATCTGCAGGGGTCACAACAACGTGCCCGCCTAATTCGTGAGTACTTCACATGTAAGTACATACCCAATATGCATGGAACACAGTCTAATGTATCTGGATTATGCCTAACTCCCAAATCCACCTTTATCCATCGCCCTTGTCATACAGAATTCCAACCAGTCCACAGTAGAGGAGAGTTCCCTGACGTTGTCAATGTTTGTACACTGGAACAAGCCACATGATCAGTTACAGGTAAGTAAGCACACATTCCCATACACATCTTAAGTACTGACGGTTAGAAACATCAATGGCATAGATAATTTGAGTGGATTATATATCCCACTATGTCAATGTATATATGCCCCACGTTACATTGTTATCTAGTAATTTATATTGAAAAAAGACTTTAGTCCATCAGGTTCAACCTCTATAGAT
This sequence comes from Discoglossus pictus, assembly GCA_027410445.1. Classification (NCBI taxonomy): domain Eukaryota; kingdom Metazoa; phylum Chordata; class Amphibia; order Anura; family Alytidae; genus Discoglossus; species Discoglossus pictus. The sequence continues at coordinate 203,481,621 of CM050170.1, forward strand.
CTATGATCTGCAATACGCAGAATTATTGTTAATTGATCCAGAGGAAGTCACCGAAAAACAAAAAGTGAAGCTTTGCCAATTGTCTACACAGGGACGAAAAATATAACATTCCTTCCTGACCCCAGATACTGGTGATCATATTCATCCCTGGATCAATACTCCCTATCTCTTTATCCAGGATAGCCCCTAATGCCTGTTTGGTTTTGTAATGTAAAAAGATACCCAATCCCTTTTTAAAGTCACCTACAACCTCTACGGACCAGGATTGCTCACATTGTCTGATCCTGCAAAACCACATGAAATGGGATCCAAATGTGGTTGAAAAATACCATACACACATACTTTAGTCTAATTTGTGACTGTAATCCTAACATCATATTAACCTTACAGAGCTGCTGTCGTGTGTCAACTCTTCTTTAAACAACCTAGACATGGAAAAACATGACCAGCAACAGAACTGCTACATCAATGTAAGCTACATAGTGAGTATTTGTGTAATAATATGGCCACGTATGCTGAAGGACACAAATAACACATCAATCACTTTATTAATATCAGCCTATCTCTTTCCAGGATACAGCAGATAGGTAAGCGGTGATAACTAATTACGATCCACAGCGCACGTGTCCTGGTGGAACAAATCACCTCGTGGATGAGCTTGGGACTGCGTCCAAGGTAAAACACCACATTTGGCTCTCCACAGATGCATTAATGTGTAATCTATGTGATATTCCTACATCATTAGCCAGATGAGTAGCTCGTTTCCTTTGTAGGGAAAGAACAGTGAAGACGTTTGTATGAAATGAGCAACATATATCGGTACAGTGGATCGAAAAGGTCTAAAGTCTACACACCCCTGTTAAAATGTCAGGTTTCTGTGCTGTCAAAAAATAAGACCAAGATAAATCATTTCAGAACTTTCTCCACCTTTAATGTGACCTATAAACTGGACAACTCATTTGAAAAACAAACTATAATCAGTTAAGTAGAGTGAATAAAAAATCAAAAAAGAAAATCACAAGGTTGCATAAGTATGCACACCCCTAAACTAATACTTTGTTGAAGCACCTTGTGATTTTATTACAGCACTCAGTCTTTTTGGGTATGAGTCTATCCGCATCGCACATTGTGACTTTGCAAGATTTGCCCACTCTTCTTTGCAAAAACACTTCAGATCTGTCAGATTGCGATTCCATCTCCTGTGCACAGCCCTCTTCAGATCACCCCACAGGGATTTTGGTCTGGGCTCTGGCTGTGCCATTCCCAAACTTTAATCTACTTCTGGTGAAGCTATTCCTTTGTTAATTTGGATGTATGCTTTGGGTCGTTGTCAAGCTGAAAGATGAAGTTCCTCTTCATGTTCAGCTTTCTAGCAGAAGCCTAAAGGTTTTGTGCCAATATTGACTGGTATTTGGAACTGGTCCTAATTCCCTCTATCTTAACTAAGGTTCCAGCTGCAGAAAAACAGCCCCAAAGCATGATGCTGCCACCACCATGCGTCACTGTGGGTATGGTGTTCTTTTGGTGATGTGCAGTGTTGTTTTTGCGCCAAACATATCTTTTGGAATTATGGGCAAAATGTTCAACCTTGGTTTCATCAGACCAGAACACCTTTTCCCACATGCTTTTGGGAGACTTCAGATGTTTTTTTTTTTGGGAAAAATGCAGCCTGGCTTTGATGTTTTGCTTTGTAAGAAAAGGCTTTCATCTTGCCATTCTACCCCATACGCCAGACATATGAAGAATACGGGAGATTGTTGTCACATGTACCACACAGCCAGTACTTGCCAGATATTCCTGCAGTTCCTTTAATGTTGCTGTCGGCCCTCTTGGTAGCCTCCCAGACCAGTTTTCTTTAGGTCTTTTCCTCCATTTTGGAGGGAGCTCCAGTTCTTGGTAATGTCACTGTTGTGCCATATTTTTTACGCTGTCTTCCATGGTATATCTAATGCCTTGGAAATTCTTTTGTACCCTTCTCCTGACTGATACCTTTTAACAATGAGATCCCTCTGATGCTTTGGAAGCTCTCTGTGAACCATGGCTTTTGCTGTGGGATGCGACTAAGAACATTTCAGGAAAGACCAACTAGAGCAGCTTAACTTAATTTTGGGTTAATCAGAGGCACTTTAAATGATGGCAGGTGTATGCTGACTCCTATTTAACATGATTTGGAATGTGATTGCTTCATTCTGAACACAGCTACATCCCCAGTTATAAGAGGGTGTGCAGACTTATGCAACCACATTAGTTTTCTTTCATATTTTCTTCCCTCCACCTTACAGATTTCAGTTTGTTTGACAATTGAGTTGTCCAGTTTTTGTCACATTAAAGGTGGATATAGTTCTGAAATGATTTTTCATTGGCTAATTTGTTTACAGGAGTGTGTAGACTTTTTATAACCACTGTAAGTGACGAAGTAAGCGCTCTGGGAGCATGTGCAATGTAAATCTTGACATGTTCCTTTTATGTTTCAGATCGCAAAGATTAGTCCCTTTCCACGGTCAGAACAAGGAATGATGAGCATTCCCACGTTCCAGGACTATGCTATTGTCACATTGCATCATGTATGTTCAGATGTCAGTCATCATGTGTTGCATCGGGTGTGATATCACATCCTCTACATCGCTTTAGATGTACCTATTGCTTTAGATCTGCCATTCTCTCTTCTACTTGGACTATTGTGAAGCCTGTATCATACTTCCTTCCAGATCTCTTCCTCAGTGCTGATGTGATCCTCCCTGTACATATGGGGAACAGTAACTCTAGCCTTGGAACATAACTGTTAATGAGGTTCCATTTACCTTCAGTTATGAATATGCAACAGCAGATAATAGAGATGCTCATTCACAGAACAGAATACACCTCGAACTGGCCAGTTGGTTGGTAGTTCTGCTAACACCTGAAATTATTTGGAACACACTGATATGGTCCTGGTCATGTTCCCATCTGAGTGTCCAAACTTATGTATGTAGAGTCTTCTCTCATAGTGCCATTTCCAGTGACATGGCCTACGGGGGTTCTAACATTGACTGATTGAGCACTTCTACCTCTGCAGTTGCATAGGAGTGTGTGTTGCGCGCACACACAAGACTACAGATTACTTCTCCCCATGAGCATATCTCCTTCTGTATTGTTGGTTTTGAATATTGAATGTTAGCCTGATATATTTAAGAATATAACTGATATTGCCTCACGTTGGCTGATGCACTGTATCTCCCCCCCTCAACTGATCATCTATACCAATGTCACCCCCCCCGCGTGCATTCTGGCCCCATGTCCCTATTTCCGTGTGTTACTGGAACTCTGTATCCTACCCACCTCCACCATGATACTGAGCAGGCCTGTGGTAATTTGTCACTGTGTGGCTTTGTGAACAATTAAACCGTTTTTTTTTCACTCAATGTTTGTGTAATCCTGTATATTTACCATGTAACAATTCAATTCCCCTGAAAGTCAGATGTGCTCATCACCATCAGTTAGTGGTGTAGCTATTCGGGGCAATCTGCGTTGACATTACTACATAATCATGAATGTCGATTCATATCATTCAAGTTGAGCCCTTCAAGTCACTATATACAACCCTGCAGGTCTCTAGACCTGATTTCAGAATTCCCACCCCTCCAACTTGCACCTACATGTATATTGGCAAGGGCCAGATTAATGTAGCATATGTATCTATGTAAACACACACAGATATATGTATTTAACAATGACACTTCATTCTCTCTGTATTGTCGCAACTAGAAAGCATGATATGGTACAAACACACAGAAACAGTGATAACAGTATAACAATCATACTTTATTGCATACACAGAGTACAAACAGAAATAGACAGGAATGTGCATTAATATCATGTGTGTGTTGTGAAGAGATCCTAGTATGGCAAGGGGCTGTGGCAAATCTGAGGACATCTGAAGAGGAAACAGACAACATCATCAGGGTAATGCATAGCATCTCCTAGGGTCACATGTGGTCAGGACCCCACAGTAACCAACAGCATATAACACGACATCTAATCAACATAACCATTAATGCGCATACAACAACCATATGGTTGCCAGAATAAACAGACACTATAAAACAGGGATCATGTCATACTAAGCGATTTCACACACAGTGTGAATTGGTCAATAGATGATATGAATCTGGAAAACAGAGGTAGGAGGTGTTAGAACAATCATAAGCTGTTATTAGAGTACATTGTTTTTGCTTTTGACACTACTCTAAACCAACTAACATGAACATCATCTCCGAGCAGTAAGAACCATATGTATTCTATCCTGTTCAGTCAGCCTTCCAGGAAGATGCTTAGGATGTGGAATACGACAAGGCATGCTTCACTGTGAACACAATCCTTCAGCAAAATGTACTATCACTATCTATATGGAATAGTTGTGCCATGCTGATATCACATCTCACTTCTAAATGGGTGGTACCAAGGCCAGACAGATTACACTGTTCACATTACCCCTAAACACATGCACATTGATCATGAAGTCAAACCCTTGAAATTGCCACTTTGGTTTGGATGACATGAAAAAACTGAAGCCAATTTCATAATGTTAACGGGATGGAATGCTATAAACTTATGTGGAATTGCTGGTTTGGATTAGCAGATAGTAATGGGACTGTGCAACTCGATAGCCTGGACACTGATCATTATAATGGAAGATCACACAGTCATGTTTCTTAGTGAAAAGATATGGAGTCATATATTTAATTTCAGAGCCATCTGCAGTGGGGAATAATCCTGATAGAATGCCCGTTGGGAACTGGGTTGAGCGTTTACTCACATGATGGTATTGTACTGCTCGAAGATGAAGAAAATGTCTTCATAGTTGTGTGATTTGGCTATTAACACCTACAAAGACAAAAACAATGTCTCATTCCGAACAATATTATGATTAAATACAGCATTTAAGCTCAAGGTCAATCCACATTGAACATCAATTGTTAAAATGTTCAACATAACCAGACATGTACACACTCTGTAGCCAATATTATGTCAACATGTATAACAATCTGTATTCTGTGAGGAGTGGTCAGGAGGCCCTCTCGGATGGTCCTAACACCTCCTACTCCGAGTTAGCGGGCCCCCACCGTCTGTGCCCGCGGCCCGTCTCCCTCTTCCACGCCTTGGTGTGGGATCAGGGGGTGCCACTACAGCAGGTGGCTGGGGTTCATGGGTGGGCGATGTCTGAGATGAGGAGGCAGACATTTCAGGTTGAGATTGGACCACCGAAGGCTGGAGAGGTATGGGCTGCCGACGGAGATTACGCAATAATGCGCGTCTCTCCCGGCTTGCGCGTTCCTCATATCTCTCCATCCTTCGGTTGTGCCTCCTCATCTCAGCATATATGGCCCGTGTGGTGGCTGAAATGACCCGATTGCCAGCCAGGATGGCCCTGCTGACTGCCAATTGATTAGCACTGATGGCCAGCATTTGACTTGAGAGCTGGCTTTGGGCCTGGTCCTCTTCATCAATGTGGGACATTATGTTCCGTAATTGGGCAGGGAGATGTGGCAGAGGACCTGGAGGTCTGGCGGCTGGCGGCTGGGCGGCTGGCGGCTGGGCGGCCGGCGACTCCGCGGCCGGCGACTCCGCGGCCGGCGACTCCGCGGCCGGCGACTCCGCGGCCGGCGACTCCGCGGCCGGCGACTCCGCGGCACTTCCTCCCGGGGCACTTCCTCCCGGGGCACTTGGGGCCGGTGCACTTGGGGCCGGTGCACCTCCTCCCGGGGCACTTGGGGCCGGTGCACTTGTGGCCGGTGCACCTCCTCCCGGGGCACTTGGGGCCGGTGCACTTGTGGCCGGTGCACCTCCTCCCGGGGCACTTGTGGCCGGTGCACCTCCTCCCGGGGCACTTGGGGCCGGTGCACTTGTGGCCGGTGCACCTCCTCCCGGGGCACTTGGGGCCGGTGCACCTCCTCCCGGGGTACCTCCTCCCGGGGCACTTGGGGCCGGGGCACTTCCTCCCGGGGCACCTCCTCCCGGGGCACTTGGGGCCGGTGCACTTGTGGCCGGTGCACCTCCTCCCGGGGCACTTGGGGCCGGTGCACTTCCTCCCGGGGTACCTCCTCCCGGGGCACTTGGGGCCGGGGCACTTCCTCCCGGGGCACCTCCTCCCGGGGCACCTCCTCCCGGGGCACCTCCTGCCGGGGCACCTCCTCCTGGGGCCCATGGTGGAGCCCAGGCTGAGTGCGGTGCCCCGTATGTCGGGGGAGCACAGTATGAGGGCTGTGCCCAGGGTGAGGGCTGTGCCCAGGGTGAGGGCTGTGCCCAGGGTGAGGGCTGTGCCCAGGGTGAGGGCTGTGCCCAGGGTGAGGGCTGTGCCCAGGGTGAGGGTGGAGCACCAGATGAGGGAGGAGCCCAGGATGAGGGAGGAGCCCAGGATGAGGGAGGAGCCCAGGATGAGGGAGGAGCCCAGGATGAGGGAGGAGCCCAGGATGAGGGTGGAGCCGCTGAGGGTGGAGCCGCTGAGGGTGGAGCCGCTGAGGGTGGAGCCGCTGAGGGTGGAGCCGCTGAGAGAGGCACAGGATGGTGTGGCTGGTGCAGGCCCTGAGGTGGCCACGCCGAAGAGGGCCCGGGCATCACTTCCCGCTCCGTATGAGCAAGTGATGTGGATGGTCCCGGGCCCTCCTGAATGTCCTGGGCCACTTCAGCTCTTCCTGCCTCCTCCTCTTCTGAATCTGTGGATACTGCAATGGAATAAACATATATTTCAGTTGGTTGCCATACACAATTGCCAGCTATGCATTTACATATCATTGACATCATGGTCACCTGTGAGCGACTGTGGTGCTTGTGTTACACAGATGAGCCACGGGCTGCATAATGAGCATTGTGGATCATGGCTCATATGAATGTGTACTGCATGTGCCTCAGACACGTGCTCTGCTGCATCTGCTGTGCAGTGTGTGAGACTGACCAATCTGACCAGTTTCCAGCAATGGTTGTTAATATGCAGCTGAGACATGTGCCAGGTTAGGACAGTATATGACACACATGCAGTGCTACAGAGTCTGTATCCACATATGCCACACAGGCAAATTTTTATTCTCAATCGCAGTGGAGGCCAAAGTCAGGCCTGCAGTTGTGGATAGCCATGCTGAACCCAGCTGAGAATATCATTCTCCAAGTCATTAAGTCTAATTGACATCTGTTCACATAAAGGAAATCCACATATACAGGCCTGTGCGCAGCACAGCAAGTTTGACTTTGGACACCCTGCTCTATTGCAATTAATCTGGATATAATTAGAAATTGACATATCAGGGAGACAAATTATGAACATGATAGGTTTGCTACCAGGTCTGAAATGGTTATTGTCGCCCCATAAATTTTTAGTCAACCATAGGGCTTACAGTGCTATTGGATGTGAATTATCCCAGTGTGTGGGCAGGGGTGTAGGAGGCCATATAATTCTTGAGCAAGGGTGGGCAGGTTCGGGCCTGGAGGGCCACACAGGTGAGCCAATCGCCTTTTCAGTCATCCTGATTGTCTCACCTGTGCCCAAAAAGGATATCCTGAAAGTCCGGCATGTATGTGGCCCTCCTTACCCACCCCTGTTCTAGAGGGATACAGCTCATTATATACAACAGCCAGAACACAAGCCTATTTATACATACATACATACATACAGCATGATATCCTGAAAGTCCGGCATGTATGTGGCCCTCCTTACCCACCCCTGTTCTAGAGGGATACAGCTCATTATATACAACAGCCAGAACACAAGCCTATTTATACATACATACATACATACAGCATGATATCCTGAAAGTCCGGCATGTATGTGGCCCTCCTTACCCACCCCTGTTCTAGAGGGATACAGCTCATTATATACAACAGCCAGAACACAAGCCTATTTATACATACATACATACATACAGCATGATATCCTGAAAGTCCGGCATGTATGTGGCCCTCCTTACCCACCCCTGTTCTAGAGGGATACAGCTCATTATATACAACAGCCAGAACACAAGCCTATTTATACATACATACATACAGCATGATATCCTGAAAGTCCGGCATGTATGTGGCCCTCCTTACCCACCCCTGTTCTAGAGGGATACAGCTCATTATATACAACAGCCAGAACACAAGCCTATTTATACATACATACATACATACAGCATGATATCCTGAAAGTCCGGCATGTATGTGGCCCTCCTTACCCACACCTGTTCTAGAGGGATACAGCTCATTATATACAACAGCCAGAACACAAGCCTATTTATACATACATACATACATACAGCATGTTATCTGCAGGCTTTTAGCCAGCCCATCCCCCCACAATCTCAGCCAACCATGTGTGTGATATGATACTCACGTTGCAGGGTGTTAGCCCAATCTGTGTCCACCTGCCCCGGTATTCCCACCACAGATTCAGAAGGGATGAAGCGCATCACTGTCCTCTCCCATTCCTTGTAAACAAAAGGGACCGCGGGCCCACCACCAGTCTGACGTGCTGCTGCTGACTCATCGGACATCCTTCTTTTCACCGCCATCTTTAAATCATCAAATTTGTGCCGCACTAACCTCCAGTCCCTATTAGTAACCCCTACTGCCGACACAGCTCTGGCAATTTGGGACCAGGCCTGCTGCCTCTGGCTGGCATTAATGTCTCTGCCACCACATATAATTCCCTGGCGGGCACAGATTTCCCTGAGGAGAACCTGGATCTCCTCTGGGCTGTAATTGGGGGCCCTGGGCCTTGCCACAACCCGTTGCCTTACAGACGGTGCCTGGTCTTCCTCTTCTATCCCTGGGGCCGCTCCCTCATCCCCACTACTTCCCACCAAGGGATCAGGCCCCTGACCCTCTGCCCCTTCCACTAGAATTCCTAGCTCTGGGGGCACTTCCCTCCCCCCCTGCTCTCCTCCTTGCTCTCCTCCTCCTCTCCCTCGACCTCCTCCTCCTCTCCCTCCTCTCCCTCCTCCTCCTCTCCCTCCTCCTCCTCTCCCTCCTCCTCCTCCTCCTCTCCTCCTCATCCTCCTCCTCTCCTCAGATGTTCTCCTCACTCTCCTCCGCGCCTCTCTTGCCTTACCACCTCCTCTCCTCTAAACTCCTCCAAAACAAAATTAACAATAAAGCAAGATGATCTTTGTGTTGGTTTAGGAGGTAAAAAAAGATGCAAGTATTATGTGTAGTATTATGTGTGGGGGGGGGGGGGGGGGGGGGGAGGTCGTGGGGGGAGGGGGGGGTGTAGGTGTGCAGTGGCCTACCACTAGGTGTTGCTATGTGTACGTATTAATCTATGTGTGTGAATTATGTGATATCAGTAATTATGTGTATTGTAAACAAAGGGTTAAATTATCTGCTAGTTCAAAATTGAAATTCTCTCCTCTCTCCTCTCTCTTCTCTCTCTCTCCTTGCTCTCCAAAAACCCACCAACGCCTAGACCTGTGTGTCTACTTGCAAAAGCTCCAGCACAGTCAATTATGTTCTGTTTTTGGCTCCCTTTTAAAGGCATACTGCCGTCAGGTTAAGTGGTACGTATCACGTATTTCGCGCTCTTTTCCTACGCAAAGGGATCCGAGATATCGTAACTCATGCGCAAATCCTAACGTTTACGCATTCGCATCCATCGCTCGTATCTCGCAGCACTTGGAATTTAATAGCGTCGGAAATGGTTTCAATTTTCAACTACGTAGGCCTTGCGTTTTCACCTTTTATTTACGCAGCTCGAATTTAATAGGGCCCATTGTTTGCAGGCTTTGAGAAACCTTCCATTATTCCAGGGTTGTGTTCTGACCATGGGTTTAGCAGATCTCAAGTCCTCGAGATAGGTGGAGAACCCTCTGAGCTTTCTGTGGGTCAATGAGAATCCAGAGCTGCGCAGATAGGATGAAACACTCGGGAAGCGAATAACATTTTCATAATGATGAATTTGATCATGAAGCTAGGTTTTAATTGTTTTTCTCTCTGGCGCCTGCGTCGGGCCTTGGGGGAATCCATGATGTTTCTTTAGTTGAAATTAGCCTTTTTCCAAAGCTGCCAATATCCATATTTTTATAATCTGAATATAAAAGCAAAATGGTGTCAATGTCATGGTGCTTAGTCCAAGTGTTCCCTGAATGTTCATGTTATTCAGCTTTATTAATAATTTAATATCTCACAAATTAGGCATGGAAAATAAAATATAATATAATATAGGCTGGTGCGGAGTATAACGCTGCTTCAGAAATAATAGACAATAATATAGTTACAAATTCTATTGTTGGCTTATACCATAAATGTAATAACACCAATGATTACAAGACGTTCTCTGGGGATATCAGCATCTGAAGACCCGGCAGATGCCGCAGAATCTCAATAAGACGTGAAAATGAGCCGTGAAAATTGTTGGAATTTAACAAGTCACAAACCTGAAAATACCGTGTGATGGGCTGATAATGGGATTATAGACGTAATATACTGAGCAATGTACTGAAGGAGCCGATGAGACGAGAAATAAGGAGGCTGGCAAGAGTCTCCCATGTAATCTTTATTTTATACAGCAACAACATATAGAAGTTTATCAGAATATAACCTGTATAGTGCAACCGACAGGTATCCAGAGTGAAATGGCCACCAAGGATTCAGTCCAGTGTCCAGTGGAGGTCTTCTCCTTCTGTCTCTTCTCCTTCCGTCTCTTCTCCTTCCATCCCTTCTCCTTCTGTCTCTTCTCCTTCCGTCTCTTCTCCTTCCATCCCTTCTCCTTCCATACCTTCTCCTTCCATCCCTTCTCCTTCCATCCCTTCTCCTTCCATCTCTTCTCCTTCCATCCCTTCTCCTTCCATCTCTTCTCCTTCCATCCCTTCTCCTTCCATCCCTTCTCCTTCCATCTCTTCTCCTTCCATCTCTTCTCCTTCCATCCCTTCTCCTTCCATCTCTTCTCCTTCCATCCCTTCTCCTTCCATCCCTTCTCCTTCCATACCTTCTCCTTCCATCTCTTCTCCTTCCATCCCCTCTTGTGTATTTGCTTTTCCTACAGCGGTCCCCTTTCTCCTATATGAGGACCATGTCTTTCTTTAGGGCAGTCTTTTGTCTCTTATCTAGGTTATGGGAGTGATGGATAATGCTGCCATGGAATTATCCAGGAAATGGAAATTAAGATATGTTCGTATACATTTTCCTATTTCTTGGATTTCCATGGCACCATTTGCTATTGGGTAATACCCAAACTGATATAGGAAGGGAAATAACACAGGCGACCTATAAGAGACATCCATTTGATTGGAAGGTCTCGATAGAAGACCATGAAGGTGCCTTACAGACATCTTCTCTGCCCTTGTAGAATGTGCCTTCAGATCTTTGGGTACTGACCCACTCAGAATTTGGTAGCATTTGGAGATTGAATTGATAATCCATTTGGAGATAGATTATGAAGAAGCTGAAAACCCAAAAGTAATCCCAACAAGATATTTAGATTTTTCTAAATTGCAATTTGAGATAAACAATAATTAAGACATCTTGCAACATATAGAGCGATAATATCTTGATCTAGAAGATCAAAATCCAAGCGTTGTGCCAGAAGAATAATCTTTTTGTTAAATTACCTTTTTTTAAACTCAGGAACATGCTTTAGAAATATTTTGTCACTATAGACGTTGATGAACTTTTTATCAGAAGACCGTCTTCAGTTCCGATTCTCTTTTAGCTGGTGTAATGGCGATAAGAAAGACAGTTTGTAACTTCCAATCTGAGGATTCTTTGTTAAATCCACGAGGACTAGAGGAAGATCCCGAATTGGAATCCAAGATTTTCTCGGTGGGATAATATTCATGAGGAAACCAAAATATCAAGTTATTAGAAGCGTATTGAATTCCAGTTAGAGCCGAAAGATCAGAGACCTGAACCCTGAGAGTATCTTGGACCCATCTGAAGACTGTTCTGTAGAAAATGCAACATGTGAACACCAATTGGGGGTAAAATGTCTGATCCCACCTTGAACACAAATCTGAGAATATTTTGCCAAAATCCTGTAATATAATGAAGAAGCCGATACTTTCCTGGGTTTTAATACGGTATCAATGACCCCTTTAGACAGCCTAGTCCTAATCTAGGAAGTGTTCCCCCATCTGCAGACCACTAAATGTAACTTCTGAGGACGTCGGAGAAGCTTTTTCGGGGTCTTTCCTCAAGTTGATACGATCTCTAGCAGAGAAATACGTGGTCTTATTGGCCGTGCTTTAATAATGCAAATTTCGAGTAAAATAAAAAAGTAAAATATAAGTTGTAAAACTATTGATTGAATAAACAACTCTGCGACCGCTAAACATAGAAGCGCTGGATGGAAGTTTGGACCTGAATCACTATGTACACAAAGGAATAATAATAATATAAATGATACGCTGCAGAGGGTAGACTAGGGGGGACTCTATGATCCCCAAATGGACACCTCCTTTCTGGAAGGCTTAACTTGGTTAGAGACCCAAATGGAGCTGATTTCCCTGCGGTAATGATCCAGTCAGACATAGTATAGAGCTGGGATAGCACAACTAGCAAAAAGTGAAAGACAAATATACAAATAAATATATATTTCTAAAGTGATATAAACCTTATTTCAGTCTGTAATATAGATATGGCTGTAAAACATGACACATTCAGTTAGCGAGGGTGATTCAGTCGCCTTTGCACTTTCGTTTTATGCGGCAATCCAAGGGTAGAGTCCAATTATGAGAGCAAATGATCGCTAGCCCGTACAAACGCCTCGCCACATAGCAGATCATAAATCCTTGTAAAAGACAAAGTACAAAAGATTATTGCCCAGGAAAGCACATACACACACACATACTCACAAATACACACATATACATGCAAACACATATACACATACGTACACACACATACATACAGTACGTACACACACATACACACACATACACACACACATACACACACATACTCACAAATACACACACATACACACATACATGCAAACACATATACACATACGTACACACACATACACACACACATACACACACACATACACACACACATACACACACACACACACACATACACACACACATACACACACACACATACACACACACATACACACACACACATACACACACACACATACACACATACACATACACACAAACACATACACACATATATGGTGTATTCCTTCACACTGATAGTGGATACATGTTGTAAGTAATATTATACTGGGTCATTCAGCATTTTAATGTTACCCACAACTATTGCTTATTGGTTCCAATATACAGAATTATAAGGAAAGTTCTTTGTAACAAAATCATCATGGTGTGAGCGGGGGGGTGTACCATGAGCCGCGCCCAGGACAGCTGGTACCTGGGACGCTGAGCTGCGCAAGTATCATATATTTCCCTCACTTCCTTAAAAAGAGGTTGGATATATGTTTGAATAAAAATGGCAGCTCTAGAAAAGTCCTGAAAGAAGAAGGTCATTAGCAGAGCGAAGACGGCGGGTGGGGGAATATTTGGAGAGATAAGGGGGTGCGCTGTTATTCAGCGCTTTATATGTTAGGGTCATAATTTTTAATTTTATTCTGGAGGCTACGGGAAGCCAATGGGGTCATTGAGAGAGAGGAGCTGCAGACACGGAGCGTTTAGTACGGTAGATGTGTCTAGCGCAGGCATCAGGCATTCAATATGGATTGAAAAAGGGATAGACGGGGGGTGGGGGGTTGGGAGCCAGAGAGAGTTGCAGTAGTCAAGACGGGATATGATGAGGGAACATATTAGAATCTTAGTTGTGTCTTAAGTAGTGACTTATTTTGGAAGTGTTTTTTTTTTATTGAAAAGACCAGATTTAGTTAGTGATTGTATGTGAGGGATGAAAGACAGAGCTGGATCCAGTAGAACCCCAAGACAACGGGCTTGGGAGGAGGGGGAGATGATGTTGTTGTTGACAGTGAGAGAGATGTGAGGAGTTGACGCTGTGGGAGAGGGAGGGAAGATTAGGTTGGAGTTTGAGATGGTGGGGATAGTGGGATATACTAGAGGCAGTTGAAAACACGTGCTAGAAGAGGGGGGTGGGAATAGATAAGGTGCCGATAGGTAGATTTTAGTCATCTGCATAAAGATGATACTGAAATCCAAAATATGTTATAAGGGCACCAAGTGAGGATGTGTAGATGGAGAATACGAGCCTAGGGCTGATCCTTGGGGTACGCCAACAGACAGAGGGTGAGGAGAAGAAGAGGTGCCAGAGAAGGAGACACTAAATGTTCGATCTTGTAGGTATGATGAGAACCATGAGAGAGCAGTGTCTCTAATTCCAAGGGAGTGGAGAGTTTGGATTAGTAGAGGGTGATCAACTGTATCAAAGGCGAAGTAGAATAGACAGGTGACCTTAGCCTTGGCAGTGAGCAGGTCATTGGTGACTTTTGTTAGAGCTGTCTCAAGGGAGTATTGGGATGGGTAAAGCTGGGTGTTACCAGTTAGTTGAGAGGAGGGACTGTGTGGTCCATGTTGAGAGGAGAGTTTGTTACAAATGTTTTCAATTGAATTCTTTAAATAGCTGGCAAAGTCTTCAGCCGTGAGGCAGGAAGGTACGGGGGGTGGTGGTGGGCAGAGGAGAGTGTTGATTGTAGCAAACAAACGTTTGGGGTTAGAAGACAGTGTAGATATTGAAGATGTAAAATACTTCTGTTTGGCCAGGTTGATGTCAGAGAAGTAGTAGCGCAACATTAACTGGTAGTGGAGGAAACCTGCTGAAGTGCGTGATTTCCTACATAGTGGTTCAGCAGTGCGGGAGCACCTCTGGGTGTATCGTGTGTGTGTGGTATGCCATGGTTGTGGATGAGAGTGAGGGCATCCGCGTGTGGATATGGAGGCAGAGTGTCAAGGGTGAAAGAGAGAGTCATGTTGTACTGGGAGGTGGCAGTGGCAGGGCAAGTGAGCAGGTAGTGTCTGAAGGAGAGCGCCAGGCTTCTGTGAGAGCCAGTAGATTGAGGGAGATCGAAGTGAATAGGTCATGGATGAAAGTGAGTTTATCGCAGAGTGCACCGGGTGAAGGGCAAAGAGGAAGGTTATGTAATTGGATACATGATGTGGGCCAGGCAGGAGGTTATAAAGACGGAGAAGAGTATTCAGGAGTAATTAGCAGGTTTCGCTGATTTGAATAAGTCTATAAATCAAGAGAAAGAAGGGGCGGGTGGGAGAGGGGCAGGGAGGGAGGGTTTGGTTCCAGGTGGGAGCAGGAGAGGTACAGGGCAGTCAGAATGGGAGTGTTTGCAAATGGTTCTTGTTGGAGGGTCCAGGTGTGATTTCCTCCTGTATCTTTTTGCTGTGGAGGGGAGCAGCCTCTGAAAAGGAAGTTAGGGAGGCTAGGGCAGGTCCTTATATCATCTCCCAGCTCCTTCTCACTTTTCCACCTTGCTGCCCCTCCCTAAGGTCATGCCCCTTTCCTCCATTCCACCCCCTAGGGGTCCCTGGACTGTCTCAGTCCCGCCGTCTTCTTATACATATTATTGGAAATCATCTCTTTTTTTCCTCATTACATTTTTATTGAATTTTCATGACACGTTTTGCAGCACAAAAGCCGTTTACAATCCAGAGACTATTGTACAGACAGTCAGTCCGCTCATTTCTGTTCCCGCTCCCTCTCTTTTTCTCCCCCTCATATATATTGCTTTTTTATTTTATCATTTCTTCCCTCAGAACATGAATTGGGCCTTTGTCTCTTTTCTTAATTCCCTTTCTTCTTCTGCCCAGTACAGACATGATATCAGCCTCCTGCTGTGAACACAATAAGATGACGGGACACCCAGGGACCGGTGCATGAATATAATATCTGAGCACAAGAGCATGGCGCGACGTCACTGCCCGTCCATGCAGCGCCGACATATTCATTACATTGTCCTCAGCTCCCCCCAAGTCAAGATCTAGAGGGGGCATGGTAGTGCTCATACAATAGCTTACAGGGGTGGATTGGGATTTTATGTTTACCTAGGCCTGGCCAGATTTGGACCCAGATATTCTTCTCTTTTCTTCTCCCAGTCATAAGTTTATCACACACCGTGTATATGCGTGTGTAGGTTTACAGTAAGTCCAAATGTGCCAGGTACACATACAGACAAAATATTTATAGGACTTTCTGTGCATATTCCATGGTGCTTAATCTACATCTGATACCCCTTGAAATTGTGCTGCCCTAGGCCTGGGCCTCATGGGCTTTGGCTGAAAAACACACAAATAGATACAAGTGTTTGTGTGTTTATATGTTGTGACAAGTTGGCAGTCTCATTTGTGTTTGTGCACATATTCCTGGCACTGTAATGAAGGACACAAAACAAGATCCAGTATTACTTTTCTATGTTTTAATACAATAATAGACAGTGTTACAAAATAATAAATACAAAACAAAGAAAATAACAGGCCTAGCTTCTACCAAATCCCTGCATTTATTGATACACAGTTCTCTCACTATCTAGGTCCCATCCAGCAAAACCTGGGTGGAGCAAAAACAAAACAAACAGTCCAATAGTGTGTTCACAATCACTAGCATGTATTCTTCATATCTCAAGGCCTCTATTCTGCTACAAACAATCATCAGTTGCAAGCTGGTGTCTCTGTGTGTGTTTTCGTCTCTGTGTGTCTTTATTCAGCCCAGACCAACTGTACACTCAGTCCATCAGCAGCCACCCCAAGCTCCAGGAGCAATCTTAAATCAGTTCTACTCAGGTGTAGCTAATTAACTGCTCAGGAAAGTTAACTCCTTCAGACCTCCTGGAGAAAGAGAACTTTGCAAAATCTGTGGCTCACACAAACCCTCTGTATATACAGTATATCACACGTCTAAGGCACACAGACTCTATATGGACATGTCTGTGTTTTTATATATAGACACACACGTGTCTTGGTACAGCGCCAGCATCTTCATCCAGCGCGCTGCACCCGGTGCGTTCAATGTCCCTTTAGATTGATGCAGATAATATTATTATAAATGCAACATTACAACTGAATACAAATGCTCTCATTAGGAACCTCAGATCCCGTAACCCCTCCGCCATCACAATATCTCAAGGAGATGTAGAAATAAGAGGTGAAAATTGAGTTACAGGATGTTCGCAAAATTACAAATTAAAAAAAACGACATTAAGTATTCAATTCCAGCACAAGTGCGATCTAATAATATGCAAATGGTGCCGTGGATATGATGAGGTACTGTTATATGATTTGTGTCCCGAGCACTCTGAGGTTGGTCTTAAATAGAAAACGCCTTAATTAGATGGGTTTATTTATTCCTAATTTTATACTTGGACATATTGTAGTAGTTCAGCGCTATGGAATATGTCGGCGCGTTATAAATAAACTATAATAGTAGGGTTGTCTAACCTGCCCAGGAGCTACTTTACACTATAATGTATGTGTCTGAATGTAACCATAACACCTAACCCTCATCCCTAACTCCTAATCCTAACCACTAACCCTAACTAGCCCCTAACCTAACCCTTATCCCTACCTCTAAACCTATTCCAAAACCCTAACCCCTAACACTAATTTCTAACCCTAAACCTATCCCTAATCCTATCCCCTAACCAAAACCCTAATCCTAACTCTAACCCTAATCCTAACTAACCTCTAATCCTAACCCTAACTAACCATACCCCTAACCCGAACTAACCTCTAACCCTATCCCTTACCCTTAACCTCTAACCCTAACTAACCATATCCATAACCCTCACTAGCCTCTAATCCTATCCCTATATTTAACCCAAACTAGCCATAACTCCTAAGACTAACTCTAAACCTAACCCCAATTAAATTCTTATCCAAACCCCTAACTGTTACTTTAACCTCAACTATCCCTAAATCCTAACCATAGCTAACCCTACCATTAATCCCAACCTCTAACTCTAACCAATCTCTGACCCTATCCCTAACTTAGCTCTAATCCCAAACCTATCCCTAAACCTCACTAACCATAGCTCTATCCCCCAACCCTAAAGATTCTAGTCACCTCAGATTCCTTGTGCCTAGCTTTGCCCCTCGCACTGCCCCTGCTGCGTAAAAGACCAGTATAGATGCCACATAACGGCTCTGAGTGGTCCAGTACACTAACGGCTTCATAATGTCTACAATAAAACCATCTGTAAAAAAACATGTTAATCTTACCTGCCTGATGTGCTGGGGCTCTCTCCATCTCCCCATGACTCGCATCATTTATCTGGAAGCCATTAGATAGGCGTTACTTACATCTGGTAACTGTTTAATTATTCAAGAGTTGTGACTTATCTCCCCTTATCCCTGTGTGATTTAGGGATAATAATCTGCAAAAGTACTACTTCCAGAAATGATAGCAAGTAAGTGGAACAGCTAAAATGGACACAAAGACTACCATCCTCCCAACACCATGCGCCATCCTCCCAACACCATGCGCCATCCTCCCAACACCTCTGCGCCATCCTCCCAACACCATGCGCCATCCTCCCAACACTTCTGCGCCATCCTCCCAACACCATGCAATATTCTCCCAACACCTCTGCTCCATTCTCCCAACACCATGCGCCATCCTCTCAACACCATGCGCCATTCTCCCAACACCATGCGCCATCCTCCCAACACCATGCACCATCCTCCCAACACCATGCACCATCCTCCCAACACCATGCGCCATCCTCCCAACACCATGCGCCATCCTCCCAACACCTCTGCGCCATCCTCCCAACACCATGCGCCATCCTCCCAACACCATGCGCCATCCTCCCAACACCTCTGCGCCATCCTCCCAACACCATGCGCCATCCTCCCAACACCATGCACCATCCTCCCAACACCACTCACCATCCTCCCAACACCACGGGCCACCCTCCCAACATCATGCACCATCCTCCCAACAGCAGGCACCACCCTCCAAACACCATGCACCATCCTCCCAACACCATGCCCCATCCTCCCAACACCCCTGCACCACCCTTCCAACACCACGCGCCATCCTCTCAACATCATGCACCATCCTCCCAACATCATGCACCATCCTCCCAACACCCCTGCACCACCCTCCCAACATCATGCACCATCCTCCCAACACCTCTGCGCCATCCTCCCAACACCATGCACCACCCCCCCAACATCATGCACCATCCTCCCAACACCATGAGCTATCCTCCCAACACCTCTGCGCTATCCTTCCAACACTATGCACCATCCTCCCAACACCTCTGCGCAATACTCCCAACAGCATGCACCACCCGCTCGAACCCAATGCACCTGTTAAGGTACAACGTCCTATATGTCCCAGCATTTGGGTAGTGTGAGCTGGGCAGCCTGGATAGTAAGTCTGACGATCTTTACTACCAGCATGTCCTTTGGTCAATAATACATCTTTACTCAAGTTGTGATGAAAATTAAGAACACTTTATTGAATCGGTTCAGCTTATTTAAAACCTTGCCCAAAACATTAAAGGGAGTGGAATCCTTTAGCCAACCCCCCATCCCCCTCTGGGCCAATGGAGTAACTCTTAGAATCAGCTAATTACCTCTGTCTAATCGGACGGGACTAATCCGTGGGAACTTTTAGTCTCCTCCCCTTAGGGCCGCCTGTAGGGGCATCAACCTAGTTTATTCTTGCACAGGTAGGGGGAGGGAGAACATGTCTCTTTGTCTCTCTCTGCCCCTGGTTCTGGGGCAGAGAAACCCTGTAGACAGGCCATATAGTTGGTGCTTGTATGTCTGACCTACTGCTGTGCATGTTAGATAACCTTTGCCCTCCAACCATCTGGCACCAGTGACTCTATCACCTGATTCTCATTAACATGAGTATAAACATCATGCATGGGGGGACATTGTAAGGGATATATCCATGTCTAGGGGTACATACACGTTTTATACTTTATCTATACAGATGGATCTGTCACAGCACCATCGTCCCAACACCAGGGGCCACCCTCCCAACACCATGCACCATCCTCCCAACACCATGCACCATCCTCCCAACATCATGCACCATCGTCCCAACACCATGCACCATCCTCCCAACACCATGCACCATCCTCCCAACACCAGAGGCCACCCTCCCAACATCATGCACCATCCTCCCAACACCATGCACCATCCTCCCAACACCATGCACCATCGTCCCAACACCAGGGGCCACCCTCCCAACATCATGCACCATCCTCCCAACACCATGCACCATCCTCCCAACACCATGCACCATCTTCCCAACACCATGCACCCCCCCCAACATCATGCACCATCCTCCCAACACCATGCATCTCATACGCCCAGAAACCCTGCCCTGCACCTTTCCCACACATCTCCGACACCGTGCACATTATTAACACCTTGTTACTCGGAGGTCACTCTCTTGTCTCCGGCCTTTGTGTCGACATCGGCTTTTGATAGACTGGTAATTAGACTGATGTTTTATGTTTTTTAACAAAATATGAACCCAAAGCTAAGAAACCGAGTGTCCTCTTTCTCCTGCGGAATACGTGATTAGTATTTGCAATTATTAACTTTCATCAAAACGACAGGAAATCTTCAATATTTCCAAAAGTATTTAACACTAAAGCAACTGCTAAGAATCACAATACTGGAAACAAATATGATCAGTAGTAGAGTAGCGCTGCAATAAAATATCCATACATGTTTATTAGTGATATAATGATGCCACAATAAAAATGCCAAAACTATTATAATTGTTGTTTAATCGTTCAGTCGTGTCTGACTTTCCGTGACCCTATGAACTGCAGAACACTAGGCACACCTATCGTTATGTTTCTGGTTGTGCTTATCCATGAGGTTTTCTTGGCAAAGATACAGTGGACTGTGATTTGTATGACCTCTCTGCTATGACCCACCCTTCTTGGGTGACCCTACATGGTATGAAGGATGCCTCCTATCTGGAAGGTACAAATCATTGCAATCCCAAAATTGGCTAGTTTCTAATCATAAATAAGACAGTGACATTAAAGCACACTAGATAGATAGTATAAAGACGTAATAAACCTGTGGTAACCCAGGAAGTACCACTATAGAAGTAGCGTGAAATAAGGTCATCACATATAATAATTGTCAAACTGCGAGTCGTCGTCACGCGAAGGGGGGGGGGGGTGCGCAGTTTCGGAGGTGGAGGCTCTACGGCGCCTCACTCGATGTAAAAAACAACCAAGAGAAGCTAAACTTAAGAAAAAAACAACCACGACGCAGGACTTAGAAAAAAAAACAATAATGCGCAATGACTAGGGAGGCAGGGAATGAAGGGGAAGACAATGGAGATCCCATCTGCCTTCCCCTTTTCGGCCCAGCTTTCTTCTCTTTTCTCCATCCCTCTCTTTCCCTCGTTTCTCTATATTTTCGATGTCTCCTGTATCACCTCTTACTTTCCCTCCATTCTCTATTTCAGTCACCAGGATCTGCCTCATAGACCCCCTCTCCTCCCTGTCCATCCTCTCCATCCCGCCTTCTCTTTCTCCGTCTTGTCTCTATATCTCTTCTAGCCCTTCTTACACATTCTCACACCTTCATCTTGATAACAATGGGTACATTCTCCCCTTGGGGTGGTTCTGAAACAAGTCTAGGGCAGAAGATCATTCAAATCTTGCCAGGGCCTCACATAGCTAAACAGTGGAGGGTCTCTCAAGAGACCTATCACGTATTACTAATACATGGTCAATGTTTGGATGTGACGGAGCCCACGCGTGGCCCCAACTGGAGTCCTTTCCAAAAGATAACATGATGACCTGACGTGGTGTAGATGGAAGATCTAACCAGTAACTGATTATGAAAAAAAAACATACTCACATACCGCTTTACTCCAAACCCAATCATGATAACAAAAAAACATAGTCCTCTGGTCATTTCTCATTATTAGAGTTTATTTAGACAAAAACTGACCAGAAAATGTAAACAACATAGCTTTTATACTTACATAAGACAATGAGATAATCCATCCTCCCCCATCTAGCAACATGGTACTACCCACTAACAACCAATGACATTTACATATGATATCCAATAAGAATATAACACATACTTTGATATCTGTGCGTACATCTACTTTATATGATACACTTGTGCGCAGTTATAACGCCTATTAGACCTTGGGGATGACTGAAAATACATATTCTGTTATGGCTAAGAACTTGTGAACTGTCTCTAACTGAAAGTGCTAAGTCATGGGTCATGTAGACTTAACCATTTCATAATCCATATCCCCAAAAAAATGGAAAATACTGGCTCACAGCTTACATCCCAGCCAAATATCACTGAAAGAAAGACTAATTATATATAATTACACACTAAAAATGTAAGGATATTTGTATTATTTCCCCAACATAACCAAGGAGCTATTATTCAGGGGTGGGGGCTTTTGCTTTGTGGGTGAGGTATTTGCAACCTGGCCATGTTGGACTGATTGCGGGTTGTGGGCGACTCCATGTTCATGGGGCTGTTCGTGATGAAGAAGAATGAAGACAACGTGGAAGGGGAGACACAACAGTTAGGGGGTCTTTATAAGACATCAATGGAGATGGCCAAGTCTGTGTATAATGTCACGTAATAGCTGGTCAGTTAATGGTTGTTTTATGTTTTTTGTATTTTTGCCCATTATTCATTTTAGCTCTAAAAAGAGAGCAGAAGAAATATGTGGATAAAGTGTAATAATGCCAATGTGTGCAGGAATGCGGGGGTTAACACAATGTGTAATGCTTGCACTCCAGGACAAGATGCGGCCGCGCTCTCAGCCTCTGAAGTGGGAGAGATCAGACGCTTGGGTTTAATTCCTCTCTGATCCTGACTGAGGGTCCTCGGCTCCGCTCTCCAAGCCCAGGGATTGATTACAGTCATTATCATTATTTGATCTCAGCCAATTTGTCCAAGACACCTAATACGAGAGACGGGGGGGGGGGGGGGGGGGGGGGGGGGGGGGGGGGGGGGGTGGAGGGGGGGGGGGGGGGGGGGGGGGG